>WELB01000101.1:466755-481167 GCA_009602725.1 Spirogloea muscicola
CGCCGCCGCCGCCGCCCCCGCCGCCGCCACCCCCGGCCAAGTCCCCTCCACCGTTTCCCCCTGGGACCAAGCTGTCTCCTTCCCCTCCCGTGCGGCGCCCACCTCCGCCCCCTCCTCCTGCCAAGCTCACCCCGCCAGTCGTTGGCCCTCCACCGCCGCCCATCAAGGGCCTTCCGTCGCCGCCTTCGCCGCCGCCGCTGCCACCCGGGTCTCCGATCACACCTCCCGGCAGCTCCCCTCCTGGCGGCACGCCCCCGACCGGCACACCCCCCAGTGGCACGCCTCCCAGCGGCACGCCGCCCAGCGGCACGCCCCCAAGCAGCACGCCCCCGAGCGGCACGCCACCCACCGGCACGCCTCCTAGCGGCACGCCCCCAAGCGGCACACCTCCCAGCTCCACGCCTTCGCCACCTCCTGTCACGGCCTCCCCTCCTCCAGTAGTGACTCCAGGGACACCTACACCAATCGCTTCGCCACCGCCTCCAGTTGGCACGCCCGTCGTGCCAAGCCCACCCCCTCCGGTTGTGGTCCCGTCGCCCCCGCCTGTTGTGGTCGCCTCCCCCCCGCCAGTAGCAGTAGCCTCACCTCCTCCGCCTGTGCTCTCACCTCCTCCAGGTAAGGACGATCTCAGGAAGGCCGATCTCCTCTAGGCTGCTCCAGTGTTGCAGAATGAAGGTGGAGATGACTCTCAGCAAGTTTAAATGTGCTCTTTGATGTGCTACTGATAATGAGAGTCAGTGTGCCACAGCCAACCCTTGCGCTGGCGTCAACTGCAAAGCCGACGGAGATACCGGAGCAGCGTGTGTAGCAAATAGCTCGAGCAGTACAGGTTACTCATGCACGTGCAGTGCCGTTGGAGCTGGGTATGGGCATGCTAACGGCGACGTCACCAGATGCGGTAAGTATTGCCAAGAGGACCTCCGAAGTCTGTGCTCCAGTGGGGGGTAGTCAATCAAGGATGGAAATGCTTCATAGATGGTGCTCACTGAACCGTGGAGGCAGCATTCACATCTTGCAAGAAGATAGTGATGACTGATTATCCGAAGAGCGATGAAGTCTAGGCATGCTGCTGTTGAGCAGCAAAGGCTGAAAAGTCTTGTGCTCAGCCCCAATAAGCGGGCCTGCCTTCCACTGCATAGCAGAAATTGTCCTGGAAGACGTTGGTGATGACTACTAGATGGAAGTACCAACGTTCTTGCATTCTGTACTTCATGCAGTGTATCAGGGCTGCTTGGATGCTACCGTCTGCATGCCCACAGGCGGCTGCTGCCAGCAATTTGGCGACACTAAGTCAACATGCCAGAGTCTCGCCAAGACTGCCAATCCTCCCTACTCGTGAGAGACCGCCCACGAGCTGTTTTGCTGCGTGCAAATTGCATCGCCCTAATATGCAGCGAACTCTGCTGTGGCTCGTATTGTCAGCGACCTGCTTGTGCTGATCTTGGTGCCGGATAATAGTTGGTTGTGACGCTAGTTCTATGCATGCTACAAATACTTGTACTGGATTTTGACATCTCGATCAAGTCATCACTTTGGGTAGTAAGCTGTTGTAAGAAGGCTGCCACTGAGGGAGCTCAGGTCAATGTTGCAGGTGTACCTGTACCCCTCCCTATATCTTCGGGATATCACAAGGAGGCAGCACTGGCGAGGGCGGTAGAGGTTGCTTTGGTAAGTCCTGCGCATATTGTTCTCCACATTCATAGAGCTGCCTTGGTCATTATGGAAAACAGCAACGTTTTAAGCATAGGTGGTGGATACCATGCCTGCAGATCCAAATCCCCCCACTGTACAATTGGCTACTGAGCATGGGACTCTTTGGGACACAAGCTTCCAGAACCTTGGCAATGTTGCGGGCTGCTCGCCATATACTATGGACGGGAACCCAACCATTACTTATCCTCCGTGCGTCTATTACTCAGTGACAATAGTGCAAGCTGTTGACGACCTGGGCAACAACCTTCTGTACCCACCACCTCTGGGGCAATGCATGTATATCATGAATGTAGGCGACACTCCAATCTGCATCACCGGCTTTGTGCCCCAGGGCGCACCTGTCCCTGGCCTTGGCAATCAATTTGCCAGTCACTACTCTTGGGGTTTCTACAACTCAACTATTACGGCAACCACATTCTCGGATCAGACAGCCCAGGACTTTATTGAAGTTACCATCACAGGCAAGCTCACCTTGTGCCCAAGTAACCTCCTCGATTGTGCTCTTTGCATGCTTGTGCCGCTTGCTCATCTTAAAGCAGCTTGTGATTCATCATGCCAGAGTCCACATCATATCTAGCTCCTTACTGGCTCGTAATAGTTGCACCCGAGATTCTCACATTGATGCTGAGGCCTGTGCCTAAGACTCTAATACCCGTTTCCGGGCAGGATTTCAAAATCTCATCTCCCTCAAGCCAGTTACAACGGCCTTCTATGCGGATGGTCTTACTGATGCAACAGCAGCAGGTTCAAGTGCGCAAAATGCAGCTGGCAACAACACCAATGTGGCCATTTCAAATGGTCGGTGTGCCCTGTCCCAGTCAGGAACAAATACGGCCTGGAGGGTAAACATGGCAAGTGCTCAGCAGGTTTATGCTGTGTCAGTGTTGAGATCCTCGACGCAGAGCTCCTTTGCAGGCTATGACATTTATGTTGGTCCTGGCAGTACATATTCAGATAGCAGAAATAAGCTGTGTGGAGGCACGGATACAGCTTTGCCCAGTGGTGCATTCGCAAGAGTGTGCGCTTCGCAGCCAGCTGGCTTTGTAATAGGATCCTCCAACGGAACCACGTCGCCCAGCTTCCTGACAGGCCAGTACGTACACGTGCACATCCCCACCGGTCAGCTCCAGCTCTGCAACGTGGCAGTCTACACACCTGGTACGCTCCCCCATCTTACCTTGTGCTCAAGCCAATTCTCTTGTGCTCGCGGTTGTCGCTCAAGCAGCAGCTGGAGTGCCTCATTAGTGCTTGGCTTGTGAGAGAGTGGTCTGACATGAGCATGCAGCAAGTGGTAGCTTATTTTTTGCATTGCATTCTGGAGTGTAACAGCAGCTATGTTGTGCCCTCCTTCTCATGCAGTTATACCCCCGGCTCCCAACCCTTTCGCTTAGTCATATCAACCCACCATCCTGCCGAAGTCAAGGTCACCGTTTGTTCTTCATTGAACTGGGGCTTTCTTAGTAGGAAATGTGTTCCCAGGTCAGGGGCTGTGGGTTTTTGAAAATTTCATTCAGGGCCTACAGCCCTTAATAAGGTTGGGGCCACACTCACTCGCCGTGTCCACAAAGCAAAGTCTCAAGAGGGACAACTCCTAGCACCTGAGCTTAGCAACATTGGCGATGCCGCCTACATCAGTGCTCAATAGCTGTCGCCAACATCGAGTAGTTGACCACTCCGCAACATTTGAAAAATTTGGACCTGCATGTGCACGGTATCTTGAGCAGCAGAGCTTCGCCTCTGGTCCCTTGCTATGCTGTTGCTTCACTTTCTCATCCCCATTTTCTGGGCATGCACAGTAATTTCCATGCAGTCACGCTAGCTCTTGTTATCAAGGTTGCCAGCTATTGCGACCTGCATGTCTGTGACGGGTGGCTGGACAACCAAGACCCCAAGACGATGCCGATGAGCCAGCCCGCTGGCACATACAGGGCCGGGTCACGTACAAGCAAGCTGCATGAGGGTTCCAAAGTAAGCGGTGACCGCCAGGTGCAGGGCGGACGTGCGTTCGCTTGCTGCAACAGAAGACCGCTGCGGAGAGGAGCTTTCCTGTTTCGGAGGGTCCGCCCCGCCCCCCTCGTCTCCTCCCTCGTTCTACTGAGCGATCTGTCGCTTTGTATTGGGCTTCCCTTTGACCCTTGCCCATGCCTTGTGGCCTTTTTGGGATAGTCTTCCGGAGCGACCGCCTTCCTTAGGCACCTTACTTTAGGTCTCCGTATTATGTAGCCTTGTTTAGTTTGCACTAGACTCTGCCTGAGCAATGTATTGGCTTGAGTTGGCCTTCCTTTCATTTCATGCGCCCCGCGCGCCTTTTCTCTTTGCCACCGCCTCCCCATCAGTCGCACTAGCTTTTGGCCTGGACTTGGCATTGGCTTGGTTTGGCCGTTCTTCCTAAAGCGCACAGCGCGCCTTCCTCCTGGAAGAGCTACTTGTTGAGAAGGAGCGGCTCCCCAACGATGTCTGCGTTTGGCTCGCGCCGTTGGCCACCGGCCGGCGACGGTGGAAGTAGACGAGACGGCGGCGGGGTCCGGAACGCAGCTCGTCGCCGTCGCGTCACGTCGGACAGCCGTTGTGGAGCGGGGCTGAGGAGGGGAGGGGCCGGGCTCCGCCGAGGGAGGGGCTCAAATCAGAGCCGTTAGCGGGGAGCGGGGAGAGAGGGTTGCTCTGGAGGGGAGGGAGGTCAGGCGCAGGCTGGAGACGGCGCCCACTTTTGGAAAAGCTCCACTTTTCCCTTGTCCTCCATCGCCTCCGCCATCGCCGCGAGCTCCGTAGAAACGGCGACCGCGGACCCTCCCCGGCGCCGCCCTCGCCGCCGCCGCCGCCACCGCCGCCGCTGCTTCGGGCGGCCAGCTGCCAGCTCTTATCGACCATCAATGCTTACCGNGCAGGCGGCGGAGCTCTGGGCGTGGCGTGCAGGGCGAGAGGGGCCGGTCGCTCGCCACATTGGCCCCTCCTGATCGCGCCCTTGGCGGAAGCTTGGTGGAGCCTCGGCCTGAGCGGCATCCTGGAGATGGCTGCGGCGTCCTCTGAGGAGGACGACGAGGTTAACGTGCCGGCCAGCCGATCGACTCGGACGAGGCCCGCAAGAGCTGCCGCACCAGTCTACACAGAAACGGTACGTCGCAGTCGGAAGAGCTTCACGAGACACAGCTCCTCGGATCAGCCAGCTCGACGTTCGGCAAGTCCCGTACAGTCAGCCGCAGATGCGCCGCCGGCAATCAAAGTGCTGCGGAGCATGTGGGAGCTCGCATCAATCTTCGACTTTGTGAGGGTGAGACTTTGGTTTCCCTGTGACTCTCTGCACAATCGTCACCCTAGTTGTCTGCCTGACATTCACTTCACGCCTGGCCTTTATTGACACCCTCGATTGAAAAGTTCTCCATTGCAAAGCACAAGTGGCTGCAGCCAGACGTGTCCCCCAAAGGAAAGGGGTTATCAGATTAGGGTTCTCCCATACCTTCTCATGTCCTGTTGGCTCAGTCATTCCCTCAGCCCAGATGCACAGTGACATTGATTAGTGTCCTTTCAGCGTACCTTTCTAGCAGCAGGGCACGTCTCTTTGCCAACAATACTACCCTATTTAGGTTGTCCATACTCAGCACCTGCTAAAGCCTTGTATGTGTGGTCAGCTGGTTCATGCTCACACAAGAGCATGAGCATCGGGGCCGGATGTATCTTGCTGTGAAGAGTGTTAGTGATCTGAACCGATTCCCTCACTATTGCTGGCAAGGTCATGTGGATGCTTGGGTGTCTCATGCACAGGTCTTCAGGAAAGTATTGAAGCTTGGTGTGGACTTTTCTGCTGAGGAGCTGGAGACCGCTTTGCTGAATCCAACCCTAGGGAACGTGCTCAAAGACATCCATGTAGCCCTCTTGAAGGTACATGCTTGCTGGACACCTACTCTTGATGTGACCAATGCCTACAATCAGTCTGCTCAGATATGTGGCTTGCGTGACAAGGACCAAGCCTTGTCACTGCTGTAGAGCTTGTCTCAACCACAAGCGCCAAGCATCACTCTCTTGGATCATTGGTCTGTCACCCTATACCAGATCCAGTCAGTGCTGGGCTAGCAGAGGCTAGGTCAGTTGCAGTTTGACATCTTCAAAGTAGCTTGCATTTGTCTGAGGCTGTGAACGAGCTGTAATATAATGCCTAAGTTGACGTGCATGAGTGGTTGATGCATCCATCATTGCTTGTTCTTTCATTACCTGTTGGGAGCAGGCAATTCCACCAGTATCTCGACCACCAGTGGACAGGACTACTTGGGCTGCTGTACTTTGCCGAAAGCTGAGAAACAGGTGGCATGGAGTGAGTCACTTTTGGATCAGCACACATGCTCTTGGACATGTCCTTTTCATGCATATTCTCGTAGTTTGGCATTATTATTGCATTACAAAGGGCAGGGCTAGGCATTCTATCAATGACTGGGTCAGTAGCTAGATCCACGCCAGCTCCAATTTGCGAAGATGGGACTATCTTCTTCCGTGCCTCTTGCTGTCCTTCTGGTTCGGTTTGTTTTTCTCACACAGTTATTGTTGATGCAGGTTGCAGAGGGGGAATGCCCACTGGATCCACCCATTGGGTCAGTCTGCTATCCTCTTGCTTATTACAACGTTGGAAGGTACACTGCATAGCTGATGACATGAAGGTTCATGAGGGCATCAGAACCAAGAGGATGTTGATTGTGAAGGTTGGCTGTCTGATTCACATGCTTTGACAAGACCACAGGTTGGAAGCTGAAGAGTACGACTCTCTGGAGCCCTCTGCTCGTGTACAGATTCTGAGAGCAGTCTGTGAAATGCGACTTGATGTACAGCCTCCAACTTGACCCGCATTTGTTCCAGCCATTGCCATTGACTTGACGCGACCCGCAATAGTGCTATCGCACAAGCCAGATTCGCTTCCATCAATTTCTAGTCACAACATTTCATCAGCTTGTCCAAAAGGAGTCTGCTATGACTCCTGTCTGGCCAATCTTGGCGCATCGGCTCAGTATGCAAACTGCGTAATCTGGTTGTCCTGTCATACAGCAAGATGATATGAGAGACTTTGTGGATGACTCGATGAAGCATGGGGTTCCTTTGTCAGAGTTCCGGCTGGACAGCCTTGCAATAGATTCGCAAGGAGCAGAATACTGGTGAGTTGGCAGTTGCACACCTCAACAATATACCAGCTTCAAGTCTGGCATGTCTGCATACCAGTTTGACCAATTTTCTGCGGCACTACCCATCCAGCAAACCCTTGACTACATACGCCGGTTGTGCAGGTTTGAGAATGACGCCTCTGTAGGTCAGAGGCTTTACCGCGAAAAGCCTTCGTCAACCAAGTCAAAGACTGTTGGACGGAAGGCAACAATGCCCAAAACAGGTGACTGGGAACTGATGGCAAGCAAGTACGAAGAGTTCCAGGAGCTAGGGGTACGTCACTCCTGTCATTCAGAATGTATTACGCTTTGCAAGATGGGCAGGAGATGCTCCTGTTAGTGACTTGTACTGCTATGGTTCATTTCACCATGCTCTGCTAGTATCATGTCAGCATAGGGGTATGTGGGAGGGAACGTCTTCATTTGTTGTCATGTGCAGCATGTTGATGGTATGTGCAGAATTGTGCAGGAGAGGTTAAGCACCAGTCGGCAGCGAGGAGATGTGAGGCTGGCTAAGCTTATCAACAATGAGATACTACCTGAGCTGGAGGAGATACAACAGGTCAGTAGTCGTCGAATATCAGAATGATCGGGACTTGCACATGGCCCATATTTGCATGGTGTATGTTTTCTTTGCAACAGTGAGATGCATTGGCGCTGAGGAAGTTGAGGATCAATCACTTGACCATGCTGCTGGTCCGCTGTTTGCAGCGGCGCGAGAAGATCCTCAAGCGGCAAGAGCGATTGGCAGCTAATTTGAGCAACATTCTCAACTCTGGCTTGGCCGCTGGCCGCTCACGCCGTGACAGGAAGCCAGTGGATTACACATTTGGTCAGCTTCATGCTTGTTGCTATTGCCACTGCAGATTTCCTTCTATGTTCCCGGAATGCCTATGTCCTACTACTTGTAGTCACTGCCCTCAGCGTGTGAAGCCTGAGTTTATGGAAGTTGGATGCACTGCTTCGCTCTTTTGCTCTGCTATCTAGCTCTACCTAGGTCAGTACGTCCTCTTGGTGTTAAGGTGCTGATATGCTTGCTGGGCTTGGGGCCACCACCGATTGAGATGCAGATGGTTACGACAAAGCCATCAGCAGCGCTCTTAAGATTAATCCAGCCAGCAACAATCTTCCAAGGTTGTCCAAGTAAGATGTAATTGTGAGCCTAACATACTGTGGCAAAGAAAGACCTAACGCACTGTGGGCTGTGCCAGCCCACCCACAGTCCTTGCAAAGCACCTGTAGCACTTCCAATTGTGCAGCTTGTTCCATTTCGAATGGCATTGCTACATAAGCAGCCTAACAAGCTATGCATTCAGCAGAGACAACTGCTGCATAGCTGATGTTGCTCATCTGGCCTCCTGCTGCAGTGGCCGACAGGGGCGATCCTTTTCTCGGGCTGGTGAAGGTGGTGTGATGGGGGAAGAGTTTGGTGACAACCAACCGCCAAGGCTGACAAGGGAGATGCGTATGGCCCTGCGGGGAGCTGACCAATCTGCAGCAACAGTGTGCGAGGACGACGTTGGTGCTTCTCAGGAGGCTGTCAGAGCTGACACAGCAGCTGCCAGGCAGAGCAGGCTTCCTCAGCGCTATGCTGACACTGTGCCTTCAGCACAAGTCTTGGATGATGACGACGAGCCTTGCAGCGACGATGAGATTGAGGGAGAGGTCGTGTACAGTGACGAGTACCTGGCACAGAGGAGGATGAGGAGGACGCTCGACAGTGACGAGGATGAAGAACGAGGCAGCAAGAGGGACGAAGATGACAATGACTACCGTGAAGAGGATGAGCTTCGACCCGATGATGAGGACGATGACGACGATGGGGGCCTACTTGATCACAACGACGACGAGGACTACCGTGAAAGCAGGCTGAAGTCAGCAGCTAGTACCGCAGGCAGGCCTCGCAGGTCAGAGGCGAGGAGGAGGAGGTGGCCGGACGATGACGACGACGAGGCACCATCAGCGGTCAGGCGGAGCAGCAGAGCTACAAAAAGCTATGTGGACTACAGTAAGTTTGGGAATGGGAGCGAGGATGAAGCTGAGAGCGATGAGGGCCAAGATCGGCAGCGGAGAACTAGGATAAGTGCAAAGCGAGCCAGCAATACAAGAGGACCTTCAACAAGCCATGAGATGCAGAAATCTGAAGAGGGGGAGGACAGTGAAGAAGGAGGTGACAAGCCTGCTGAATGGCATCGAGCTTACGATGAGAGACTGTCTGCGGATGTCTCAGACAAGGCAGGAGGCGTCAATGACTCGGATGAAGGCTATGGTGACTTGAATGGTCTAGCAGAGAACAGTGGGGCAGGGGACAGCAAGCATAGCTCGAGAGGACGCGACCATCTCAGTCAAAGGAAGAGGAAGCCCAGGTCCCGAAGTCCACCAGCTGCAGCTGCACAACAAAGGAGGACTATGCTTGACCTGAACCGTGAAGCATCGCATGGCTCACCTGGAGATGAGGACGTGATGGACAGGCCGGACACTTCAGACGCTGATCATCGGGTCTTTGAGGGGAGAGGAGAAGGGGGGCGGCTCCGTAATGCCGAAGTAGGCAGAGGGACCTATGTGGAGGAAGCGGAAAACGAGCCGGAGAGGGAGTATAGTGAGGATGATGGTGATGACTACTTCGGCGGTTTTACTGATAATGCTCAGCGGCCCCAGGACAGCCATGCGAATGGCATCAAGCGGACATAATGGCAACCTCTATTTGTTCTCGAATTTGGAGCAGTCCTCACCTCCTCTTTGTGTACAGTCATTTAATTTTTTGCCACCACTTCTCTGTGCTGATTGCCTTATCCGCCAGGAAGATGCAATGGCCGCTTGCACCTGTATTTGTGTTGGCCTCGGCTCAGAGACAGGTGAAGTGGTAGCCATCAGTTGGAGCAACTGCGACCTGGTAGGGTGTTGCAGCCGATTTTCTCAAGAACGCCTCACAGGTGGCCCCAAGTACCTGCCAGCTCCTTGAGAGCAAGAGTTGGCCCACACAGTTGACAATGCCGAGGAGAGTGAAAGTGAGAGTAACTCTGTCACGAATTCAGAAGGGCTTAAGGATCACAGAGCATAAGCAAAAGAATGCTTGGGCCCCTGTGAGCAGGCCTTTTGTAAGGCAAGACCGCAACGACAGAGCCTGGCTTTTCAGATGATGCGGGGCACCACTGATCGCAGGGCTTTCTTGCTGTCATTGTCCGGGTCACCTTGATACACGAGGAGGCTGCTGGTGCTGAAGCTGCTGTGGAGGCTGCCAGCTCAGTGCACGCCGAAAGCGGAGAAGTGGCTGCTGTTATGAAGGGGCGGCTAGCAAAGCCAGCCAGAGCTAAATTGAATATATCGCTCGATGCACTTCCTAGTCGCAGGCTAAGTAGCTCAGGGCCCTCTCAGTAACACCACGTCAGCAATAAAAAGCAGATGAGCTATAGGGAAAGAGAGGAACCCCGCTGCAGAAGCCAGAGGTTGCAGCAAGGACGCGATTGGCACGGCGATGCAAGGCAAGCGATGGGGATCATTGGAGGCACATGAAAGAGACGCTTTTGGTGGCACGACACAATACTCCCGGAACTTCAGGAGCCTCCAGAAAGTGCCCCCCTCCGGCAGCGTCGCCCTGTTCAGCCGCTCCCTTGGCGCCTCCCGACTACGTCGTCCTGCATGGACGAGCCTTAGCTGGTGGCAGAGAGACGGCGCGCGGTGCGCATGAAATTGAAAGGGAGGCCAATCCTACCTTACAGATGTCCTGTTGACTGGGTAATGAGCTGGCTAAGAGGGACACTAAATATCCCCGAGTGAGCACATGCATATCTGACAAGCTATATTGAGGAGCCAAACCACCACCACGGAAGCACTAGCCTGGGCTAATGCACGAGCAGCACGCTGGTGAATGCGAGTGCCTGGGAGAAGGGCTTTGACCTTCGCCGTCCGGTGTTCGGGCATCAGTCAGCGACCTCGACGTGCTGACTCGTCGTTACTGAGCGGGCCAGCTTAGCAGCAGGTGATGTACATCTGGCAACGTGCTTGCCTCAGTGCTTGGCCACTCAGGCCCTCAATCACCCAACAAACCTTTGTCAATTCTTTTTGGGCTGGCTTTCCGCAGCCCTTGCGTGCCACTTCTTCTAATGCAACACTCCACTCCTCAAGGCGGCCCGACGGCGCGTCCACACCACCACAGCCCGCCGCGCCCTCGGCCGCGCACCGAGCATGCTGGCTGGCGGCGGCGGCCTGACGCCCGTCCCGGCGCCCGCGGCGGCGGCGGNAGGCATCCTTTCCCGATCTGAAGCCCCGCAGCCGCCATCCAACCAGCCGAGCACCAGACCTCGCCGTCGCTGCCGCCGCCGCCGCCGCCGCCGCCGCCGCCGCCGTCGGCGGGGCGGCCCCTGCTCCATAAGCTGGCCGCCTGACGCCATGTCACGGCGGTGGCGGCTACGCAGGACGCCTTGAATCGGCTGCTGGCGCAGCTCATCCAGGACGAGGGAAAGGTGCTCACCCCGCGCCCGCCTGCAGGGCCCCTTGACCCTTGCCGGTGCACGGCGCCGGTGCAGCGAGCCACCGCCACGCTCTCGTAGCTGGCTGTCGTAGCAGCTTGGCAGCACGCCCACACAATTGGGGTGTTGCAGCGGGCTCACAGCCGCCTGCCCCGAGAGCCCGCTGCCCCTCAGCCTCAATCCCAATAAGATAATGTGTGCACAGTGAAGCGAGGCTTTGCCTATTCGGCTTATGATGACGGTGTGGGCTTCCAGGCCTGTCTCGGTGCGGATCATGTTTCAGCCATCTCTTGCCTCTAGCCTTACCTCATTATGCTACTCTTTTCCTGCTTGGTTGCAGACGCTGAGCTTGGACAGGCTCGATGACACGACCCTATTGCTGCAGACGGCCCTTACCACCTGCATTCGTGCCAAGGTGACGTTGACGTGCCTCTGCATGTGTCTGACAGCTGCTGAGATGTCGACTACCGCCAGAGAAGCATGACAGTAAATTCCTGTCCAAAACTGCAGGAACGGCGGATTGCGTGGTTGTGTCGCATCTGCTTAGACTCTGAGGTGCGTGCAATCCGGACCAATCCCGTGCACTTTCCAACCAGCTTCGCAAACAAGTCCAGGCTGACAGCTGCTGCATAGACAAAACTGTCACGTCCTTGGACCTCCATGTTATTCTGCATCCTCAGATTGGCTACCCAAGCATGGGCTGTCCAGCTGGCTGATCAAGCACTCTCTGTTGGGGCTGGACAACAGATTCGGGTTGTGCTGGTACCCTGCAGTCACGCTTGCCTGTGCATGGCTTGCTCCAAGAAGGCAAGTGGCCCTTGCGTCTTGACATACTTCGCATCATACAGATGTGCAGCATCTGGATGCGTAAGCGTCTGTGCACTGCTAGGCCCCCACGATGTCTGACCCCTCATCTGCTACTTTGCAAGCTCTGTTGTTTGGGAGTGCGGAGTGCCTGCTTCATAGCCGAATTTACGAGATGTCTACCAAGCCACAGAATCAAGCTGCTGTTAAAGAAGCAGTTCTTGATAGAGATGACTATGACTTGTTTCCAGGTTACCTCCTGCCCAATATGTCGCAAGAAAATACTCGACCGGCACCTCTTAATCCTTCTTGAGCCCCTTGGAGCAATGATCTACACACTCACAACTCAAGTGGAGCGGCGGGCTTGGTGTGTAGCGCACTATGTTAAATACCAATACCTGTCAATGCAGTGAAGAGAGGGGTCTATTGTTGAGAATGGGACCTGCTCAGAATCTTACTTGCCTCACTTGACACGTCAAGCACATCTCATGCACGATTGTGTAAGCTGCCTGTTATTCCATCTGCTACAAGAGATATTCTCTCTGGTTACACTTCAAGGCGAGTCATCAGCACCTTGGCATGGGAGGTACTGCTGTTTAGCCAATAACAATGGCTGCACAAATCTGAAAGGAAAAGGGTACAAGAGCGCCAGAAGTCATATTGCTCGTTGAGGCATGCAGGAGAGGTAGGACAGTAAGACAGGACACAGGCTCTTAAGGCATCCGAGAGTTTTGCTTGTCCCTGTAAGCTTGTATACAAAGAATAGCTAGCCTTCTTGTGCAGCAGCACAGTCAGACAAGCTGAGACTTCAGCGGTGAGTCTCAAGTGCACATGACTACTCGCTGGTAGCGAGGCAGCAGTTGCTCAATGAGTAATAAATTGTGAGAAGCAAGATGGTGCTAAGTGTCCAAGGCAGGGCGTGCGGACTTACAATTAAGTGCTCCTCCCTTTCCTAGGTGCATAAATTACATTGGTTACTGCCTTCGACTTCAGCACTTACTCTACACAATGTGGTATCCGCGGGACTGAAAAGCATATGGGTCAACTTGATATATTTGACTTCTTGGAAGTTCTGGACTTGAAGGCATGCAGCGCTGTTTGGAAAGCTTCCAGGGTCACCCCATCTTCAACGAGCAGGCAAGTCACCCCTAGCCCTGTGATCTGCCACATGTGCCACGAATCAAAGTATAAGTGCACCCGCAAACCTGCAACTCACCTCCCCTTCAAAAGGGTGACACTAATCTAACATGAAACACCTCCAGCAGACTTGTATGTAGGCAGCCGTGGCATCGCAGACAGAGTCTACCTCAATGATATTCCGATCCTCGTCGTCAAAGAAGACCATGGAGGAGTATGGCACCCCGGTTTTCTGCTGTATGCTCCTAAAGTGATCCGTCTTATGGGTCCGGCTTGGGTATATCTCCTGCAATACCATTTTCGAGTGCAGGAGATCAAGGGCCAGAGGAGCAACCAGGTGAGAATGATAGCTTGTGCCATGGAAAGCGGAGACTGGTGAAGACGAGCCAGGCCTGCCATGCAGCGTCCCGGCCTAGCTGTGCCTTACCATGTCAACGAAGCTGTCAGTCAGAGCCAGCTTGTGGAGGAAGACACGCGCCGTATCGGGAGTAGGAGTCCGCGAGGCGACGGCCATTGGTATGCCCGTCTCTTTGAGCGCTTCGACCACGCCCCTAGCCTGTGGGTAGAGCGTCGGCATGGACTGCCTCGACCTCACTTCGCTATGACAACCAGCACGGGACCAGTCAGCTTGAGCGGAAGGCCGAGGTGTCTAGCAAGCGACCCTTGCAGAGCAATTTGGAAGGCAAAGGTGGGGGGGGTCGGCCAGTAACACCGGGGACACACCATAAGCACGACTAACGAGCCAAGTCAGGCGCTTGAATGCTTAAGCTAATGCTTAAGGCGGCCTCCTGACATATCGCTGTCGTCCCTTGAGCCCAGGCCAGATGGACGAGTCTGCAACGACCGGGGGGCCGCCGCTCACCACCAGAAGGGCCAGAGGGTGTAGTCGAGGTCGAAGACCACCAGCGCCGGCGCGGCGCCGGCCATGGCGCGGAGCATCTCCCGCGCCTCCGCGCGGACGCCGGCCTCGCCCTGCTGCCCGCCCCTCCCGGGCGCCATGGCCCGGGCCGCGGCGCGGCGGCCGGAAAAAAAAAAAAAAAAAAAAAAAAAAAAAAAAAAAAAAAAAAAAAAAAAAAAAAAAAAAAAAAAAAAAAAAAAAAAAAAAAAAAAAAAAAAAAAAAAAAAAAAAAAAAAAAAAAAAAAAAAAA
>WELB01000102.1:33264-52402 GCA_009602725.1 Spirogloea muscicola
AAAAAAAAAAAAAAAAAAAAAAAAAAAAAAAAAAAAAAAAAAAAAAAAAAAAAAAAAAAAAAAAAAAAAAAAAAAAAAAAAAAAAAAAAAAAAAAAAAAAAAAAAAAAAAAAAAAAAAAAAAACGCCGCGGCCGCCGCCTACGTGTCGGCCGTCAAGCGCGGGGCGCCCAACGGCACCACCGGCGCCGTGCCGGCCATCACCGTGCCGCCGCTGCTGCTGGCGCCGCCGTCGCCGCTGTCCGTGCCGACGCCGCCGGGGAGCTACTCGCCCAACCTGTCGTCGTCTCCCCGGGCGGACCACAAGCGCGGCGCCGAGTCGCCCACCAAGAAGCCCGTGGAGCGCCGCCAGAAGCGCATGATCAAGAACCGCGAGTCCGCCGCCCGCTCCCGCGCTCGCAAGCAGGTACCGTCTGCAC
Source organism: Spirogloea muscicola (assembly GCA_009602725.1). Classification (NCBI taxonomy): domain Eukaryota; kingdom Viridiplantae; phylum Streptophyta; class Zygnematophyceae; order Spirogloeales; family Spirogloeaceae; genus Spirogloea; species Spirogloea muscicola. The sequence goes on from WELB01000102.1 coordinate 33,681, forward strand.
CATCGCTTGATTCTATATACCCGGCTACCATCACGCTTAACACGTGGTCACGAACCATCAATTTTGCGTGCAGGATTGCTGTCTCGTCACCGAGGTGGCACTGGCCGGGTGCTGCCCTCGCCACTTGCCAGGTCGTGTGCACGTGCAGTTACTCTCATATACTGAAGCATGCTATGCTTTGTGTCACAGGCATACACTGTGGAGCTGGAGGCTGAGGTCACGCTCCTGAAGGAGGAGAACATGCGGCTGCTCAAGATCCAGGTCAGTCGCCCCTTGCTGACCACTCCTGCTGGCGCCCCTTGCGAACCATGCAGGGTTTGCCTGCCGTACCTACTCTTCTCATGGTATCCTTGCGAGCTAGCAGCAGGGCGCCAGTTACTGTCATGTCTGTGCTGCTCTCGTGGAACAGCTGCCAAGTCCCGCCGGGCGGCTGAGTGTTTGACCTTTGGCTACCTTGGCCCGAGTTGTAGAGCTTTCATTGCAGAATGTCTGCTACAATAGAGAGCTTTGCAGGATTGCTAACCGTTGAAAACTGTCTATCTGCATGTCACTTGACAACATTGTGCTCAATTTGCCAATGCTAATGATTCACAACACCCCCCGGCTCTCCTCCCCCCCCCCCAAAATAGGCGGAGCTGGAGGAAAAGGCAAGGCAACAGGTACAATCCTAACAGCAAGGACTGGCTGCCCCATCTGACTTTCTTGCAAACCTCTGCGCAGTGCCACGATAACCCACTCAGTCAGATGCATGTCTGCAAGATTCTTGGCTACCTTGACCACGTCAAGGCCGTGCACATGCAATGCTTAAGAGAGAGTCATTCTCTTCAAGTCCTGGAAATTGGGAGATGATCCTTCCTCGCAGTTCTTCAAGGCAGCAGCAATGCGCATCATCTCGTGCTCACTTGGTGTGCAGGCAATGGAGGCCAGCCTGAGGCTCGTGGGGAGCCACGCGGAGGTGGACCCGCCGGTTACTGTAAGGTCGCTGAGGAGAACGCAGACGCCACCTTGGTAAAGTGACTGGAAAAATCAGGAGTTGACAACCTCAGGACCTTAGCTTAGACTGCACTAGATATTGTTGCACATACAGTAGGTAAGAGGAGGGGCCATTCTTGCCAACTGCCGGTGACAATCACAGGAAGCTGGCTAGCACAAGCCCCCTGCCGTGAGGCCAGCCAACTCAAAGCTGTGCCGCTGCGCTGCTCAAACTTACATCCAACTAGGGGTCCATCTTGTCTGTGTAAATGCTTTAGCTCCTCAGTTGGCTTGAACTGCGGCCCTCCTGAGCTCTGACCCACTCCCAAGTTAACTTGAGAAATCTTGGCGTGTTGGTTTTGAGATATGTGAAGGTCGCATCTTGTTGTTGTAGCTAACTGGAATGACATGGGTAGAGTAGGTTGTTGGGCAGGATGACTGCAAAGCTCAAACAAGACCTTGAAGCGGAGAACCCGCGTGAGATGACTTGTCAATCAGGCGCCTAATTTCAATCAGGCACGTGAGCAAGAGTGTACAAAAGAAGTGACAATTGGATGCAGCAGTGCAATTCCTAGGCAGCTGGAATATCAAACAGCGGCTTTCAAGGTGACGCTGGCTATAGCATAGCCATCATCATCTTGTGAATGCAAGAGCTTCCTGAAGGGCCATGCTGCCACTCTGGAGTTCGAGGCTCAAGCCCAAATCTCACTTCTGGCCGTCCATGCGTGTGAATTCAACTTTTCAAATGGACTTGACGTTTGGGCTGACTGTGACCAGTCGCTTCCAAGTGAGTCCCCAGATTAAGGCTCCTGCTTTCAGAGGGGACCCAAGTACATCAATCAAACTGCTGCCGCAAGTGCATCTCTGTCTCGCTCTTCCACGTGGCGTGAGAGGACTGGCCCTTCATGCGCTTCGCCTTCTCCTTGTCCTTGACCGGCCCCCGCCGCTTCTTGTCCTCCTGGCAAGCGCAAAACAACCGGCCCAGCTCTATGAAGGTCAGCGCTGCACCTGTCGATTGCCAAGTGCTGTCCTCATGCCACCAGCCAACCCTTGAAAGCAAGCAGCACCTGTCACGGCAGCCGCCTCGAGTTGCGCTTGATACTGATCCATAAGTCAAGTCTGGCATCAAAGCAATATCCTTTTGGTTACATTCCAGCGACGGGCAGACAAGCTACCTCGACAGAGTTCTCGGGTGGAGGCCGATCACTGCAGAGGGGGCACGTCATGCCGCCATGGCTGGTTGAGAACGTCTTGGGCACCTGACACCTGGGGCAGACTCTGCACACCCTCGATGCAGGCAGACCCCCTAGCTTCAGCACGCAGCCTACGTGGTCTTCGCTGGCCTCAAGGCGGACATGGAAGCCTCGTACTCGCATCCGGCACCGCAGCAATGGCTTAACAGGGGGAAGGCAGATGCCCCCTTTGTGGCTTGAGGCACTATCAACAGAGACATACATTATTGACAGAAACCACAGCTGAATAAGCGACAGCAAAACCAACCGGCGATCAAGGGCAGGGCCTAGGACTCACTGTAGCAGCACGGCGGCGTCCTCCAGAGGCGGCATGGGGGCGCCGATTTGGCGTCGCTCCTCGGAGGCGCAGGCGGCAGCAACGCTCCTGCTGGCCAAAGCGCGGGGCCCGCCGCCGCCGTTTCGCACATCCTGCGGCCTGGCTTCTGCGGCCGATCCTGCACCTGCATTCGCAGCACCTCCGCTGGCCAGCCCTCAGCTCAAGGAGGCCATGGAGGTCACCCAGAGCCAGGGGGAGCCATCCAGAGCGCAGCTAAGCTGGACGTGGGCGCTGCTGCAGTGGGCTCACCAGCAGCCATGGCCGGCTGCGCTCGTCGCCGCGCAGTGGGCGCCCCAGCAAAGACGCCATGATCGGGGAGGCCCTGCGGCTGCGGCGGCGCAGCCTGCGCTGCGGCCCTCAAGAAGTCCGGCGGCCCCTCGACCTGCGCCAGACCCACTGCTAGCTTCCTCAGCCCGAATGCCAACAGAAGACAGAGTTGCGGCGGCGGCGGCGGCGGCGGCTACCTCAGCAAAGATGGCGGCGGCAGATGGAAGCCCGCTCGCCTCCGCCGCAGCCTCCGCCTCCGCCGCCGCCGCCGCCGCCGCCGCCGCCGCCGCTACCGCCGCAGCCGCCGCCGCTGAAGCCTGATTCCGCTCCCGCTGCTCCTCCTCCTCCTCCTCCTCCTCCTCCTCCTCGCCGCCGCTGTCGCCTGCTGCCGGCGCCGCCGCCCGCAGCTGCTGCCGGTCCTCGTCCGACGCGTAGCCCTGCACCAGCGCCAGGCTCATCTCCGCGCCCCCTGCCGCTGCAGCCCCGAGCCCCTTCCCCCCTTTCCCGGCGGCGGCGGCGGCGGCGGCGGCGGTGGCGGCGGCGGCGGCGGCGGCGGAGAGGCTGTCCTTACCAGAAACCTAACGATAACAGTGATTGCCGAGAGCCCCGTTAGATACACGGCGGGTGACTACAGCACCGCCTCACGGGAGAGTAGTTTACGGAAGTTATTTCCAAATTTATTGCGCCTTTTCAGCCCTTTCAGGCCTAGGGTTCAGGTGTGGGGTGCAGGGTTCAGGGTTCGGCCCTTGCAGACCTTGCACAGTCCTTTGGGCTGGCCTCACACAGCCATAGCCTTACATCGGAAGAGCTGTTCCTTTCACAGCCATTGCCTTACACTGGAGGAGCTAATTCCTTCAGACCTTGTGCAGTCCTTTGGACTGGCCTCACACAGCTATGTTGGAAGAGCTGTGTACTTCTAGGGAGGCATGCTACGTTGCGGCTGAGCGGGCCTTGCATTGGTTCATCCAATGACTGCCGTCCAACGGCAGCTGTCCGTGTGACCATGCTCATATATTCTTCTATTGGTAATATACATAGTGCAGGTGACTTTGCGTGGGCCATATAACCCTCTGGCATAGCACCTTCGGGCATTTCATAGAGAGGGTGCCCTTTAATGACTCCGAACCACGTCTGTTCACTTGAGGTCACTGAGCATCCAGTTGCAGAAGTCACAGAGAGTACCATTGCGGTCTGGCACCTTCCGGCCCTTTTGGACCTTCTTCTTCCCTTGTGGGCTGGCCTCTTACAGCCATCGCCTGGAAGAGCTGATCCTTTCCTAATGTATGGTGCCACTTGACAACTCTGCTTCAACGCCACCTAAAGCTGTGCTTGCAACCGCAAGCAGCTGCTCTGCCAGGCCTCGACGGCAGGCCGTTGGCACCTCACCCACTGCGGCTGTGAGCACAGCCTACGCCAGCAGCCTCGAGCAGCCTACACCCCACACTCCAGGTAGCTCCCAATGGTCTGGCAGCACCTGAGGCATCAGAGCAGCTCCTGGATGTTGTAACCCTCCAGCTGCGCACGGCACAGGCACGGCAGCCAGCCGCACTCCAAATGTCAGCACAGGGAACCAAGAGCCAAAGTCCCAGCGTTAGAGTTTGCAACGCGGACAACAGTGAGAACTTGGATTAAGCCTGCCCCCGCCACCATGAAGCTGTGATGACAAGCCCGGAGTTGAGAAGCATATTGTTCGTGCCGGAGCACATTATACATTATGAGAGGTCAGCGTCCGGCCTGACCCGCAGGATCGTGAGGATGACAATAACGCCCGAGTTCCACATTGCATGCACAAGCATGGGCGTCAGCAGCGTTCGCGTCTGCGCATAGACTATGCCCAGCACCAGCCCTGCACTAGCCCAGCACCAGCCCTCCCGCTGAATGTCAGGTGGCCAGAAGCTCAAGTCTGTCTGGCTGCCCAGACTGACCCAAGTTGTGAGAGCAGCTATGAAGGATACATGAACAGAAACTGCAATCAGACCATTGACTGCGTGCCACTAATGCTCAAATAGATATATGTATACAATCAAAGTGTACTCCATCTAAGCATAGGCAAGAAGCGCACCAAGGGCGGCTAGCTGCGGAAACTCCCCAGGCGTTAGATGGGCCCCCGCAAATGCCACAGCGCTGATTGTGATAGCTGCCGGCGTGGGCAGCCTGCAGCGTCACAAGCTTCATGGCATTGCTTACTCCCAAAGTGCAACAGCCAACACCAGTATGATAGCAAAAGCATGCAACTTGTCAATTCATTAGTAAAATAGTGCATAACATACGTTGCTGCATGCCCAGACGTTGTACCATTTTGTGAGAGAGACGAGCAGGAACCCACGGAAGATGGTCTCCTCCAAGATAGGTGCACACACGCCTGTGACGGCAATCAGCGACAGCGTGCTCACTGGTGACGCCCCGATGATCGGCAGCAGCTGCATGAGCGCGTCTGCGTCCTGCAACACTCCCATCGGTCCATGATGTGAAAGAGCTCTGGTTGAGTACGAAGCACACAGCATGAGACAACAACCAGAAAGTAAACCCCAACTACACTACGAGATGTAAGACCGAGGTGTTCGGTCAGGAGGAGGAGGGTAAGTACCTCTCTCGGAGGAGGCTGGCCCGCCAGCGTGGAGGAGGCGGCGGCGGTCGCTTGGACGAGGACGAATGCCAGGATGATGCCAATGGCAGACCAGAGAATGTACCCTGACCGCAGATTGAGTGGCGCAGAGCTCCGGAAGGACAGGACGTCATCAGGGAGCGGACGGTAGGCGCGCGTGATGTAGAAGATGGCAGCGAGCCCCAGGGAGGTCTGCAGGATCTGGTGGCCGAGGATGAAGAGCGCCTGCTCGTCGGGCCCCCAGGTGTTCCGCCGCCCAAGTCCAAGATTGGCGACGACCAGCGCCGATGCCACGCCCGTGCCAACGAAGCTGCAGCGGCGCATCACGGGTCAGTCACACACCATAAGCAACTTTGCAATATCTATGACGTCAGTAAGGCTGCATGACGCACTATCGTTCTCTTTTAATACCCTCTAATCAATACTAAGTACTGCATTCCCATGAATTGACACTAAGTATTGCTGCCGAAGGAATGATGCTCGGCTGCTCAGGAAAAATTGTCTGGCCATTCATGAGCAGGACTGGAAGGGGCGGTGCAGGGTTGGGGGGCACTGTGCCTGAAGACCCAGCCAGCCATGCCAGCCGCCACCTGCTTGCCGCCCCACGGCACGTCCCACCGCCGCAGTACGCGAGGCAGGGGCCGCTCTCTTGTGGTCGCCGCCCGAGAAGGCAGCCGAGGCGCCTCGCGCGCCTGCAAAGCCCACCATGTCAGAGTCCTGACCCCAGCTTGACTGTGCTTGAGATGACATCAATCATCACCTTGAGTGGACAGAAAACAGAAATTGACAGATTTTATTTCGTATCGGTTCATCACAGTGAGTAAGCTGGGGACGTCAGTAGCAATACGGCAGCTGAGTCGACCTCGGAGTTGCCGTCAGCCTCACGCGGCTTCGGGTGCTCCGCAACCTGCGCTGGGGCGGCGTCGCTGCCGCGCTCAGCGGCGTCGTCGCCAGCGGCTCGCGGCCGCTGGGCGCTCCGTCTGGCTGGACGCCTCGTCTGGCGGCTGGCAACGAGCTCGACGACGCAGCCGCGGCCGCCATGCCGCAGCCTGGCGTGCTCCAGGAGGCCGCCGCAGCGGCGGCCGCCGCCAGGCCGAGGTCTCGTCAGCCGGACGCAGGGCAGGGACGACGAGACGGCTGACGGTGCGCCGAGACGCCATGGCCATGGACGCGACGCAGTGGCGGCGGCGGCGGGCAGCGCCATGGGGCTTGGCCAAGCGAGGCTAGGTGGCACGCGCACAGTTGAAGCATGTGGCCATTTGGAAGCAGTGCCCACCAATGGAAGTGGCTCTCCCAATGGGTTCAACGATCGGGAAGTGACCATCCTTCACGATGGTCACTTTACCAAGCTAGCTCGTCAGATTCACATGTGCTCGCCCATGGGTACCAACGTCACACTGTTAGCCACCTTAGCACAGGGCTTCGTTCCATGTAGCCATGGCAGAGGCTGGGGTTGGAGCACCCGCGCCGCTAATTAAGGCCGGCTTATTTAACGGCGGCGGCGACGACGGGGCCCGCCATGGCCGGCGACGACGGCGGGCTGCGCATCAAGCTCAAGCTCCCGCGCCACCCGTCGCCGGCCTCCCGCTCCCCCTCCTCCGCCTCGCCCGCCTCCTCCGCGCCGCCGGCGAAGAAGTCCCACAAGAAGCGCAGGCCGCCGCTAGCGCCGCCGTCCCAGTCGCCTCCGCCGTCCCATGGCTTGTCCACCGCCAAGCGGGCTCGCAAGGTAAACTCCGCCGGAGACGGCCGCCGCCGCAGCAGAGATTTCTCGTGAATCAAGGGGTTATTGTTGCTCTACGCTTCTTGGGTTTGCTTTCATCGAGCTAGAGGGCTTCTGGAAATACAGTATATGCCACTTTTACTGTATTATGCTCGCGGGCGCTGCTGTGCAGCCCAAGGCGATGTACGAGGCCGCCGGGCTGGCTGTGGCGCCGCTGACGACGGGGCGGGTCAAGGGCAAGGCCAAGTCCCACAAGAGCAGCTCGCTGCTGGGCCCTCTTGTCCTCCCGCCCCGCGCGCCAGGTCCGGCCTGCCTGCATTCAAGACCCTAACTGTTGACATTGACTATATAACCCAAACAAGATAAGGTGATTAATCTGAAGTCTAGGCTGAGGTTAGTAAGGGTATATATGCATTAAGCCCTTTATCGAAATAACATTCTGAGTTGCGCCTTGGCCTGCCTCTCCGGAGCAGGTGAGGCGCTGCACCCGTGTGGCGTGGGCGTCGTAGCGCACCGCAAGGTCGTTGAGGCGGTGCTCGACAAACTCCAGCGGTTAGCATGCGGCGCGCGTGTCGCTGCCAGCGGGCAGGCCACCAACGCAAGGCACAGAGTCCCACCAATAATCTGTGGCTGACAAAGCCCCTTAGCTTCTGGTGCATGGCAGGAAGGACACCTACGGCGTTTTCTCGGAGCCTGTTGATGTTGAGGTGGTAAGTACAGCATGCCGAAGCCGGAGCTGAATCAGTGCGAGTGTTGGGTGCAGATTATGGCGCTTGAGCTTCAGGTGTCAGGAGTAAGAGTTGCAGTCCAGAGTTTAGGGGTTAGGGTAAACCCAACCCTCAACTCTAATTCTTGGGGGACTTGGGCTTGAGTTGCTGTTATTGGTACGCCTCGGAGGGCAGGCAAAGGGCTGCCAGTGCCACAGCCTTGACAGCAAATGCTCGTCTTGGCAGGTGCCGGACTACTACGACGTCATCTCAAGTCCGATGGATTTTGGAACCATTCGCAAGAAACTCTTGCGCGGCACGTACACGACATGGGAGCTCTTTATGGTGAGGGCGGCTTGCCTTGGAGAGGAGCCGCGTCATTGGACAGGCCTGGTGCGCCCTGCCCTCTGTGGCTGCTCACAGTATTTGGTTGAGGCATGCTGCGCTTGCAGGTGGATGTGGACCTCATCTGCACGAATGCCATGACATACAACAAGCCTGACACCATCTACCATCGGCAGGTATGTTCAAGTGGTATGTTCAAGGACCAGTTACCACAACAGGTGTGCTGGTCTATGGCACATATGCTCAGTGGCTGCCATCTGTTGTGCAGGGCAAGGCCATTCAAGAGGTGGCTGTGAAAGCGGTGGAGGCCGCCAAGGCGCTGGTCTCCGCTCATGCCGCTGCAAACGGCGCCGCTGTCGGCAGGCCAGCGTCAGCCCTTGCCATCGACCAGACGCCGGCTGCCTCAGTCACGCGCTCGTTTCGCGAGGGGCACGATCCGTCGGGCCCGCCGCTTCCAGGCATGGCAGCTCCTCAAACTGCATGCATGAAACACCACATTTGTTTGCACGAAGCAGATCAAGTGATTTCTGAGCATCTGATCCTGTAGTCATTGTATTACTGTAAGCAGATTGCATATTTGCAATGAGATCATGTGAATCACTTGAAGCTGATTGGGCTGTGGATGCTGCAGGTGGGGGGTCTTTGGAGGCAGCACAGCTGGCGGCCGCTCGGCAGCAGAGCGGAAACAACTCCAGCGGCCTGGACAGCAGCAGTATGGCCATCAGGAGCCAGCCCAAGAGCGCCAAGGCGGGGTGGCGCAAGCGCAAGCAGCTGGCGCTGCAGCTTGCAGCGCAGGGCCTCGGCGTGCTCGGCGCTGTTGCCAAGGGACACCTCCTCAAGAGCGCGCCCCCCGCCGCCACGACCGCCAACGGTGCTGCGCAGCCGGCCTCGTCGGCTGGGGCGGCCTCTGCTGCTGCCACGAATGACGACTCCAATCAGTCAGGTAGGTGCCGGGTGTTTGAATTGAAGTAAGTTAGTCAGCTTCAGTCAGTTAGTAAGCCGTTGGTCAAAGGGCAAATACTCCACAGAGTTGGATTCCCTTGGTTACTAAGTATGGAGATTTGGGTTTTGGTAGAATTATAGCTACCGAAGTGCTGAGTCTCTCTAATGACGGCTATGCAGCAGGGGGTGTGCTTGCCGGGCTCAAGGACGGGCGGCGGCCGCTGGCGGATCACGAGCACCGGCGGCGGTCGTTCTCACCGCGCAAGCTCCTCACGCTGCAGGCGCGGCGCGACGCCCACCTCCACCACCAGTCGGACCTCGGCCCGGTACATGGGCTGGCCTGCTGCCGCTCTTTTGTTCGGGCCTCTAATTCAGGGCTCGGCATCACAGTTGCGCTTGACCAGGCCTTGGGGCTTGAGGATTTTGCATTGGCCATCTACCAAAGTATGGTCTGAGCTTCTGTGATGCACGGCTTTATATGATCTTCTGAACTAATTGAGGGCTTTTAGCATCGGATGCAGGGGCCGGGGTGGCTGCAAGGCGACCACGCCTATGCGCGCAGCCTCGTGCGGTTCGCCGCGGCGCTGGGGCCGGCAGGCTGGAAGGTGGCAGAGAAGAAGCTGCAGCGCTGCCTCGGGCCCCACCTGGCATTCGGTCCGGGCTGGCTCGCATATCAGAAGCAGCGGCCCGGCTGCACACCACCATCGGCCGCACAGCAGCCGGTTGCCGTAAGCATGGCTGCCAACGCCAAAGCCGCCCATGCTCAGCCCGGCAAGCTCGGGTTGCAGCAGCCGCTCTCCCAGGCGGCCCGTGCGGCTGGCGGCCATGCGCCTACACGAAAGCCGCTGCAGCGGAAGGTCACGACAATGGCGGAGCCTGGCCAGCAGCAGGAGGTGTCAGCCATGGCAGCGGGGTCTCAGGTCTACGTTACTAAAGGGCCCCCCTCTCTGGTGGCCGCTGCCCGGCAGCAGCAGCAGGTCAGGGCAGCTGAGGGCGAGGCTCTTGGCTCACAGCAGCACCAGAAGCAGTCGCAAGTACAGCACCACTACCACTCACAACCAGAACAGCAACAGCAGCAGCAACAGCATCATCAACTACAGCAGCGTCAACACCAGCAGCAGCAACTGGTACAGAACCAGTTGCAGCAGCAACAGCAGCACCAAGCGACTCAGCAGCAGCAACTGCAGCAACAGCGGCGGCAGCAGGAGCAGCAGCAGGAAGAGCAGCAGCAGGAGCAGCAGCAGGAAGAGCAGCAGCAGCAGCAGCAGCCACAGCAGCAGCAGCAGCAGCAGCAGCAGCAGCATCACCAGCAACAGCAGCAGCAGCAGTTGCGCCAGCAGCAACTGCAGCGGCAGCAGAGGCAGCAGCAGCAGCGGCAGCAGCAGCAGCAGCAGCGGCAGCAGTGGCAGCAGCTCCAACAGCAGCAGCTGCAGCAGCTGCAGCAGCAGCAGAAGCAGCAGCAGCAGCAGCAGTTCCAACAACAGCAGCAGAAGCAGCAGCAGCTGAAGAAGGAGCAGCAGCAGCAACTACAGGAGCAGCAGCAGGACCAGCAGCGAAGACCGAAGCAGGAGTTGCAGCAGCAGCAGCATCAGCAGCAGCAGCAGAAGCTACAGGAGCACCGGCAGCAGCTGCAGCAACACTGGCAGCAGCAGCAGCAGCAGCAGCAGCCTCAGCTACCACTGCATGGTGGGAGCGCCACCCAGGCACTGCCACTGCAGGCGAGCCCCCAGCTCACGTCCTCGCAGTCAGTCGCCCAAGCACAGTCTGCACAGGCTGCCGCCCATCTGCTTGGTGGCCACAGCCTGGACTTCGACCTCAACCTGCAGAACGCGGCGCCCTACCACTGGCTGTCGCACGACCTCGAGCTGAACTTGGAGCCTCCCGAGTCCCCCCTCCTGCCAGACTCAGATGGAGCTCTCCAACTATTCCCACATTGATGACTGTTATTTGAACCACCGCCTGGTTCTGCTGCTACGCCAGCACCCGTGCTGACACCAACTTCATTCTGTTCCTACTTGGATCTGGCGGAGCAGAGTGTGCAGGGTCTTGGCTTGCCTTGACGACCTCCTTGATTGTAGACTAAGGTCTAAGTCCAATTGACTGTTGGAGTGTGACATATCTTGAGAATCGAGCAGGTCTTTCCACCCTGGCTCTTCTTAACCGGACGCTAGCCCCAAATTAAGGGGCTGGCTCTTTACAGCCATTGCCTCCTTAAGAGTCACTCTTTTGTGGCAACCGCAAAACTTTGCTGTGCTTACAGAGTAGCAAATATCCAGCCACTGTAGGCTAAGCAGAGTTTGTGCAGACAGAGGGGTTGGAAAGGGGCGCAGCTACTTATCACAGTGTAAACTACAGGGTGGCCCAAGTCGGAATGCAGCGACAGCTTGCTTGTTGGCAACTCTGGTGAGGCTTCAAAGACAACAGATGCATAGTCGCTTTCACCTGCAACAGTTGCAGCCTAGCTCAAGAACAGCTCAACTTTCGTGGACGTTGTTGCAACATTGGCAGAACCCAGCACTTTCGAAACCCTCACCAGTGGTTGACAAGCTTTGCCCCATTCCCAATCACCAGAGCACTAGTCCCGTTACAAGCTATAGAACACTTCCAGCTGTAGTAAATTATACACGTCAAGAGAGTCATGATAGTTTTCAAATCATTCTGAGTCACGGGTGGTTGTGCAATGGCTTGCACTTTACCGCCTATCCCTGTACCAAGGAACCATGGGCTACGCGTCTTATTATGACAGGTATGTAAAGGTTGAAGGTGGAAATGTATGAACCTTTCATAGCTGGCAGCCTACAAAGGAAGCTTGATGTAGCCTAAAGACCTCAGTACTCAGAGCTTGGTGCTACATGACTCGAGAAGAGGGAAACAGAACTCTTGTAACTGGAGCCAATGGCCAAGTCCATGGCATCCTAAGACTGATCATGGGGAGGGCAGGCAGAGCGGGCAGCGCATGAGGCCGTTCTCATTGCAGTAAGAACATGCCAGCACGGCCCGGCCCTTTTCACTGAGCTTGCGGCTGCCATTGCATGCGTGGCAGGGCACAAACCTCATGCCATTGCACATCATGCACTTGCCCTCCTGCCAAGGTGCCCAGGAGCTTGCTTAGTCATTGCAAGCTTATGGGCCTCGACCCAACAGGTTACCATGTTAGCCCACAACTAATGTGCAACCCTTAACAATAGTCTCACAGAGGAACACACAAGCAAGCAATGAGCAACTCCCTTACAAATTTTATGCAACTCTGCACGTGTGCAGGATTTCGTAGAAAGGGAGGCAACATTGGTAAGAAGCTGACGCATTTGCGTGATTTAGGAGGCAGCAAGACGAAGCAGATAAGAGAAGCTGAGAGAGAATGTGCAGCCCGAAGCCCTCACCAGCCGCGGAAGCCCCTGGAGCAGTGGCGCAAGGGCCTGCCCCTCATGCAACCGCTCGATGTCTGCCGCGCCGCCAATGTGGAAACCGCGCACGAAAAGGTGCGGCACGGGGCCCACGGTAGGGCCGAGCAGCGCACGGAGCTCGTCCCGATACTCCAAGTGCAGTGACACGTCCCGCTCATCGACAGCCACGCCAAGAGCCTCCAGCAGTGCCCTCGCACGGCTGCCACCAGCAGCAGTTGCTTTATCAGTGTGCGGCCAATGCAGATGTGCGTGCACCTGATTACCTTCATAAGTGTGCGCCCAATGCAGATGTGCAGAAATTCTAACTGCAAGCATAGTCAAACTCAGCTCTTGCATTGTCTCAGGATTCATTTCGAGAATTTGTGCCTGCAGTCTTCAAAAGTCTGGCGGACGCCTCGAAGGCTTGTGGTGTAGAGCACAGCCCCATCCATGCCGCAAGGCGGGCAGATGGCTGGAAAGCCCGCCAGCAGCGCCGAGTGGCCAGCATCGTCGCTGGACGGTGGAAGCTGCAGCGGCGGCAGCAGGTGGGCCGCAGCAGCAGGGGCCTCCTTAAACTCGGGCCGGGTCATGGCCGGTTGCGGCTCGCCGATGGCGGCTGCTCCGTGCCAGTTGTCCTTGTTGGAATCGTGGAACGCTGCCTCCATGGAGGCCAGGAGGTCAGGGTCAAACAGCGAGCCGTCCGGCGACAACGAGAGGCGCGCTGGAGCTGCATCGCCATTGGGCGTCCCAGCAGCGCCAGGATTGTTACCCCTGGCCAGTGCCATGGGGCTGAGCTGCCGCCGCCCATCGAAGCTCAATCGCCCGCAACCGCCAGCGCCGCCGCCGCTGCTCACGGGACTCTTCTCCGGCGTCCAGGACTGCGAGTCCATGGACTGGCGCCGGCCGGGCGTGCCGGCAGGAGTTGGATGCTCCACGTCAATGAGCACCGCCAGGTCAAAGATCGGGCTTCCGGGCTCCGGAGACGCCCCAACGACCAGTCCATTGCTATCTGCTGGCGGCTTAGGAGAAGCGCCAGCATCCGCCACAGATGCCAGAGGTGCCCTGTTAAGGTCCGCCGGATATCCCAGGTGCTGCTTGTCAGCTAGCGTTGCGCCACGACCGCCGTCGGCGGCCACCTCCTCCTTCACCAGCGACGGGATGCGCAGGATGGGCGGCGGCCGGAACGGCCGGCCCGAGAACCCGGCGGCGACGCTCTCACGGTGCAGGAAGGCCTCCTCGCTGCTGCCGCTCTCATCGTCATCGTCGTCGTGGTCAGTGGCGTCTACGTTCACGTGTGCAGCTGCAACGCCTTCGACGGGCTTTGCAGCGAGCGACGATTCAACGGCCACCACCTCGGCATCCTGATCGCCTTCGACCAGGTCGTCCTCCTCGTCCAGGCCGGCCATGAGCTCGCCAATGTCAATTGCCGCTTCCTCCTCCTCCGTCGTGTCGCCCTCGGGCCACGCCGCCAGGTCGTAGCCGTCCTCGACCAGCCCGGCGCCGTGCAGCCGCGCGCGCGCGATGCTCCGCCGTGAGCCCGGCGCGCCTCCGCCGCCGCCCTCGCTCTCCAGCTCGCTCAAGTCGATGCTACAAAACCCCACGCAAATAGTCTCCCAATCTCAAACACCAATACATGTATTTGCTGATTGTTACTTTGCTCGCCACCAGCACTCAGTGTGAGCGCGAGAGCTGGCGAAGCTGGCGGAGCTCAGCCAAGGCGGCACTCGTCGTGACTTGAAGGCGGGTCTCTCGTTTGCAGCTCTTCACAACGACCACATTGAGAATGCGGCAGAAGTGCGAGCTCCAACGGCAGGCCTGCGATAGAGCTGCCGCATGACAATTGGTCGATGCGGGTTCAATACCTGTCGCCGGTCCACTTCTGCGAGGGGCCGAGGTGCTGGCTCTTCATGGCCGCGATCTCGGCCTCCACGGGGTCGTCCTCGGCGGCGGCAGCGGCGGCGGCGGCGGCGGCGTCCTCCTCGGCGCGGTCCAGGTCGCCGTAGTCGACTTGCAGCGACCCCAGCGTGGACGACATGAGCGACACGACATGGACGGCCTCGCCGCCGCCGCCGGCCTTGGCTGCCTCGCCGCTGCCGGCGCCCGCGGCTGGCTTCTCCGGCGACGACGCGTAGCCATTGACCTGCGAGCTTGCCTCCAGCGACCGAGTCTGCACGCACCCCATGCCGCCGCCGCCACCGCCGCCAAGGCCGCTGCCGCCGCTGCCGCCACCAGGCCGCTGCAGCCGCCGCCTCCGCCAAGGCCGCCAAGCCGTCCTCTGTGTCCGATCGCACGCTGCCCGATAAAGCTCGACTGTCGGCTCCCGCCGCCGCCGCCGCAGCCGCCGCCGCCGCCGCCGGCGCCGCGGCACGCGGCGCCGGCAATGACGGAGGGACTGAGGTGGGGGGAGTTTGAGTTGGGAGAAAGGCCAGCAAAACCGTGTGTATCAAGAGATGGGGAGGCCCTGTGTGGCCAAGTACAGAGGCAAGCACATTGACAAATGTACGTCACCTGCTGCTAAGCTGACCCGCTCAATGACCACGAGTCAGCACATAGAGGTCGCTAACTGATGCTCGAATGCCGGACGGTAATCGACAAGCTCTTGAGCTACCAGCGTAGGCTCGACCAGCTTTCTGATGCAATGCATGAAAAAGGAAAAAGAATGCATGAGCCTGAGCTCGCGTGGGAGGCGGGGCGGGCGCGGTGGCGCCCACGCCCGGCCCCACGCGGTGCGCGGCCCCACCTTGGAGACTGTGGAAGACAGGCCCGGCCGCTTCGCCCCACTGTCCGCGAGCCCCGCTAGACTCGGCCCCTCCCAGTGGTCACCTAGAGTCGCTGTGCTTAAGCGCTTTCCTTTGCAATTGTGTGAGTACTTCCTCTTTTGGGCCCGGCAATCAGAAAAGAAAGAGAATTGCTCGCCCACAGAAGGTAGGGGCTGGGGAAAGGCCAGCCAAAAAAGAGTGGACACGGTCTAAAGAGCCAAAAGGTGCCGATAAGATAATCACACAGCTAGATAACACACTACCAATAAGCAATCACAGCCATCGCCCTCTGCTGGAAGAGAGTCTCTCTCTGAAGGAAGGCCCAAAGAGCCCAAAGAACGCAGGTCACGCTACTGGAGGAGTATCGCCAAAGGAGCAAGTGGTGTTGCAAGCATCACAAGGTGCAGAGAAGCTCCTAGTCGGCCTTGATCTTGTGCTCGGCTTGCTGAGCTGCTGCAATCAAGAATACCTGTGCTCCTGGTCGGTGCAGTGAGCACCGAAAATCCAAGTACATTGCCTTTATTTTGCCCTGTTACCTTCCTCACCTACCTATTGTCTACTTCAAGAACCTAAGCTATGTCAAGAATACGAGCAGCAAATTCAAAACGGCTTTCAACCAGTCACCCGACTATCCAAGCCAGGAAGCCTACAAAGACAGATATCTGAGACTGACAGGCAATTTTCAAGCCTTAGCTGGCAACTGCGGCAACTGGCTCAAAGACCTGCAATGTGTCCTTGTGCTGGCCCAGGATGCGCTCCGCCACGAGAAGATCATCAGGAGTCGTGACCTGTCATCAACCACCCAGCACGACACGGCGAGCTCAAAGTTCCCAAACACACCTTCTCCTTACACGATTACTTTATGCCAAGCAACTGGTAACAAGAGAAATAAGCAATAGTGTCAGGTCTGCAAGCGCAGAGCCTAACCTTGAGATTGGAATAGGAACCGTGTGTAATGCACACCGGGTGCTTCAGGTGCTCCACAATGGACACGTCATCAGTCACCCCCAGCTTTTCTCTGCATCAAACCAAAGGGGTCAGCCATCCTGGATAGATCGTGCTAGCTTGTTGCACTTGCAACAGCCAAAGTGGTTGCTGAATTGCGTGAAGAAAGGGACTCGATGGAGGAGAGCTGAATGTGTCAAAGCACACCTGTTGACTAGCTCAAAGCCCCTTCTCAGAAGACCTGGCTTAATGACCTGCACATGAGTCACGACATGTGCACAATCTAATATGTAAACAGAACAGATGCTAAGTCACTTCGAGAGAATCACAGCTACTATCAATGTCACATGCAAAAGACTTCCTCTTATATGAGTGGATGTCATCCAAGACCTGGAGAAGGTGCACAGGCACGTGGCTAACCTGCGGAGTTTGCATCTCCCACAGCGTGCTCCTATCTAAGGTCTTCACCACGAAGTTGCCTTTGCCCGCCTGCCGGACACAGTAAATGGACATCGACTTGGTCAATCACACCGCATAGACATCAAGGAGCGCTACTCATTTGAGTAGCGCACTCTACACTGGACGCGATGTAGATCACTAGAAGAAGAGAATCACAGGACATGGCTATTGTCATGTGGGTGTAAACCTATTCACACCTGCTTGATGGTAGCTTTGACAGGAACTCCTAGCACAGCTGCTCCATGGATCATGGCGTCCTTCATGACCTGCATGCTGCACATGTAAGTAGGGAACAAAGCTGCAGTTGCTGTTGAAAGGTAGATGTCCAAAAATCCAGCTCATTACAATAGTGCACCTTGGCAGCAGGAGCTGTGAAGACAAGCACCTGCCGCACATCCTGTACTGTGACAAGTGGTCGCGCAGAGTCGTGGACAGCGACTAGCACTGCCTCGGGCCTGACCTCCTGCCAGCAAGTTTTGATAATGAACAGTTGAGCAATTACATATTTTGACCTTTCAGTGTCAGCTTCTTGTCAACAATGGCGAGATGAGCTCATAAGGTCTGCCTTATTTGGCTGCTGCCACCGTACTTGGAGCCCGCTGAATACAGAGTCTTGCCTCTCCTTGCCAGGCAGTGCAAATTGAATTGCCACTTTTGTTCCTGCAACGCGCTTCTCTTCTACAGCCGCTGGCAACAGCAAAGCTCGCCACATCATTATAAGCCAATTGTGCACCTGCTACTAAGATACAGTGCTTACGCTTGAATCTATTTTCAATCTTCTGCGAAGTGGCAAGGTCTCCTACTTGAGCCTCAACTTTTTGTATCAGAAAGGCTAACCTTCGAACATATGCTGGTAGGCAGGGTCACAGACAACCACTATCTCGCCAACCTCCGGCAGCTGGCAGAATGTGTAGAGACTGTGAATACAGTACACAGATAGTAAAAGCTTGCATTAATCAGTATAACCAGTGACATACTTCGACGTGTTTGTTCCATATCAATGCTCTGCTACTAATTAAGTAGCTGATACAAAGAACTGAGAAGAAGGGCTTGAGCGACAAAGATGAGGATCCAAAAGGTTGAGAATCACCTGTACAGGCAAATTGGCTGTTCTACCAGAGGAAGGTACTGCTTGGGCATGCTCGCCTGCAGAAGCAGTACATAGGCAAGTCAGGAGGTCAGTCTGCACCTGACAGTGGCATCTGCCACGTTCTGCCGCAGGAAGCACTACCGGCACCGGGCTTCAGCTACGACGCGCTTCGGTCATCAAGAAGAGCAGAAAGGAGCTGGCAGACGACTTCACAAGAAACTTACGCCCATGCGCTTGCCTATGCCTCCAGCCAGCAGGATGACGGAGACGCTGCCGTCGGCGACATCCTGTCACGCCGTCGCCCCGCTGTCGTGGCGTTATGCCCAAGCCAGAGAGCCTTCACGAACTGGTGCCTTCTCGACTAGCACATAAGTAGAGATAGTCTCGGTGGGATTAATTGTTTTCTATGCCTTAAGATATTATGATAAAAACGCAGTGAAACAAGCACGAAAGCAAGGAGCAGCCTAGCCCCGCCGCTCGGCTTGGCGGTGCTGAGGATAAGCAGGCCTATAGAAGGCCCCTGCGGCCACCAATACTGCAATGACTGCAAAAGCAAGCTGCGGCAGCTAGGCAAGCTTCTGCACCGGCGTTGCGGGGGCTTTCGCCACGGCAGCTTCGTGGCCTTCCGTGGCCAGCGAAGCCCGTGCCCCGGTGAGTCGTCGACGCCCCGGCCTCCATGGCTGGCGGGCGGCTGCTTCCTGACAGGCTGCGACTGCATTGGGCCAGCCTCGCCAAGTCGCCACATCGCCAATAAGGACCAATGCCAGGTAGCTGCTTCAAATTCTGCTCGTTCGGCGTGCGACGGCAGCGGTAGAGAAGGCGGCGGCGGCGACGGCGGCGGCGGCCAGATACCTGACCAGCGGCGCGCCGCCGAGGCGCCATCGACCACCACCAAGGCGTGCTGCCCGCCGCTGCGGCGCGAGTCGCACAGCCAGCGCGGCGGCGCATGCCGCGCCGCG
>WELB01000102.1:58738-69174 GCA_009602725.1 Spirogloea muscicola
CAACGAGCTCAGGCGTATGCTCTGCATCAGAAAGCTGGTCGAGCCTTAGCTGCTGGCACAAGAGCTAGTCAATTGCCGTCCGGTATTCGAGCGTCAGCTAGCGACCTCTATGTGCTGACTCGTGGTTACTGAGCGGGTCAGCTTAGCAGCAGGTGACGTACATTTGTCCAATGTGCTTGCCTTTGTACTTGGCCACACATGGCCTCCCCATCTCTTAATATACACGCATTTCCTGTGAGCCGCGAGGGTCTGAGCTGCCGTCCGCTGGCTCGTGCCTGCCGGGCAGCGCACCTTGGGAGCTGGGCGCAGGTTGCGTCGTCGGTGGCCCAGCGTTTCATCCGGCATGGGGGTCGCCTTCTGGAGCAGGCGGCAGCGGACTTGGAGAGTGGCCTGTACCCCTTCCAGGCGGCTCTCCGCTCTGCCCGGGATGCGCTGCTTGCAGATCATCCCGCCCTGGTGCCGCGGGCCGTCCCGTTCGCGCACCTCGCGCGCACGGCCGACCTCCGGGCCCAAGCTCGCTTCATGGCGGAGGTGGATGCGGCCTCTTTCTCCACGGCGATGGGGCTTTTGTCTCCGGACGACCTCCGGGGGCGCGCGCGGCTGCTCTCGGCGTCCTCACCAGGGGCGGCTGCCTAGCAGTATGCACTGCCAATCCACGACGCACTTCGGATGCCGGACGACGCCTTCCGCACGGCGGTGCACCGCCTCCTCGGCTTCCACCCAGGACAGGAACGCACGACCTGCTGCGAAATGCCATGTTTGGCATCTTCGTCGAGGCCGGTTATGCGGTGGCGCTCGAGAACACGAGCGTCATGCCTCCGACCGCTGGGGCGGATGGCCGCATCCACACCCGGCGCGCCGACCTCGTCGCCAGCGCGCTCGGCGGGGGGCCTCGGCTCATCGCAGACGTCGTCACCACTGACAGCTTTGCTTCCAGCAGCGCAAAGAAGGTGCTCGCCCATTGAGAAACGCAAAACGCTCGTCGGAGGAGGCGGGCTACGCAGTCGGCCAAGCGGCGGGCGAGAAGGAACGGAAGTACTCGGACCACCCGGTGGGCGACGAGTTCGTTCCACTGGCAGTGGACGTGCACGGAGCCTTTGGCTCCAAATGGCTTGACTTGCTCCACCGCCTGACGCGGCGTGCAGCGGCCCGCCGCCTCGGGCAGCGGGGCGAGCAGCCCGGCTTCAACGTAGCCGGGTCCCTCGCTCAGGTTTTCTTTTTGGGTTGGCTTTGCCAGCCCCTCTTCTCAATGGGCGAGCACCTTCTTTCTTTCCGCATGCGCTTGGCCGTCTCGATGCAGCGGTCCCTCGCCTTCGCGGTTCACTTGCGCGCAGGCCGAGCTTTGGCGGCGGCCTCCGGCTTCCGTCAGGGCGACATCTTTCCGCCAGCTAGCTTCTCGGACCTGCATCTCCTGTCTATAGAGAGAGAGAAGGCGCGCCCATAAAGAAAGAGGGGCTGGCAAAGCCAGCCCAAAAAGAATGGACAATGTCCAAAGCCGAAGAATGAGAAGCCGAGGAAGGACTCCTCTACTCTACCAATCACGACAACATACTAGGGAAGGTCTATAGGTTCCTGAACGTTCCCTGGCTGATGTCTTAGTCCTAGTCGTTCGCACTCAGGCTCCCTCGGACTTTGTCCATTCTTTTGGGCTGGCCTTTCCCAGCCACCAGTCAATCTGGCCGCGCTTCCTCTTCAGAGCTGTAGGTTATGTAGATCTTTAGATGTGCTTGCCTTTGTACTTGGCCAACTGGCCTACTTTTGTTCCTTATACACGGAATTCCCTGTAGACCTTGTCCAATCCTTTGGGCTGGTCTCTCACAGCCACCAGTCGATCTGGCCGTGCTTTCTTCACTGTGCAAGTCCCCAACATTGGGAATGAGGAAGAAAAGGAAGTATTTCGTGTATAAGAAACAAATGTGGCCAAATGGCCAAAGGAAGAAAGGGCTCGGCCATTGAGGATAGGGGGCTGGAAAAGCCAGCCCAAAAACGAATGAACAAAGAAGGAATCCGCCATCCTCAAGAGCTCACTCTCCTCCGCGCCGACTGCTCGTCACCGCATCTTGCCGCCGCTTGCTGCGACCCGGAAGCTGGCGCGCAGCCAGGCGGCCGTGCGAGGTGGACGTGCGAGCCGGCACCGCTGTGAGCGACCAGCCGCCACGAGGCCGACGAGCGGAGGCTCCAAGGCGGCACATCGCGAGTGCCTCCATGCGGTGCGGCGCTCGTCCGGCCGTCGGCGCACTGCTTCGTGGCCGGCATCGCCAACGCGCCCCTGCGCCGCTTCCCTCGGAAACTGAATGGTGCGCTCTGCTGCTCATCTGAGGTACTCTGAGCTAAGCAGTGGCAAGACCTGTCATTACGACAACAGCAAGCGAGCTCAGCACAGACTAATGTGCCAACTGTCAGGCTGTGGATGCTCAATGAGTGTCTTCTGGCTGGTCAGCTACGGTGCAGGTCCTCAGAGCAGGGCCGTTGTGCAGCCGGACAATCCCTTCCATGGGAGATGCTGTAGCAGCGCAGCCGTCGCTGGTCTGACAGCGACGGCTGCGCATAAGCTGCATAAGCCTATTAAATATTCTGGGGTGACTTGGCCTGCACGTTTTCCTGCTCAGGTAGGCGACACTCCAGTCAGACGATGTGTTGGTTGAGCCAGGTTTGAGCTTGCTGTTAAGCATTGCCGATTGATGCAGAGAGTGGCACTAAGTACCGACTTGTCATCACACAAGATTGTGATTACAGCCAGACTCTGTGGCACGTATATGAGCCGTCCAAAAGACACCACGAGTGATCACAACGACCCTTTGCAGGTGGGCTACCTTGTGCACTGCAGGTGTACGTCTTCAGTTGCTGGCGGAGAGGGTGGCGATGCCTCTGCAGCCACTGCTGAGGACCTCGCCAGAGCCACAACTGAGAGGCTCTTCCACCTGCAAGTCCGACCTGGTACTCCTCTCGACAGCGATGTCCTCAGCAGCTGCACAAGGAGGTACTTTGCCCGGCGGCTTGCCTCGAGTAGCATTCTTGGAACACCACAAGTTATGAACTTATGGCACCCTACGTGTAGAACCCTAAGTGCAGATCCTTTTCTTCTGACTTGGATTGCTTGGGTATATACCCTTCGTTTCAGCAAACGAACGAAAACTCAGGGCAGTGGGCAATGAAGATTGATTGACAAGAGCCACATCTGGTGTCATGTTTGCGAAGGACGCCATCTGCTCTGCTGCGAGGTCAGGCTGCCTGAGGGGCTCATCCTCGCCACCTCGGTGGATGAGGCCCATATTCAGAGATCAGCAAGGGGCAGTGTCGTGGAGCTGTCGGGCTTCGGCGGCAGCCTCATCAAGCCACATGTACGCAAGCCCTTCCTCCTTTCTGCAAACTCCACATCACCAGCTTGCTGCTAGAGATCTAGAGACCTCTAGTGTTCCTTCAAAGGGACTCAGACTTATCTGAGGCACTTTATCATGTCTTTATCTTGCTTAGGTTACTGGAGCCCAGACTTGGGTGGAGCAACTCTCCTTCACGGGCTGGTCTGCTGCACTTCCAGCATCGGAGCTCGATTTGGAAGGCCTAGAACAACAAGAGGAGGATCCAGTCCTCCCCAGTCCGTCAGCCTCTGGCCTCCCCATATATTGCCTCCTGGACACTTCACTTGGAACAGCGGAGGTACAGTCGCTTTCATCAATGCTAGACTCGAACTTGGGTCCAAAGACTGCTCGAAAGACACTGACTGCTCTCATCTTTGATACCGCTGGGCACTGTGGGCCATCTTTTGCGCAGGTCGTCATCAGAGTGGCGCTCAGGCTGGCAGAGGCAACATCCGCAATGTCGGAGCCTCAAGGAGCACGATGCACAAGAAATAGCAGCTCAGTCCCACTTAGCCATCTATCTGATGATATTGACTACGGAGGGCAAGATCCTCCTCTAGGCAGCCAAGTCGTAGATAAGGATGTAAAACCGTGTCTCCTTGTGATCAAGATCCGTCTAGATATCTCCACAGCTGCAACTTTGAGCAGACAGCTTACTCTAGATGTTGACATTTGATTCTGGCAACATTGTCATACATCAAGTGTGAGCTTGATGCATGCTGACTCCATTCGCATGCATGTAACGAAGCAACCAACCTCCTGTTACGTCTCTCAGTTCATAGTTTCCCCTTATGACCAGGGTTCATTCCAATCTGCGGAGTATTGATGTGCCTTTGCATGAGAAGATGCAGGCGAAGCAAGTCCCAGTACACGTTTTTCTTGGGATGAAAAGAGGCTGTTGTGGGAGTGGAAATGTGAATTTGCTCGAGGTCGCCTGCGCGCTGAGCGCAGGTGACTGCTGTGTAGCCTCCAGCGAGAACAATCACGTATTCGTCTGCTTTGTGCGTCAACCAGGGTACATCAATGACACTGATAGCGGCGCCGCGACCACCCAGCTGAATCAAGCCTGCCTCCGATTCTACAAACAAGGTGGGCTTGATACCCATCTTCCATATTAACACACGCGTCGGTCACTGCGACAGCCGCCATCACGAGGGCCGAGCGCGCTGCCGGCGACCCTACAGGCGAAGCTGGGCTCGTGCCGTGCCAACTAAGTCCAGCCTGCCCAGCGAGCAAGCCTCCATGCGCCTGGAAGCCATCGGCAGAGTGCTGCTCTTCGACAAGTCCTCGGACGGGAGTGCCGCTGCTATGCGGCCCGCCTACTCCTCGTCGCCGTCAGGGGCGTCGGCCTCGCCAGCTCGCTTGTTGTGCTTCTTCGCGTACCGCTGGTTCCGCAGGAACTTGGGGTCCATCTGGCACAGCCATCGAAGCACGAGGCCAATGGTAAACACATAGCCCGGCAGCCACCACTGTGACGGGACGTCTCTAGCGGCAGAAGCTGCCGAAAGGGGCGTCGGCAACAGTGGCGGTGACGGCGACGGCGGTGGCGGCGGTGCTCACCCCCTTGAGCGAGTGGTACTTGTTGCGCTTGGGCTTCTTGATGCCGTTGCGGTGGTTCTTGTACGTCTGGTTGTGCGCCGTGTGGTTCTTGGACTTGGCCATGGCTTCCCGCGCCGAGCGCGGGCGACGGCGGCGGCCGCGGCGGCGGCCGCGGCGGNGGCGTTGGGCTGTGGGGGTGGGGTGGGGGGGGGCCTGCTTAAACCCCCGCCGGGCGCCCTAACGATGGTGTGACGAGAGCGGCGGTTGGCGTTGGTCGCAACGATTTTCTGACATGGCCGTCAATGTTTGGCTCGGTGGCGGACCCAGCGTTTGCCCAATTGAGCCTGTTAGCCATTGCCATTGCCATTGCCATTGCCCCCTTCGGAGGAAGGGCTCGCCCATGATGCGTGTGTATAAAGAGATGGAGGGCCATGTGTGGCCAAGTACAAAGGCAAGCACATTGACAAACGTACGTCACCTGCTGCTAAGCCGACCCGCTCAGTGACCACGAGTCAGCACATAGAGGTCGCTAACTGATGCTCGAATGCCGGACGGCAACCGACAAGCTCTTGAGCTACCAGCTTAGGCTCGACCAGCTTTCTGATGCAATGCATGAGCCTAAGCTCGCTGTAGACAAGCTGACACTTGACGACCTAAGAATGACAAGTAGGCTGCCGGCATGCCCATCCGTGCTGAAAGCATGTCCTCACGTCGAGCATATCCCAAACTTGCAATCCTTCCCTGTGTGGAAGGTGTGGAAGCGAGGGCCGATGCAGCCGAAAGTGACGATTGCCGCGGTAGGAGGTGATCGCTGCGGGGGTGATCAGAGTAGTGTCGGAGCTTTCTCTGCTCAGCACCTCCCACTGCGTGGCCAGCAATGTGCCTCGAAGCGGAACTCTTGCATGCCTCCGTTACCACCACATCAACCAAGGCTCGTGGGCCTCCGCCATGTTGTACACCCACAATGTCCAGAGTGCGACATGGTGCGACATGGGTGCCCATGGAGGATAGGGGCTGGGAAAAGCCAGCCCAAAGAAATGAACGAAGTACGAGAAGTTGCCAGGGGAAAAGCGTGGGCGCAGGGGTGTTCAGCGGAGCTCTCTTGCACCAAGAATACTGTCATCGACAATGGGGCGCTGCAGGAGGTTCTCAACGTCGTGGGCGATAGGCCGTGAATGGCCGCAGCCTAACAGGGGTTGGAAAAAATAATAGTGGCCGAGCGCCACGAGCGATACCCTGACGTCATTGAGAGAGGAAGGCGCGCCGTGCCCATAGATCTTTCACCAACACATGTCATGCCAGAGGAAATGCGAAGGCAGGGGCTACGCAACGCAAAAAAGTAAGGCTAAGAGGGCTAAGGATGTAAGGGGGAAAGCTCGGCTGGGGAAGGCCTAAGTATCCACGAGCTAACAAACGAAGAAGTCGAAATATGCTGAACTGGGGGCGAGAGCCGCATCCTTTTAGCCCTGCAATTAAGGCCTGCAGTGGAATATTATGGCGCCGCCTGCTCTGTGGCCCTGGTGTGGTGCATGCGCCTTTCCATTTTCTGCAGCGTTGCCTGGCTCATGCCTTGCATCTGCGTGCTGACCGTGCCCTGGCTTGCCCCTCGAGGCTATCGGTGGGGCGACTCCATTTGCGAAGCGCAGAAGGAGAGCTATTACAAGGACCATTCTGGGGAGACCACTCCTATCTGCGTGCTGTGGATGTAAATGGCAGCTACTGTAAGTAGTGGTCCTCCTCCTGGCAGCTTGTGGCCAAGCTGGTTGATGCTCGCCAGTGTACTTGGGGTGGCGTTTTGGGGCATTCGCTTTGTGTAGCCCCAGTCTTTGCACTAGTTTGCCAGGATAGTGTACTGGCTCAGCTTGGCCTCCCTTCAGAGCAATGCGCACTGTTCGCCTTCTCTCTTTGCGCTATCTGAAGTCTCCCACGGCCCAGTAGGCTAGTTAGATGGTCATGCAACCCGACCGCTGGTTCACATTAGATACTACATTCAACAAGCGCAACCCCGCTACTCACAATCATTTCTCTTGTCTGCTGTCGTTGGCTCTCTCTCGAATCCTCGTAACATCTAGATGAAGGTTTGACCAGGTTTGGTAATGTAGTAGGCGACCACACCTGTGCACAGCTGTCGGTCTTCAGAAGATTGTGAAGCTTGTCAGCACAAACTAAGAACAGTGCCTGAAGCAGGTGCACCGCATACCTCCGTTGTTCCCTATCCTAACTCCAGAACATATACACACATTCTCTTTCTGTTTGTCAACCAAAGTTGGTCATCCTGTTCTTATACTCATTTGCCTTGCACAAATTAGAGCAACCGAACTTTCCATGTAAAGCTTAGGGCGTCCTTGGGCATGTGCTGATGCCCTCCGTGGCACCCTTGCCAGAGATACTATTACTGTCAGCACGGAGCAGGCCTGAAACTCCTATGTGCTCCAGTTCTGCACTTTGGGGCGGGGTCACAATCACGCTGTCATGCACGTCATCAACGCCAATCAAGGCATCATTCTCGCATGTCGCCACCTCCTTGTCTGCAGGCTCCCCGCCGTCTTCTTCTGTTATCACAGTTTAGACGGCCCAGATCAATACTTGCGGCTCAGGTCATCGAATAGTCATGGTTCAGAAGTGCCCACCTTAATGATTTGCACGACGTAACATCGACATGCAACTATGAAGAACGCTATGCTCTACAACCAGCCAAGAGGGCCTTACATTTGCATCAGGTCTTCCAAAATTAGAGCGTTCAAGAGGTTGGAATGCACTTCGAAAATTATTTCCAACTTTTCGAGTACGATTCACAGGTATCATGTTAGGGCTCACCATTGGCTGGTGTAGGCAAGACCGTCTTGACTTTGATCCGCCGACGTTTGACATAGTCCCACTCCCACCGAATGGCGGGGTATCGCTGCACCACTGCCGCTGCCCGCTCTGGGTGGCCCAGCTCCGTGTGCGCGTTGGCAGCCTTCTTCACCATTGCTTCATCAGGCCGGATGCCGAGCTCCTCCATGGTGAAGAAGACCTGCAGCAAAAACAAGAGGATACAAGAGGAAACAATCAAACATGTATATAGTGATCACAACCAGTGCTTTTCAGAGTAGTCGTACTTTATGCACAACCTCATGCAATGATCTGACAAATTGCCGGTCTTGTCGTCGAAGCTTGAAGCATTGACTGAACACAGAGGAAGCAAGTCACATGGAAGGATCTAAACACCATAACAAGACGGGCCATAGCAGCCCCAAAGCGCCTCAGACTCCTTGCTGATGAACCTGGACCTGCGACTCTGGCTGACCCAAACTTGCAGTGCCTCACCCGTGTGAGAGTTGCAGTGTCTCACCCGTGTGAGAGAATCAGGATATTTCTTGATAATTTAAGGCTGAATATTCGCAAGCTTACCTTGAGCACGTCGGTGTGCTTTTCCCGCAACGAGTACATGGCCATCATGCGCGCGAAGAGGAAGCGGGGCACAGACTCCTTGCTTTCCTCAACAATGCGCGCCCACATCTCCTCCGCCTCTACCAGCCGGCCCTCGGCGTCGTATGCCTCCAGCATCATTTGGTACGTCCCCAGTGTACGCCCCTGGCCCTTGCTCAGCATCCACTTGCATACCTGGCGAGGTTGATGCCCGTCCACTTAAGGCATTGTTTGGTGTTGAGACAAGCATGATTGCCACGAATATGAGCCCTCTAGTGTCTGCCAAAACAGTCTCTAGCTGCATTCTCCGTATGTTGAAGGTTACGACTACCAGTACAATGGGAATACTAATTCTGGACTGCGGATGTCCAACTTTGGACATGTGACCTGCCATGCTGAAAATGCTGGCGCAAGCAAATTGCTCCGTGCCAATGACGTCATACATGGCATTATGCTGCACTCTCTGACGGACGTCTGAGCCTGTCACCTGGATGATGCGCTTGTTCTGCTGCTGCTGGTGGAGAAGCGACAGAGCACGCTTGAGTGCTAGCAGTGGAAAGTCAAGCTCAAAAGCGCACCACAAATCGAGGGCGCCATAAACCTCGTCCTTCACATTTGGCAACCCCTCAAGCTGCAAATATATGACAGCCTGTTTGTTACTCAAAGGTGTCTGAAGCATAAGAACTGGGTATTGAGCTAGTACAGCATGGGCTTGAGTATAGCAAAGCCCGAAGGTCAGATGTAAATCAGTGAAGACTCAGATGCAGATGCTTGCTTGTGCTTATAACAAGCAATAGCAGTATATGGACAAGCTTTATCCAAAGACTCCCCAAGCTCTCACTACCTACAAGGCTTGTACATCTAGTAGAAATATCATAGATACTACTGCCCCACTCATTGTGTAGTGTCCTGACTGAGCAGACCCACATTGCGGAGAAGAGGAGAAAGCGTCACTCACGCCCAATCTACCTTGATGAAAACTTCATCTCATACTGCTCAGCACATCACTTGTGCACAGTGTGCAATTGTGCTTGTACAGCCTCAACAGAGATATAGCATGTTACAGATTGCAGATCACAAAATACAAATGAGATGAGGCGTAGGCTCCTCACCGCATGGAGGAGCTTTCGAGCCTTGCCCTGGACTCCAGCCGGCTTTGGCCGCCAGTGGCCGCCCCTCGAGGGCGGCGCCCCAGCGCTCCTGCCTGCCTTCGCCTGCGCCAGCAACACGATCGCCTCATCCCGGCTGCACCAAGGCCAATGGCACCTCGCAGTATAGTGAGTGCTACAAAATTCGGGACACCAATGCATCACAAGAATGCCATCAAGAATACCGTCATAGAGAGCTGATGGTTTGCCTCGCAGCCCATTGCTAAATGCCAGAAGAGAAAGAGACCTGGAAGACTGCACCTCAAAGCCCTTGGAAAGGCTGAGGCGCCGAGTGTGCAAGCAATCCCAAGCTCGCGATGGGCCACCTAACCCGCTACTACGTGCCACTCTGGGGCACTGGTAGGGTCGAGTTGCTGAACATCTTTGACAAACACAAGAGAGGGAAGGACTGGTTACGGTTTAGGGTTAAGAATAGGGTGTAGGACTTAGGGTTTGGGCATTAGGGTTTCGGGCTCAAGGGGTCAGGGGTTTGGGGTTTAGGGTCATAAATTAGCTAGAGATATAAGATGCAGGGTTGTATCACACTTGCTACTTGCTAACAGGGATCGAGTTGCTACTCCTTTCTTTTGTGCCTCAGGATAGGTGGAGAGGAGGGAGAAAGGGGGGTGGGGCCGGGGTGGCAGACCTGCGGGCAG
Source organism: Spirogloea muscicola (assembly GCA_009602725.1). Classification (NCBI taxonomy): domain Eukaryota; kingdom Viridiplantae; phylum Streptophyta; class Zygnematophyceae; order Spirogloeales; family Spirogloeaceae; genus Spirogloea; species Spirogloea muscicola. Next base: position 68,852 of record WELB01000102.1, read on the forward strand.
GGGCACAGGGATGGGATGTCAGCCAAGCTCCACAGGCTCCGCCACTAACACGGAGCCGCCCGAGCGGTAGTGCGAGCGCCGTCGACGGCCGCTCCCGGCCGGCTGGCCGGGCTGCCGCCGCGGCTGGCCAAGCCGCGCAGCTGGCGGCAGCCATGGCTGCGGTCAGGGCCGGGGGCTCGGGGCTGCCGCCGCTGGGCGCTGCCCGGCGGCGCTGAGCGAGTGAAGTCGACGGCGAGCTACTGTCCTTGCCGTGCCCTGTAGCGATGAAGGAGGCACGGCGGCGGCGGCGGCGGCGGCGGCGGCGGCGGCGGCGGCGGCGGCGG
>WELB01000102.1:77693-97923 GCA_009602725.1 Spirogloea muscicola
TTTTTTTTTTTTTTTTTTTTTTTTTTTTTTTTTTTTTTTTTTTTTTTTTTTTTTTTTTTTTTTTTTTTTTTTTTTTTTTTTTTTTTTTTTTTTTTTTTTTTTTTTTTTTTTTTTTTTTTTTTGCCGCGCCGGCCCGCCACCGCCGCCGCCTCCGCCGCGCCTCACGCCGCCAGGGACTCGCGGGCGGGCCGGCGCGGAGCCGCGGTGAGCGCTAGTCCCACGGACTCCGGCGGCCAAAACCCAGGCCACGCTGCCACCGCCACTCGATCATGCATCTCAGCTTTGGGAAAGCGCTTCAGCCAACGCCTTTCTGAGTTAAGACCCAAAGATGTACCTAACCTTCGTGCATCTCGCTCGTCCTCCATTATCAGGCTCCGTCGCACCATTGGGTTTGCGGTTCCGTCGAGTGAGGGCGCCAACGGAGCCGCGGGGTCGCCGCCGGACTTCGAGAGCTTCGTGACTGACCTGTCGCTGGAGTACGACAGCGTGTGGGACACCAAGCCCGCCTGGTACATTCTTCCTTCCTCCACTGGACCCTGCTCCTAGCAACCTGACTCAGAGCCGTTGCTGTGACTTTTACTTTGACCTCAAGCAGCAATGAAGATCTGCAGTTCAACCCCAAACCGTAAACCTAAACCCTAAATCTTACATGTAACGTGGTGTGAGCCAGACCGCAGTAGTCTATATAGTGAAGCTGGAAGATGCTGTCACCGTGCCCATGTGTGGAAGTCATGTGGGTTGGAAATTCAGTCTATGCTTCTGTGACAAGTCTCTGCATCTGCACTAGGAGGAGAGCTGTAGCCATGGTTATATGTGCAAACCTGAACTTGACCTCAACAACTCTATCTTGAAGTCCTGACTAAGAACAGATAATTTGCAATGAGTTCTGCACCTCACAGCCCAGCCTTTACCTCGTCTAGCACACTTGCATTTGTCCAGTTTACATTGCTCTGCAGAGGCGAAGACATTGACTGATTTACGTTCAATCAAGTATGCAGCACTCACAAGTTGTGTCAAGTGTCCCGCAAGCTTTCACGCTCACCAAAGCCCTAACATCCAGTGACTGTCTGTAAGTCCTGCATCTCAAAGCATCTACTGTGCTGAGGGCACACGCGCTGATGTGTGTACGGCGTCCCTCCAGGTGCCAGCCGTGGACAATACTGCTGACTGGGTCGCTGGCCATTTTTCTGGCATACTCGACGCACCTGTCCATCCTGACAGCGGTGGTCGCCGTCCTCGTTGGAGCCTGGTGGTTCATCTTTCTGGTCGCATACCCTCAGGTGGTTGTCACAGCCACTACTCTCTAGCATGCCTCTTCTGCTGCCATTTGGCCTCCGGATCATGTCCTTTTGCACGTGCCCAAGAGAGCTCCTAAATGTTAAAGAGCCACTCATAGCAATTGTTCGCCCTGCTAGCTCAATAGTTGCTACTGCTTGTGAAACATCACCGGTACTGTGAGCTCGTTTACAAGCTCACTCACGCTTGGTTGTGTGTCAAACGCGGTCCACTGAAGGGGACAGGCAATTAAAGGCAGCTGTTCACCCGTGGTGACTCCATGGCAGGCTTACGCTGAGATGATCTCAGAGCGGCGAAAGCGGGTTGCAGAAGGCAAGGAAGATACTTACGGCTTTGTGGTAGATTTAGAAAGGTGAAGTAGGTCCAAGAATCTTATCAAGTGTGCCAGACATGACTCAAGCTGGCCATTGCTGCGCTGCTTACAGGCTAGCTAGGAAGTTGACCCATACACATTTTTTTCAGCAGATACATGGCCTTGCGGGTATGTGAACAATGGGTATGAATTCAAGCCCTGCAAGTCATCACTATGAAGACATCATTCTTTGCTTTGCTTGATCTTAGAGTTTGCTTCTCATCCTGAGGGTGCAAGGCAAGGAGCACAATATCCTGCACCATTAAATGTCTGGTGCAAGGGTGAGGACTAGCCTGCCTTTTGCAGCGTGATCAGTTGGAATACTTGGCTGTTACTCGGCTCTATTACCTCATCATTCAGAGTCCACCTGTACTTCTAGTTTTAGCTATTGAGAAAGTGATGTGCAGGCTATACGAGCGAAGTAAGTAGAAGTGGTAGGCAAATGGGGTCTCCACAATGTAAAGTCAGTTTTGCGGATATTTGCAGGGCAAGACAATGACAAGCCACAGATAGGATCGTTGATCTGATATTGCTTCTTAGCCACCTGCTCTATTGTCAACCTCTTCCTACCCTCTTGCCTTTCTTTTTAAAGAAGGAAAACAGCTCTTCTAGTGCAAGGCATGGCTGTGAGAGGCCAGCCCAAGATAGCAGATTTAGCTCTTTCACTGGGAGGCAATGGCTGTGAGAAGCCCGCCCAAAGGAACGAACAAGGGCCGGACAGAGTGCAGAACACACAACTATTCTGCCTTACTTCCTCGAGTAGTCGCTTAGTAAGCTCTAGCGAGCAAGTGCAGATCAAACGAACTCGAGGGCGTAAAAGCGTTGCCCTTTCCAGTAGGTGGCAGAAGGGCTCCGTTCCTGGCATCTAGTATTCATGCATCGAGTAGTGACCTTTATGTTTTGACCCGTGGTTATTGAGCGGGTCAATCTGCTGTAAGTTATGTAAATTTTTAGATGTGCTTGCCTTTGTACCTGGCCATTTGGCCTACATTTCTAATACACGATCTCTTCTTTCCAACGCCCTGCTGGTGCCTTCTTTGCCTCCAGTCTTCGAGAGTGACTGCTTCAATGCATCTGTCCTTTATAGGTGGCACTTCTGCAGCTTCCTGTCAAGAAAAAGCAAGCCTTGTGCTCCACATTGACTACACCCAGATCCCAGTCTTGCCGTCTCTTCAAGGAGGAGAGGTAGAACATGCAATTGTCTCTAGCCAAGCCAATCTTCAGATGCAACTCTTAGAATTCTTGCGGTTCTTCACGCTGTTTAGTGAAGGCACAGAGGACGAATTATGTTGCTGCTGTCAGAACAAGGTATCAGTTTCGCTCGCATAATACACAGCATAGCTCCCGCAGAAACAAGCACAAGTGCCACAGCCATGCTATGTGTTGCCTTTCATTTGCACGTTAACGTTGACATACAGAATCAGGAGTGCTCGTGTAGCGTGTTGCATCAACTTACATAGGTCGCTTTGCTCCCAAAGAGGCATGTATTGAGACCGTTAGACTCGAGGCATGTGATGAGGAACTTCTTTTGTCTGCCCCATCATCGTGAGATCGTACATGCCACGTGAGGGCAGAAAATAATATTCCAACCACCTGCATTTTTTGTCAGCACCACATTCGATACATGCCATGTGAAGGCAGGACATACAATTCCGAACATCATCATATTCTGTGCCTTACAAAATTTTCTGAACAAGCATCGTCGCTGATACAATGCTGGCACACGGCTGGTACCAAGCTTGAGATCTGTCCGCAGCAGCATGGTGTAGCGAATTTGAGCAAAACACAGTAACAATCGGAAATGCCAAAACCCGCACGGATCCTGTCAGCACAAGGTACTTTCCTTGTCAACTTCTGTCAAAGTCATCGCCGCTGTATGATAGTCGACCCCTTGTAACATGACAGCTACTATGCAATTTCCCGCTGGTGGCTTTGCATTGTGGGTCCGACGAGGATGTGGAAGTGGCTGCACACGTGGATAAGTAAGGAACGACATCCATCAGCTTGGTGCGAAGGGAGTCGCTAGCAGATTCTACTTACCCACTTGGGTCAGGTCAAGAACATATCTGCCGCCCCCGTCTCTCGAATATTAGCCCAAAGAATAGCCAGAAGCCCAGTTTCCTGCATCACATTTGCCCGCATTGAGGGCTGTGACTTTCTTGATGAGCTATAGCAGCTACCGGCTAGGCAGCGGCGGGATGATGGTAGTTGGTAAGAGTTGGTTGGAGAAGTGACGATCCCAGGCCTGGCCATCAATACGGGGGTGCCAAGTTTTGCCCAGCCCCTCGCCCAATTTGAAGGAGCTGCTTCTTCCAGTCAGATGCGAAGTCCTCCGCTTCTACCCGTAGCCTGTAGAAGACCACGCCGTTTGTGGCGTGTACGGGCTGCTCTGACATCAAGGCACAACCCCGCTTCACATATGCCGCCAACCTGCGGGCCGTGACTCCTCTGGCACCTCTCTCTTTCTTGCGGGAAAACGGGCTGTATGACATGAACTCCAGAAGTCCAGAAATTCGGGCATGGTCTCTCTCGCCTCCACTTCGTCAGCTCTCCGGGCGGAGTGCCTCCGTCCCTGCCACGAGCTACTCCGACCTGATGTTGCTCACTCGCGGGTACTGAGCTTACCTAGTGCGTTGTCGTGTTTGGTAGTGTAGTCCTTTTTCGGCACCTCTTTCTTTGGCTTTGGACATTGTCCACTCAAGCTCCCTCAGACCTTGTCCATTCTTTTGGGCTGGCCTTTCCCAGCCACCAGTCAATCAGAAGAAGGTGCTCGCCCATTGAGAAGAGGGGCTGGCAAAGCCAACCCAAAAAGAATGGACAATGTTCAAAGCTAAAGAAAGAGGTGCTGAAAAAGGACTACACTACAAAGTGCAAGATGGTGCAGAGGGAGATGCAGATGGCTGCTCAGTATCCACGTGTGAGCAACAGCAGATCAGAGTAACTCGGAGCAGGAGAAGCGGCACTTTGCCGAGACCCGGAAGCAGCAGCCATAGCACGGCCAGCCCGCGCGTGGACCGCATGAGCCAAAGAGCGCTCAATCTGGCCGCGCTTTCTCTTTTGGGTTGGCTTTGCCAGCCCGTCTTCTCTATGGGCGAGCTCTTCTTCTTTCCCATTGGGACAACCCACCCCGACTCTGGCTGGGCGACATGTCTGGGCTGGGCGAGTACCGTGCGACTTACCCTGTCTCTTGCGCTTTCTCTTGCACCGGCTTGTCAAGATGCACTGTCTCAACGGCACCAAGGGAAATGCGTGTATATTAAGAGATGGGGAGGCCATGTGTGGCCAAGTACAAAGGCAAGCACATTGGACAAATGTACGTCACCTGCTGCTAAGCTGACCCGCTCAGTAACCACGAGTCAGCACATAGAGGTCGCTAGCTGACGCTCGAATACCGGACGGCAATTGACTAGCTCTTGTGCCAGCAGCTAAGGCTCGACCAGCTTTCTGATGCAGAGCATACGCCTGAGCTCGTTGCAGACAGGTTGACACTCGACGTCGCAGAAATGACAGATAGGCTGCCGGCATACCCATCTGGGCTGGGAGCATATCCTCGCGTCGTGCATATCCCAGACTCGCTATTTTCTCGAGTAGGGTATGGAAGCGAGGACCCAAGCAGCCGAAAGTGTCGATTGCGGCCGGGAGGAGGTGGTCACTGCGGGGGTAGTCTGAGTAGTGTCGGAGCTTTTTCTGCTCAGCACCTCCCACTGCGTGGCCAGCAATATGTGTAGAAGCGGAACTCTTGTATGCCTCAGTCACCACCACATCAACCAAAGCTCGTGGCCTCCGCCAGGTTGTACACCCACAATGTCCAGGGTGCGACGGTGATGGCCTCCCTGGGAATCCGTGGTGATGGGCATTACATTGCTCACTTCAACGATGGCGCGGTAGCCGGCGTCGCGCATCAAGCCCGCCAGGGCGTCCCGTAGGAGATTGTGGACGCCCACCACCTCAGGGCCTGTGGGACACCGCAGCATGTGGGTGGCTAGGTCTCCGCCCTCCGTACGGAAGCCACACTCACACTGAGTTAGGGAGCAGGCAGACATAAACGCCTCCGGCTCTTAGGTCTATGATGTGGCATTCTGTCGCATTCCTTGCCACACGCCTTACTTTTGCCGCTAGTCGTGCCCAGGCTGCCGCTCAGGTCTAAGGCCGGGAAACTCCTCGTCGCCCTCGTTCAAGACAACCTTTCTTCTTTCATGCTGCTACTTTTCCGTTTCGCGGCCGCTGACTAGGACTTACTGAGCAGCCAGAAGTCTCATAGCTTTTCAAGAAGGTGGTGGCTAAAGAGCCAGCACAAGCAAACGCACAAGAAGTTCAACGGGGAAGCCTAAGCTTCTGAGGACTGTTGGCTGTCTGCCTCTGCTTTCTCAGCTGGAGGAGCCACCCTACCCCCACATTGCTCGTGAATGAGAGTCTCACCTAGCAGCACTCGTCTTTAGGGTGCTTTTACTGTACCTGATAATTGTAAGATGCGGGTACTGCCACATGGCTTACATGGCTTACATGGCTTACATGGCTTACATGCCCAAAACATTTTCAGCGCAGCAGCCCACAGCATTGTTTTCTGCTGCAGCCATCTGCAATTTTCCTTCTCGTCACTGTGCAATGTAGTCAAGTTAACTGGCTGCTTAGAAGGGGATCATGGACATTCATGGGCGTGTATGCATTCAACCAGATGGTGTTGCTACAATATATCTTGAGCCCGAAACATGGTCTGGCATAGCAGTCACCTGCCATCACCTGCCAGCTGGCGTTTGGTACACAAGTGCTCTTGGTAGGTTGACTTATACCGACCAAGAGCACTTGTGTAAGCAAGAAAAATTACTTATAGCACTTTGTGCCCCACACTTGGGTTGACTACCGCTCAGAGTCTCAGCCAGCCGTCTCTCGTTCCAGGAATGAACACAGGGCAGACAAGAGTGCAGAACAGAAGAAGTGGATGGCAAATCTGGACAGCTTTCTCCTTGCCTTCTCCAGACATAGATGAGCAAGTTGAGCTGCATCGAGCTTCTTCTTAGCAGGCGAACGATGCTGTGAGAAAATTACATCATATTGTTTCCTCGTCAGACTCCCGGAGGCGCCAAGTGTGAGGGTGAGACTCTCAGGGACATGGAGGTGGTACGTCTTTTGCTGTTTCCTTATTGACGACTCAAGCCTGTAAATGAGAGCAGAACAAGAATGTGCAGACCCACAATCGACAAGCAGCAATACTACGGGGGCCCCTCCATCTCTTGCTGTTAGGTAGGGTACTGCATCTCCAGTATGTCATGATTTGCCGCCAAGGCTTCCTCTCAACAGAGCGCGCATGTGAAGGAGCATCATGAAGTAGCTAACTGAGCACCTCTAACGAAGGGGCCACCATGAGCTCCGCACACGAACCACTTCAATGCTGGATACATGTTCCTAGATCTGATCTGCACAGAAGACTGTTGAATAGGCAAAGGACTCATCTGGTGCATCTAGCCTGGGGCAACAACGAGGCTCCGTTTGTGTTGTCGACTTTCCTGCCTAACATTCAGACGGATTGAAAGTGCAAGCCCTGGTCTCAGCACACTGCCTGGGGGCCAAGTAAATGTTAAAGCGCTGCAGAAGATATGTAAACTTTTCTTTGCAGCCTTTGAAGGGCTCTCAACAGAAAGCAGGCTTCAGAGGCAAATAATCATGTACCTCCAAAAAATGTCAGCCAAGGCTGTCAAGAAACACTCAACACGCTAAGAGAGGTCAAAATACAAGAAATCTGCCAAGAGAGCAAAACTGTACTGAAGACAAGTACGTTGCATAAAGCCGTGGCCAGCTATAAGCATAAGAGTGCTGCACTCTCTGGGCTCTGAAGCACAGGTCCAGTGTTGGGAGAGAGCAGAACCCGCTGGTAATCAGCCTGTGTGAAGATAGATAAGAAGATTGGCAATGATGTGGGACTGACAGTCAGCAGTTGCTTAACTGCCGGCCTCTCTAACTACTCTGTATGAACGGAAGTAAATAGGGATGCGCCGATAAGCAAGTGAACTGTACAAATAGGTAGCCAACAGTGGACCACGATCTTGGCCAAGGCTACAAAGTCTTTCGCCTGAACCTTTGCTGTGTCACCACCACCAAACCTCGTGCTGGCAGTCAGACTGTTCATAAATAAGCTTTTCAGCAGACACCAAAGTGCTGTTGACCTGGATCTCAATGCAGAGTTGGTAGCCAGGCTTTCTTGGACAATGGAACATGCTGTCCTGGTGGAAGGCTGGCACGGCGTGCACAATCCAGGACGAGCTGTTCCTCAGCAATGCGAAGATCCGGGGCAGGTGCTGCAGCTAGTCGCCTGCTTGTGCAGTGACCTGCTCCACGGGACCTGCTGTACATCTGAGGGTTTCAAGACCCACCGAGGATCTTGAGCAGGCCAGATGATCAGCTTCAGCTGGGCTCTCTTGGGCGTGGGCATAATGTTTACTCAGACTCGCATGGCGCCTTCTTTTGTAGCTGGCCTTGAAACAAGCCTACATGTGAGACAACGGACAATCTGGTAAGCACAACTTCCGAGCAAAAGTTCACAAGAGAACACTGCTCTGACGAGCTAGACTGCCTCTCCGTGTGGAAATGCAGATCTTGTCGGCATTGCATGGCTGTTGTAATACTCGTACACTGTACGCTGAAGAAAGTCATGTCCACTGAATCCTTGATTGCAATGCTTTGACCGCAAAGGACTCACCTGACGGAGTCGTTTGGTCTTATCTGGTAGGTCAACTGATGGTGCATCAGCCATCCTTTTCCTCTGAGATTCAAGCTCCTTCACTGCACTCTCCACGCGATCAGATGTGTGGCCCTCAGGCCCCTTGGAAAGCTCCTGAAATCAAGCAGAGGCTGACATCAGTGCTTGCTACACTTGCTGCGTATAGCTACTTAGCAGCATCGTATGCCTGCTACATGTTGTAAGTATTGGGTGAGTGTTTCTAAACGGAGATGCTCCTGAGCACAAAGGATTCGATTGTCTGGTCATCAAGAGACTGATGTGTCATGCTTATGTCTTACTACCAGATGCTGGAGACCTTCACTTGCATGCATGTCATCCTTGTCTAATGGAGACTATTCTTTGTGACTCCACGTTTCCACCTGTCATGGGGCACTGTGACAGGCTTTACAGGAGCTTTAGTGCCATCATACTGCATGAGCACATTGAGTGGCAGAGCTGTAGTTGCTGAAGAGTCTGACCTTGATATTGGTAATGAGGCATTCCAGACTCTTCATTTTGCGGTGTGGCCACCTTTGGATCCCAAAGGCGCGACAGCGCTTTTTGAGGACGGTAAGGCCTACTCGGAGCTCCTTGGAGGCTTCCGTGATGGGCATGTGGAAATACTGCATGCCATGTCAGAGTGGAAGCGTATGTAAGTTCTTCCTCAAATAACAGCAGAGGCATTCTTGAGATGAAAGCCCAGAAGTTACCACGACTTTGGTAAACAGCAGGTCTGCGCAGCCTCTGCACAATATCACACCCTGCCTTTGCAGAAGACAGTGGTCACAACGCCAGCTGCTCTCGTGCAAAGGATCTCAAGCGACAGCAAGCGCATCCAATGCTGCACTGCTCAAAGGATGGTTGGCCAGAAGTATGAAGACCTGTGCCAGCTGCTCAGCTGTGATCTCGGTGGAGTTTGCCCGGGGAAGGTAATGGTTGTACTGGGTTGCTGAGACAGCACTGTTATCGTGGCAACAATCATCATCATCCACAGGGTCATCGCTGCTTTGTGAGACAGTGGCCCTGGGGTTGTCGCTGGACGTGAAGCTTCCAGTCTGCGGCGAGGCCAACTGCTGCTGCTCCTCCAAGTCTGCTGCGGCTGTCACCGTCTGACTGTCATAGCCTAATGTGGTTACAGGCGCCGGGAGAACCGAGTAAGACCTGCTCTTTGGCAGAGTCGCAGGACTGACTGCCAGCTCCATGGAAAGGTCCAGGTTTCTCACAGGCGGCAAGCCAACCGCAGCCGCCGTCCTGTGCTCGCAGCGCAGGTGCGACGTCTCGCACTGGCCCTGCTCCTCTCCGGGCAAGGCGAAGCAGCTCATGGGGCTGTGGCACTGCACTGCGTTGTTCATGTATGTGGTGTAGCCCCTGCTTGAGCGGCCTGGACAGCTGGTAGGACTGGCACTGCAGTTGCAGCTGCCAGGAGGATGGTGGGCATACGGATGGTGGAAGCTTGCTCGATCCAGAGTCGCAGAGTTGCAGCGCCTCAGAGGAAGGTCCCTGCTACTGACGGCATTCCATGGGACCCCCTCTTCAGCCATGCTGCAGCGGTGTTGCTGCTGGCTGTGGAACATCGTGCAGGATGCCGATGGGTGGCTGCTCGGCCTCAGCAGCAACGCGCGGTCACTGAAGGCCGCCTTGCGCTGCTGGTACAGGCCTGCCGTGTCGAGCGACAGATGCGCCGCCGAACGCGACAGCAACAGGGAGCGCGGGAGGTGCAGCCAACTGCCACCGCCGCAGCTCGGCGGCTGGTGGAACGCAGAGGTGCGCGGGGAGCTCTGCAGGGAGTACTGCGATGCGCCCTGCTTGGGCAGCCGGGACGACGAGTGCATCCCCGACGGGCTCAGGCCTCCCATAAGACCTACTGCGCAAGGTCAGTAGAAGGCTCGTCATAAGTCACCTACCAACAGGCCAATATTACGTCTGTGGAGATTCTGGCTCCGCGACTATGGTGCATGCGTGGCATTAGCAGAGATGCCTTTGCAAGATTGCAGCCCATGGTCATGCATGCGCAGTTGGCATGCCCAGATGTATGCAATGGCAAGCTAGCGATGCGGATGTTGCTAGCCACGCATGACAAATAGTCAAGTGTGGTGAAGCACTGGCAGCAGACCAGCATATGGAGAGGGCCAGCCAGCTCCTCCAACTTCAAAGTTGGCCTCCGATTGGCTCGTGGGGCTCCAGTCCGCCGCATGCCCGAGCTGCGCTCGCTCAAAGTGGGTCTGCAGGTCCAAGTCCTCATCGGCAAACATGGCCTGCCTCCACTCGTTGCACTGCGCGGCGAGCTGTGCCTCCAACGCAACCTCATTCTTTCCATGCTGCTGACCGCTGCTGTGGTTGCCCAGCTCCTCGCCACTGAACGACAGCCCGCTCTGCACTTGGCAACAATGGTCGTCAGATTCTCAAGGCTCCTCCAAGTGAGTCACTTCACATGCTGTCTTCCAAAAGAATCATATCCCATGCTGACACCCACCTCCAGCTGGCTTGCTTGTGGAGGTGCCTCTGACAATTCTACTGCTACATATGACCAGGTATGAAGGCAGAGGTAGATCCAAGCCCCAGACTTGGTTCCCATGGCCTATGTCTTCTGCTTAATATGCCGCACCATGGACAGCTTCGAACATGTGCAGAGTACTGAGTCCCTTACAGAGTTGTGGTAGCTGCAAGAGCTCAGGGACTGGGCCTGCTGGTGCCGCCGGATTTCAAACTCCACAATTGCCAGATCCTCGGCCAGCGCGGGTGCATGCTGCAGGGCCGCATTGCTGGACGCCAGGCGTTGACATAACAGCAGAAACAACCATCTCAGTATAGAATGTGACTGGAACCTGCTTCAATCTAATATCAGCTGAGAGCGGACTAGTTCATTTTGGCGCACCGGAATCATATTTGCGATGGTAAAATGCATCCAGGATTGGCCTGAGTGATTAAAGTGGGGCTTACAGAGAGCCACTGAGGATGGGTGGCAGCTCTGCTGGGATGCTGCGGTGGTCCCCAAATTCCAACAGTGTGTGCCAGCCTGCCAGCTCGCTCGCCTGCCGGATGCTTGCCATGAACTGCACATGCACGCGTCCCCAGTGCACCGCTGCTGCATGCGTCAGTTGGTGCAGTGGGACAGCTTCGGGCTTTCATGCAGCTCTTCTGACGGCCTGTTGAATAGACTCGTCATAAGCGGGTGCCCAGAAAGGCTTCTGAGCCCTCCCGCCCCAGTCTGCCTTGCATGGGAAGAGTAAGAGCAGAGAAAGGGATCAACTTTGGTCAACTGCATGCAGAAAAGTCACGCCTTTGAAGCCCCACTGTATGAGGAACCTGTGCAGATTCGGCGCAAGCGAGCCTATCGTAGAGAGCACTGCTGACATGAAAGGAGGGAGTGAGCAGCATTTATCTGGAAAGGCCGACACCCTACAGTCACAGCTGCAATCCCAGAGCCACCGCTCTGGTGAGCACGGCTTTCCGCGGAGGGCCGAATTGTGCGGCACTGCCGCACAATGTGGTGTCTTTAAAGGGCCAGGACTGCGGGACTGCAACCAGGGGAACTGGCAGGCCACACAAGTGACCAAGATAGCTACTTTGACTTTCTATGGCCCTGGCTGCATTGCTGGCTGCACTGCCTGCCCTGTTTGGCAGCATCCCATTGACAGACCGCTATTTGAGCCATCACTGCAGAGCCAGAGGGGAACAAAAGTACCACCTTTGACCGCCCAGCGATGTCAGGCTGTGGCACTATCCTGCCGAGTGGTCGTCCGACACGCCCATGATGGTACGAGGGAGCACTCTGCTACATGGACTGGGCCAGCGTGCTGCTGCAAAGTGCCGTCTGCTCCCAGTGCGGGTGCAGCACGGACGAAGGCAGGGCCTTGGCATGGCAGTAGCGGCAGGCAGCCGACCTCATCGGCCTTGGAGAAGAGGTGGAAGATCGACGCGCGGGGCTCGTTGACGAGGTCGTAGGCGGACGCCGACAGCACGCCCTCCTGCTGCCACACCGAGACGATCCCGTTCTCCAGGTACAGGTGAGCGCTGCGCAGCAGCCCTGCAACGTCAGTAAAGCTCGCCCAGACGGTCAGCAGTGCCACACGGATATGATGGGGGCCCATGCCGCAGGCTGGTCAGATGGTGGGCTCATGCTGGTAACAATGCAGCCGGCGAAAGGACGGCAACGCTAGAAACGGCGCAGAGGGCACGCACCGCTGTTGGAGGAGTGCTGGAAGACGGAGAGGGCCTGCAGCGTGCGCAGGCGGCCGCCGCCGCCGCCGCCTGCCGGTTGCGGTGGCGGCGTTGGCGGCGGCGGCGGGCGCTCGTCGCTGGCGCCGCCGCCGCCGCTGCCCATGGCTCATAGCCAGCGCCGCCCAGCGCCCGCCTCGACGGTAGCGTCGACGGGCGACGTTCGCTGGCGAGCACTCGAGCGACTGGGAAAGTGGGGCAATGGCGGTGGCGGTGGCCGTGGCGGTGGAGCGGGGGAGGCTCGACCTGGGGCCCGCCGTGTGCGCCAATCGGGCAGTGGCGGGGGAGGTTGCGGGCGAGGGGGGCCACGGGGGGGCCCGCGCTTCCGTCACTCAATGCCGCACAACCCCGTCCTCCGAGCTTCCCGCGGCGGGGTTACTGCTCCCCCCCCTCAGCTCATCTGACTTCCGTTTGCTGACCCGGGGGTACTGATAAGAGCGCCCGACTGACGAACACAGTTGTGAACACCCTCTGTTTGCACCTGGCCAGCTTTCCAGCCGATCTCCTAACATCAGCAGCCGCATTCTTTGGCTTCGGCTTCCTTGTTCATTCCTCCCGGCTGGCCTCTCACAGCCACTGCCTGACATTGGAAGGACTGTTTCTTCCTTGTATATTCCCTTGGCTGGTCTCTCCCAGCCGTCCCCTCACACTGGAAGAGCCACTTCTTCTGGACCTCGCCTGTGAGCTGGCCCTTTGCCCCTCCGGTTGTGATTTTTTTTTGTTGCCTTAGCCCCTGTCAATGTTATATTGTACTTCTTACGTACGGTGTACTGGCTTGCTTTGGCCTCCCATCTGTATCATGCCCACCCTGCGGCCTTCTCGCTTTGCAGGCCTCGGCCCCACTGGCAGAGCTACTGCTCAGCACGAATTTCCCCTCTATCTTTCCAGCTCTTTCCGGGCCCTCCAGCGTTGGAGCTCATTCAAGCTGGCCTTTGACAGCCATTGCCCTGATGTCTCTACATGACTTCTGGTCAATGGGCGAGCACTTGCTTCTGGTCACAGACACCGCTCGCCTCCACTCGTCTCGGGCTGGCTTTCCGCAGTCCTCGCCCCGATTGGTGACCTCACTCTCCGGACGAACTATCCCCCGCTCTCGACCGTCGGTGGCCCTCGCGGGCGAGAGCTTGGCTCGCCCACCGCCATGGCGGCTCGATGCGCCCGCGCCCGGGCGAAGGCGGCGGTGGCGGAGCGGGCCCCATGGCGGGGCGGGCGGGCGAGCACGCGCTCTACGTGGGGCCCACTTAATGGCGGGGCCCACGGCGGCGGCACGACTCGGGGGGGAGTCCTGCCTGGGCTTGATTTCGTGTGTATTGCCTTTTTCCCCTGGCCCCCTTCGAACAGTTCATTATATTCTCTGTGCTGGCCTCTCCCAGCCACAGCCCTCTCCTGGACGCGTTGTTCGAAGAGAAGAAGTGCTCGCCCATAGAGAAGGGCTGGCAAAGCCAGCCCAAGCCAGCCGTTCTCTCTGCCTGGCCTTATAAGGCTTGGATCGGCCTTCGTTGCATTTCGTGCGCCAATCGCGCCTTTCTTCTGCCTGCCCTGCCTGCGCTGGCGCGCCCATGCGCGGCCTGGGCGGCGGCAGGCGCCTGGGTGGCGTGCAGGCGGCGGCCCGCCATGGCCGGCGGCAGGTGCGCTACAGGCCGGGTGGTAGCGCGTGCAGCAGCCGTGCGGGGACCTAGGTGGGCCCCCCTTTGCGAGGGCCACATTCTCGCTTTCTAGCTGGGCCTCTGGCTTTTGTCAATGGGAACTGCTTTCCGGGCCCCTATTCTCAATGGGCGAGCACTTTCTTCTTTTTCCGGGCTGCTTTCAATATCTCGTCCTGGGCTGGCCAATCGCAGCCATCGCCCTCGACTGGAAGATCTTTCCTCGCTGCGGCGGCTAGTTTTTCTGACTTGCGGCCGGCTGCTAACTAGAAGTTACTAAGTGAATGTCCTACATGGTCCGAGCTAAGTCATGCGTTTCAGCGCTTTCGGCCTCTTCGGACCTTGTCAACTACTTTCGGGCTGGCTTTTCAAGGGCCCTTACCCCCATTGGGAGAGCCACTTCTTCACTTCTTTCTTTCACAGCCCTTGCCCCCCTTTGCAAGACCTCACTTCTAACTGGGGCCTCATGCATCTCCCAGGAGGGCCTGGCCGATGCGGCCACAGCACCCGAGCGGCGAAGCTCGGGTCAGGAGAACAGCGCTTCCAATCTGACAGCGGTGGCTGTGAAAGGGCAGCCCCAAGAGAGGCATCTCAAGCCTTGTGGCTATCGATCTGGCCTTGCACACCTAACGCCCCTTCCTGGAGCACCTCACAACTCCCCTCCAAGAAGAGCGATGGCAGTGCACAGCCACCCCGGAAGGCAGCCCCGGGCCGAGGCCAGGCCACGGCGCCCATGGGCGAAGAAGTGGCTTCTCCAAAAGAGGCGAGGACTGTGAGAAGCCAGCACGAGTAGGGATTGACAAGGTCCGAAGAGGCCGTAAAGTGCTGAGACACACGACTAAAAGTACATGTAGGACAGTAACTTGCCGGGAAGAATCAGCTCTTCCAATGCAAGGCAAAGAAATAGCTCTTCCAGTGCAAGGCAATGGCTGTGAGTGGCTAGGCCGAATGGATGCACGTACAAGGGAAAGGCTCCGGGCGAGCACTTTCTTCCGGGAGCTCGGCTAGCCGGATGGCCATGGCGGCAACAGCCTTCCCGGGCTGCCCCACGGAAGCCCGCCCAGTTGGGGGCTTGGGGGGCAATCATGGAGGGGTCCCGCCACCTTCCGCAAACCGCAACGCCCGCCCGGTGGTTGCCCAGCCCGGCGCGCCGCACGCATGGCGAGCCGTCGATCGTGCCGCGTGGCCGCCTCGGGACCGCCCGTTGCGCCGGTGGTGGTAGAGGGCCCGCGCATTGAAAGTCTCAAGATTCCTCGGCACTTCACTTTTAGCGCCGCAGGTTAGATGCCACCTCGGCCCCACACTCAGCCGACCTTGCGGACGCGCGTGACGCGCCCCTCCGCCCCGCTGGAGAGAAACATGCGCTTGTCAGGGTCGCCAGCCTCTCGCTCTCCGGATCGCCCGTCGTCAGTGCGGCACTATCCCGCTCCCGTCGGCAGGACGTCCTGTGTGAGATCGGTGAGAAAATCTCCGCCTACGGATCATGAGAGTGATTGCATACAGATTGCATTACAGGCTCTGCTTCCGATGAAGCACTGCAAGCACGCCATGATCCATGCGGTCTTTGAGGAAGGCTACAGGACACAGCAATAGGAGAGTCTGAGGTAAACAGTCTTTGCGTCGTAAGGGTCATGGATCTGACAGGCTTTGTACTCTCACTCTTACAGCTCAAGCCTGGTGCTGCTCATTTCAGTCTTTCCTGCTTCTTCATTGAGCTTAGCAGCAATCGACCAGAGGATTGAAAACTGTGGCAGCTGTGAGGCCAGCTCAAAAGATGGACAGAGTCGGGTGTTTGTCACGCGGTCAACATATCACTTATCAGTGGGGTTAGCCGGCTCCATTTCTCCGCTTGCAGGGTTCGAGCTCATCTACTGCTGTCCTATGATTCTCTCAAATGTCGCCGTCCGCCCGCTGCTGTCATTTAGCTTGCAGCTCTTGACGTTCTGCTGCTTGTATCTATGCAGCGGGAATGAGTTGTGGCTGCATCGCTGGCGGTGGGACGCCCACGTCTGTAGCGTCAGCCACTGGTCGAGGGCATCTCACGCTCCGAAGGTGACGGGCTGCTGCGAGACATTTGGAGGGGATGCGCACACAGCGTAAGTGCGTTTGTGTTCTCCAAGACATTCGAGCACGCGGGGCTTCCTTCGTCGCCTAAAGTCTGGTCTTTCACAGCCACCTCACTCTTCTCACTGGACTGTCTTGTCGGTATCATCCCGGTTATCTGGGAAGCCAAACATCCCCCACGGCTGGCAGCTCCCCCCCCAAGCCCCCCTCGTGTCAACGTGCTTGCCTTCGTACTTGGCCACACATGGCCCCCCATCTCTTGTTACACACGCACTGTTTCCTCGTGCGACGCTACCTGCACGGGCCTGAACATGAAGGAGCCGCGGCCTTCAGAAAGCAATCCTCTATCAGTGTGACCGTCCGGGGCGCGGGACACGAATACACCAGAGGCTCACGGAACGCGCCGGCTCCCCGAACCTGGTGGTCGCTGGCTGACCAAATGTACCTCAGGCGGCTTCTTATTGATGAGCCAGCCACCGCCTCCTTGTGAAAGAGCTGGCTGCCCGCATGTATCTCAGCCAGCTTCTCATCAGTTGGCCAGCCACTGCCTCCTTGTGGAAGAGCTTCTCCTTCGCTGGCCCTGCCACGAGACTGAGGTGCAGAAGTCCCAGGGCGGCACAGCGCACGTCTGTAGAGACGTCCGGCCCTTTCCAACAAGCAACCGTTTGCCTCACACCATCACAATATGTCAACCTGCCATTCCTTTTCGTTTCAACTTAGCTGGGGCCGCCCGCCTGCAATGGGTGCCCCGCCAGGAAAGACACAGCTCCTCCAATGTAAGGCAATCGCTGTCAGAGGCCAGCCCAAAGGAATGTACAAAGAGAGTGGCTTCTCCTGAAGGGAGGCAAGGGCTGTGGACAGCCACCAAAAGAGATTGACATTGGCCAAAGCTTTCCCCGAAGGATAAATCACTTAGTAATCTCTAGTCAGGAGCCAAGGTCTGAAAGGGCTGGGAAGGTGCCACGATGTCAGTATCCGAGGCGGCGATCTGCTGCTTCGCCTTAGGGCTTCGCCTGGCTTCCCCCCCCCTCTTCTTGTACTCTGTTCATTCTTTGTTGGGCTGGCTGTTCCAGCCCATATTCTCAATGGGCGAGCCCTTCTGATCCTACAAGAAAGTGCTCAAGCGCCTCCGCTTCCGCGTGCCCTTCTCCCCAAATCACATGGACTCCACGTGGTCCCACCACTTGGATCCGCCCCGCCAACCTCCGCCCGCCTTTCTGCTCGCACGTGCCCGACGCTAACCCGCCGCAACTCAGCCGCCGCTGCCGCCGCCGCCGCCGCCGCCGCAGAACGCGGCGCGACTTGCGCCGGGCTCCGCGGCCACCGCCGCGACGTGCCGCCGCCGCCGGCGCGGGTCCCAGCCCGCCATCGATCCTCCCCGCCTCGCCGCTTTCCTTGCACTTGCCCCTCCCCCGCCCCACCATCCCAACCACCACCCATCATCAGTTACCACTTACTGTACATTCTTCCTTTCACCAGAGCCCGGCGCCTGCCACTGATCGGCGGCTGGCCCCTCTGCTGCTTTCTCCAGCTGCCTTCGCCAGCTGCGAGTTACTCCGACTTGCGGCTGCTGACTCGGGGTTACTAGGCTCCCATTCCCTGTAGTCTCTTGCCCTGCTGTGCGGTCTTGGAGCCATTCGGCCCATTGGACCTCATTAAAGAAGAGCTCAGTTCTTTCTCTGGACCTTGTACACTCTTTTTCCATTCTTTCTGGGCTGGCTTTTCACAGCCATCGCCCCCTTTGGAAGAGCTTACTTCTTGTTGTTGAGCTGGCGGTTCACAACCATCGCCCCCTTGCGAAAAGCTGCTTCTGGCCAGCTCTCCTATATCTCCGTGTCTTCCTCCTTCTCCACTGATTGGATATTGAAAGCCACTGAGATACGCTTCGCTTGCAGGCTACTTGTGAGACAGAGTCTTTGATCGAGCAGCAGATTGCAAGTCCTGCTTGCAGTCCCGCTCCTTGGCCTGGACTGTTGTCCCCAGTGTCACATCTTCTGTACCTCAGCTCACTGGGTCCTATGTACCAAGTTTACTTGGCAAGCTTGTCCCATCCTTCAGAGGCCCGCTTCTACTGCAGGTGTTTGCCAGGACCGCAACAACCTTCCATCTGATGACATCCTCTATGCAGACGATGCCAGCTGCGAGGCTAAGGATCACTGCTGTGACTAGGAGCGAGCTGCCAAGCCCAAATGCGATAAACGACCCTTAGGCGTGCGGCCAAAAATTACTTGGAGGGCATAGTATGGGGCTGGTGCTACATCAACAAGTTTCAAGGGGCACATAGGTTGTGGGGAGGCTAGCTTTCCAACAATCCCCCCCTCAAAACCTCCTCCCTTTCCAGGTCATCCCTCCCATGTCTCCAGCCGAGCTGGCACCCTGTCCCAACCATATCACAGCCAATCTATTCTGGATGCATAATGATAATCAGGCGTCGCATTACTTCGATACAGCTCAAGACGCCCTAATGCCACTCAGGCCGCGGGTTACAGTGTCAAGCGCTGGAGGATGAGCCAACAATCTCCATACACGGTAAGGAAAATGCTATTTGTATACACCGCATTGGTGGTAGGACTTCGCGGGTGGCAAGTGCAAGTCCAGCTTGAGACCGTCTGAAGCAATAATATCCGCCAGACAGTTACCTTCGAAACCCAAAAGGCTTCTGCCATCTAAGGCAGTCGCTTGTCCCGTCAACTATATGGAGATTGCTGTCATGAACACCTCATTCGCATCCGGGGCTATTTTATGAATTCAGAGCTTGTTGGCACTGTGCTTGCCTGCTTCTCGAGTGACGGATGATTCACTCCAGAAAGACCCCGTCCACATATTTTGAGAAAATGTCGGCCATCGAGGACAACCCGGATGCAACATGTGGACGTTCCTTGCCCAGATAGAGTAACTCACGTGCGCCCACCTGGCCGACAGGGCTGAAGCTGGACAATATATTGCCTCCGTACAGCTACATGAAGGCTTTGTTCTGCAGTCTCTGACAAGGCATATCCAACCTCAACTATCCTCGCTGCGTAGCTGGCTGCAACACCCATCATCGCTGGATGGTGCTTCACTGGTGGAGACGCGCCTGGCATCTAAACCCTCCTTCTGGCAATCATGACGAGGAGCGGCGAGCGACGAGCAGAACGGCGCCACCCTCTTATATTTCACGGGGTACAATAAGGCTCCGTGCTTCGCAGCGCGAGGCTCTCTAGCTTCGAGGCGAAGGGGCCACCACGGATCAGAGCACCTTACTCTGCCGCTGCCACCTGCCAGGCTCGCCAACAATGAGCCGCCTGCTTCCTAAGCACCTTCTCTAGCAGCTTGAGATACGAGGCGGCGGCCCAACTGCATGAGCAGCACGTATTGACTGCCAGAGGGCAATGCCGTGGGCCCTGCATTATGGATGCGTCCCTCCATTTTAGAAGAAGCTCGTCCAGAGGGGCTATTGGCTGTGGTTTCCTTGATGGTCTCTCTGTGTGGGCTGGCTTTTCGCAGGCCTCGTTTCTTGCTTCTTCTCCTGTTAAACAAGTAGCTATTCAATGGGAGGAGGGGCTGTGAAAGTAGCTCCTCTGGAGGGGGCGAGGGCTGCCAAGGGCCAGCCCACAAGTCGAATGACAAGCCCCAGACGAGAGCCAGACCAACGAAGACTGCGCACGGTCCAACGAAGTCGGAAGACGTCTTCCAAGAGTACCTCATTGGAGTGAGAGTCAAGTGGTGCGGCATCGCGGGGCGGGCGAAAAGTGTCTGCCGGACGACCATTGCTCGCCTTGTCTGGCGGGAAGGGGGCCGCTCGACGTCCCTGAAGGCGACGCTAGCTCAGCGGCGCTGCCGGCTGCGCTTATTTACCTTCAAGTTAGCGGTAACAGGGCCTCCGCCGCCGCCGCTGGAGTCGCCGCAGGCTGCGGCCATGTCCGCGGCGGCGCCGGCGTCGGCGGCAGCGCCGGCGGCGCC
>WELB01000102.1:97964-113652 GCA_009602725.1 Spirogloea muscicola
GCCGCTGCCGCCGTGGGCGCGCGCCGGCTCCGTCGCCACGGAGGCGCAGTCCCTGCGCGCCGAGGCCGCCGCCGCCGCCATCTCCGCCGTCGTGGACCGCCGCGACGTCCCCGGTGCGCGCCCAAACCCTACCCCTAACATCACAACCTTAAATCCTAAACCCTAAACCCTGCCGCCGCCGCCGGGACTGGCCGTGGCGTCGGCGGCCGCCGCAACGGGGACACGTGGCGTGATGCGCGGCCGCCAGCTGGCATCCTCAGCAGGCCGGGAGAGCCCGCTCCACTTGGCAGTCAGGCTGCGCGACGCCGCCGCCGTGGAGCTCCTCATGGCCGCCGGCGCTGACGTCAGCCTCCAGGTCTGCGCTTTGCCTACCAAACAACTGGGCTGCCCTGTTTCTCCCCTTTCTGCGTGTCCAAGGAATTGAAGAGGGGTCCTATGAATTGTGAATTGGTAAGAGCCGTTTCTCTATGAGCGATGGAGCCTGAGGCTCCCATCTTGCCGGGAGTGCCTGCCCAGCTGCACAAGTCGCCCGCGTCCCCTTGCCACTACTATTGTGGTTGTGGGTTCAATTCCGACCACCATACAGCTACTTGGCTTTTCAGCTTGCTAAGCTCATGTGGGGTGCTCTCCTGCCAAAAATGCCGCCTGAATTGCCCGCATCGGCACGCCAACGCTACTGTAGTTGTGTATTTACCTACTGATCTAGTTCTTGGTTGGTTTCCAAAGAGCCCACTTCGAGTAGTTCAGCTTGCTAAGCTCATGTGGGGTGCTCTCCCGCGTGATCTGCCACCTGGTTTATGGCAGCGAACTGCCATTAAGTTGTGCACTTGCAGCTCCTAAGTTGCTTCGCGCCCATCGAAATCACCGCGCGCAGAACGAGGGCGGGTGGACGCCGCTGCAGGAGGCCAGCATCCTGCGCGACAAGGAGACGGCCACCATCATGCTGCGCCACTACCAGGTGCACGATTGCTGCGACGCTGCTGGCTGGCGCCATCCTTCATTACAACTCCATTGGGCAGGCTCTGATCTTAGTTTGATTCAGTACCACTTGCTGTTACCTCCATCCCCAATACCCCGAGGTCAGTGGAAAGAGAAGTCAATTTACTTAGACTCACAACTGCTGTCGTGCCACTTTCTCGCACCTCCGTGAAGTCTCTCATCCTGGGGCCCCACAGTCACGTCTTCTTACTCGGCGTAATTTGCAATTGCCTGCGGGCACCGCCGGTTGTGGTTGCTTCGTCATCCAGGAGCTGGCGTGGGCAAAGTGGTGCCGGAGGCTGCCCTGCCTGGCCGCCAACCTGCAGGTAGCAGGACAGACTGCAGCCTTGTGCTCCTTGCGCAATCTGGCATGGCGATGCAGCTCAATTTGCAGCTGCAGAAGCATGCAGTCACCTAATGCATCCGCGGCAGACGCGTTTATGGAAATGATTACACGCTGAACAGTGTTTGAGACGAGGATGCGAGTTGTCATTCAGTGTTACTTCTGTACGAGGTCAATTGTCTGCGCTGCTAACCCTCCCCCTCACTCTGTACCTGTTGCATTCTGTGCACAGCGTATGCGGGACTTCTACCTCGAGCTGCACTGGAACTTTGAGAGCCCCGTGATCCCATTCATCCACCGCCTGGTGCCATCGGACACGTACCGCATCTGGAAGTGCGGCGCGTCGATTCGTGCAGACATGACATTGGCTGGCTTTGACAACCTGCGCGTGCAACGCAAGGACCAGGTGCATCTCACTTGCAAGATTAGATTTCACAATGTTGTACCATTACTGTGATTTTGAGATTTCATCATTTTGAGAGTCGTGAGCTTCTGAAGAAAGTAATGTATTATGTTGTTGTGCACTGCAGACTGTGCTCTTTTTTGGGAGCGGTAGCGCCAACGGCAAGCTTTCGCCGGGCACGCTGTGCGTCCTTGACCACACTGAGCGGGAGGCGCTGAATGTGCTGGGCGACGGCAGCGCCCGTGCAGGCGACGCAGACCTTGCTGCGGACGTGCAGGACCTCTTTGCCAATAATGTGTACCGCGCCGGCATTGATGTCACAGCCGCCGAGCTCGTGCCGCAGCTCACATGGCGGCGGCAGGAGAAGGTGGAGACTGTGGGGCCCTGGAAGACCAAGGTGTACGAAATGCACAATGTGCAGGTCAAGTTCCACCCCTGCCTGCCTTCATTTGCAAGTGCATCATGAGAATCCAATACTGTACCCATAGTGAGCTGTTACTAATTGCTGTTTTGGTCTTCAAGACTGTAATATTGTTGAGCAGGAGTTATGACTATATGAATCGTGTTTACGTACTGGTTATGTGCTAGACAAGCAAGGTTGCACCTCACCAAGTTATCTGGTCTCCCAAGTCCTTC
The DNA here is from genome assembly GCA_009602725.1 of Spirogloea muscicola. Lineage (NCBI taxonomy): Eukaryota > Viridiplantae > Streptophyta > Zygnematophyceae > Spirogloeales > Spirogloeaceae > Spirogloea > Spirogloea muscicola. The sequence continues at coordinate 100,325 of WELB01000102.1, forward strand.
AGTGCAGATAGAAGATGCAATGGGAAGTGGCTGCTACACCAAGATCAAGTCGTACGAGGATATACTCATTATGTCCATTGTGCTGTTGCTGGGCAGGTAACCTTCAAGTCTCGCAGGGTGCCCGGTGCGCGCACTGACAAGGAGCTCTTTGCTCTGAATAAGGACGGCGAAGGGGCTGCAATGGTGGACGAGGACCTGGACAAGGTCCTAACGGAGGAGGAGCGCCGGCAGCTCGATGCTGCCTTCGAAGTGCAGACCCACATGCTCGATGGGGATGAGAATGCCGACAGCGACTTGGATGACTACGGCGATGATGGAGTCACTGAAGACGACGACGATGACAGGCGACTGCAAGGGATCAATTCAACGAAAGGTGGAGTGACGGGCAAGAAGAGCGTGCAGTCTCCGCAGCTGAACGCCCTCTCTATAGCAGACCAAGGTCCTAGTCGCACAAACAACTACGATGCCGGCACGCGTGAGAAGCTTGGCAAGAACTTCAAGGGCTCACAGCGCGGCTGGCTCTCGCGGCACAGCGGTGACTCGAGTGCAGGAGAGGAATCACTAGCACCAGGCAAGGCTTTGCAGAGCGATGCAGAGACTGCTCCCCGGCAGCCGAGCACAAGTAGCAAAAGCTCCAGAAGAGTTAAGCTGAGGCATTCAAGGAGGAGTCGCAAGGGCAGGGCCGCTGCTGAGGACGTGAGGCTTGAGGATGACGAGGCCGTGGCCAGTGCTGGCCCCCCTCTGACCTCGTTCGAGAAGGGGCTGAAGCCCATCCTCTGGCTTACTGATGGCTTCCCCCTGAAGATGGAGGAGCTCGTCCCGCTACTCGACGTCCTCGCCAACAAGGTGAAGGCTGTGCGCCGGCTCAAGGAGGTGGTCACCACGAAGCTGCCGCCTGGCATGGTGCCTGTCAAGGTGCTCGACCGAGTGCATTTGGACTTCCTCTAGAATGCCATCTGATTATGAGATCGTCATGGTTTGGATTCTGAACTTGGAAGTGAGCCGAGTCAGTGCTATCATGGTCTGTCGTGCTGGGACCCCAAATAGGACACAACATGGACATCGTCACACCCAGGTTTCGATGGTGTTGCTTCTTCTGGTTCTAGCTTACCAATATTTGCGTCATGTGCTGTTAAGGAAATCAAGAAACTTGAATGCAATGGATTGATTGATTGATTGGTTAAAAGCAGGTAGCGATACCCATCTTCAAGGTCATCCGGGCAGTAGTCACCTTTTGCAACTTCCAGGCATTCGAGCGGATGGCCACAGACCCCAACCCACCGGCCGCCGCCGCCCATGAGGAGTTTTTCGATGATGGAGGCAGCGCTGGGGACGACAGAGACCATGACAGCGACTGCGACCTCTTTGTGACGCCTCCAGGGAGCCCCTCCCACGAGCACGCCTCCAGCGGCAGAGCGCTGCTGCCGGCTCCTGAGGCGAACTGTACGGCGAAGAACTCGAGCTGGTTCGCATGGCGCACGAGTAGGAAGAAGCCCGTCGGCGGCGCACCGCCTGCCGTTGCAACGGCGAAGGACAAGGCTGAGCCGAGCACTGTGCCTGGAGCAGAGCTCTTCTGCATCCCACCAGACTACAAATGGGTTGACGCGAGGGATCACCGGCAACGAGCGCGCGGGCAGCAGCATGCCAGGCACAAAGCGAGTGCTGAGAGCTAGGCAGATTTCTGCCAGACTTTCCATTGTTGCGGAAAGGCTGGACATTGTGTGTGTAGCATCTTGGGGAAAACCTATTGGCTGGGCAATTAGTTGCCCTCACCATGCTCGTGTACAGTAATGAGTTCCAGTAGGACATGCCTGTCTCGGTGAATGAGCCATATTGGACCCTTACTGCAGTGGCTGTAGGCAAAAGGGACACACACCAATAGCACAGATGGTCAGTATGTAATGACGCCTCAGGGCAGATACTGTGCTCTTTGATTTTGATCACCGCTAGCTAGCTACTGTGTTTTCAGCAGAGCATGATTTGCTGGATAAGTCATTTGGGTTGGTTGAGCGTTTGGCCCCTTGATAATGTGCTTCTGTCCAACTTTTCTTGGAAGATTGTCTCATCCTCCCTAAATTTCCCCTTAGCCCCCCCACCTCCGGGGCCTCTTCTACACACATTCTTTGGAGGGCATACGTGCTCCAACCAGGACATTGATTATGCTGCTTGATCCATTATTCAGCCAGCAATCGTGGCAGTAGATCTGATATAGCTTTTCAATCTATGGCTCCCTGCATGTAAAATCTTCTGTCACCTGGGGCAAATTGAGGGAGACTAATGCTTCCTTCCTGGATTGTCAGTCATTTGACTGAATTGCACTGAGAAAATGCAATGAGAATAGAGTCAGGGCAGGCTAATGGTCTTGTGATTGACGTTGCTCCGTATCCTTGCTGCATGTGTCTTTGCCTGCCCATTGTAGAGCAAGTCTTGTCATTTGGCTGAAGATGTGGTAGTTCGTGCCACTTGCAATAGCCGGTTGTATCTGCCTTGCTTGACCCCAATAGCAACATCATTCGTGGTCCGCTCTTTGTCTTTGCATGCAAGCAGCGCAGAGCAGACGCACAAGGCTGATCAGTACCTGCGCTATGAGGCCCTCATACACGTATCGCGTCTCGCATCGTGCAGTGGCTGGCCAGTCACCTGCCCGCTTCAAGGAGCTGCCCTTCTGGATAGAGCATGCACAGAGTGCAGATATTGATCTCAGCATGCAGCGAACGTAACAAGAGGGTGCAACTTTCTAATGGTTAGAGGCTGTGTAGCAGCATATCGAGGACTCGCCAGCACCTGGGCTTTGGGGAGGGGCAACCACTAAGGTGCAAATTCTGGAACTTGAGATGTGGCGATGTATCCAGGAGGCAAACTAGACGAGCCCCAAAGGACTCCTTTGATCTGAAGCCCTCGTCTCAGCATGCTCACGCGGCTTCGTGCCACGCTCGTATCTGTTCTCTTGAAGGCCTCCATCTCATGTCATGCGCACCCTGCGCGCGTTCTTCTTAAAGTCCAATGCTCAAAGTCCCTGTCAGTCCGGCTCCTCAGCTTAACTCGTCAGATATGTATGTGCTCACTCGAGGACATTAGTGCCCTCCCTTAGCCAACCCATTACCCCCTTACCAGGACATTTGTAAGGCTAACGTTGGCCTCCCTTTTCAATTTCATGCGCACCTTGCGCCTTCTCTCTTTGGGCGCCTTCCCTTCCTTGGGGACACGCAGCTGGCGTTGGCCATCCTCACCCGCTGCATCGGCCAACGGGCTTGCTATCTGCAACGGACAGTCGGCCCATTGGGCATGGTGGCGGAGCTCTACAAGGAATATGGTACCCAGGTAACCCCCTTCAGCAGTCCCTGCCATCCCTACTACATTCTCCATCTTTCCCCTCAGCTTCAGCTTCCCTCCAGGCCTCCCTTCCTACTCGCATGGGCGGCCTTGGCTGCCGGTCGTTGGAGCAGACGGCGCAAGCAGCCTTCCTGGGCTGCTGGCACCAGATCGCCTCCCTGCTCCCCATGCGCTTCCCTTGCCTCCACGACCCTGTACGCAATGTGGAGGAAGGCTCCTTCCCCTTCCAAGCGGATCTAAGGAGCATCCGCGACTCAGCCATCAGCTCTTTCCCCTCTCTGCCTGAACAATGTATTGGCTTGAATTGGCCTCCCTTTCAATTCATGCGCCCCGCGCGCCTTCTCTCCCTCCCTCCAACCCCTACTCACGCCATTCTCTACCCTCGCCCAAGCTTCTGATAGAGGGGCACAATCCAGACTGGTTACGGCAGTGGAAGACGAACGCCGCAGAAGGTTGAGGAGGCTGCCAGAGATTCAGAACAATCCAAGGAGCTTGGCAAGACTTACTTCTCTGGCCACACCTGGTGCCACTGACTGGATCACCTCTCCCCCCGTCGCCAACGCCTTCAGCATCAGCTCCGAGGCCTTTCGCTTCAACTCTTCCTCGGCCTCCCACCTAATTGCCTGATTGGGGTGCGCCAGTGCAAGTGCGGCTTCCGTGCAGAGGGTGCTGTGCTCGCCACTCACATGCTGAGATGCCCCACTGGACCAGATATGGTGGGCATTGACAACCTCCTTCGCGATGCCCTGGCGGGCTTGATGCGCGACGCCGTGTGGTCGTGGAAGTCAACAATATCATGCTTATCACCACGGACGCCCAGGGACGTCATCATCGCCGCACACTTGACATTGTGGGCGTGCAACCTGGTGGAGGACCACGGGCCCTGGTCGACGTTGTTGTTACGGAGGCATATAAAGGCCCAGCATCGATACACATCGCTGGGCATGCAGTGGGCGGTGCGGAACAAAGAAAACTGTGGCACTACTCCGATTACCCCCCATGCGATCAGCTCCTGCCAGCGGCAATCGAATTCTTTGGCTGTCTGGGTCCTCGTTTCCACACTCTCCTTCAAAACATTGCCAATCTAGGCTACACTCGACGTGCAGATGTGTCTCCGGCTGAGATGGGCTTGCCAGCTGCATATCTGTCGCTCTTGCGATGACGAGTTTCGGCCTGTTTGCAGCGTGCTCAGGCTAGTGCCTTGTACCAGAAAGCTGGGCGAGCTCCAGTGGGTGGCAGAAGGGCTCCGTTTCTGGCATCTAGTATTCATGCATCGATTAGTGACCTTTATGTTTTGACTCGTGGTTATTGGGCGGGTCAATCTGCTGTAGGTCATGTAGATCTTTAGATTTGCTTGCCTTTGTTGTTGGCCATTTGGCCATCATTTGTTTCTAATACACGGTATTCCCATTTGGGCAGGCTGCCTCTTTGGGCAGCCTCTGCCCAACGGAGGCGGAACCGAAAGGCCGGATCAAGAGGTAGGGGTTGGGAAAGGCCAGCCCAACATGAATGGACCAAGATGGGAAGAGTTTTAACGGATGTACGGGTCAGATTGGGAGCCCCGACATAGAAGACGAAGGGGGGCGATGGGTGTGAGACCACCCCACAAGAAGAATAGAATGCCGCGTCGACCTCTTGGCCACCCCACTGGCTGGCGGGCCGCGTCTCATCTCGCCAGGAAACGTGTGTAATTAGAGATGGGGAGGCCATGTGTGGCCAAGTACAAAGGCCAGGGGACCAGCTACCAGGAGACTAGTCTCTCCGACCTGAGGTTGCTTAGTAGGGATACTTGATTGTTTCGTAGCTACTTGTTCCCGTGTGTGCTTCAGCGCTTTCCCTGGTCCCTTCGGACGTTGTCAATGCTTTTCTCTGGGTGGCCTCACCCTCTGCATCGTCTTGTGTCTGTCATGTAGTCCTTTTCTGGCTTCTCTTTTTTTGGCTTTGGACGTTGTCCATTCTTTTTGGGCTGGCATTGCCAGCCCCTTTTCTCTATGGGCGAGCACTTTCTTCTCCCAGCCACCGCCCTCTCCTGAAAGAGAGAAGGCGCGCAGTGCGCATGAAATTTGAAAAGAAGGCCAGTTCTAGCCTTACAAATGTCCTGTTAATTGAGTAATGAGCTGGCTGAGGGGGACACTAAAGATCCCCGAGTGAGCACATGCATATCTGACAAGCCATACGCTGGAAGAAGAAACGGCAGCCATGATGGGCTAGCGTTAGCAGCGGAAGATTGTCGAAGGCCGAACGGCGTGCCAGCGGGCTGGGCAGAGCTCACTGAGAGGTGATGGGAGATGGGCGTTGAGCGGGCAGAGAGGCAGGGCTTGGGCCGGTGTGATGAGAATGACCCCGCAGCGGGGTTGGGCAAGTGTCCTTCCTCATGGAAACGTCCTTTCTTCTCATCTTGGATGTGGTGACAAAAGACTCCTACGACTGCTCGCAACCCTCGCAATGTGCCTCCAAGCCTGGGTGTGCGGCGGCCTGCGCCGCCCAGGCCAAGGAGCTAAAATACGCTGACCACCCGCGGGACGACGAGTTTTTTGGGCTGGCTTTTCCAGCCCTTATCCTCAACGGGCGAGCGCTTCTCTTTTCAAGAAGCAAGCGCGGCCACATTAACTGGTGGCTGGGAGAGGCCAGCCCAAAGGAATGCACCTTTTCTCTTCCCGCTCGCCATCGATACTCACGGTGCGTTGGGCGCTCGGTGGCTTGAGCTGCTCCACCAGCTCTCAACACGCACTATTGCCCGTCGCAGACTTTGGGAGCCGGTGGACTTCCTTGCCGCCGGCTCGCTTGCGCAGGTGTATCGGATGCGCTTGGCCGTCTCACTGCAGCGGTCCAAGGCTCGTGCACTGCATCTCCGCGCCGGTCGTGCCCTTGCTGCCGCCTCTGGCCCACGCCAGGGGACCAGCTACAAAGAGACTAGTTTCTCCGACCTGAGGTCGCTTGGTAGGGGGTTACTAAAAGAAACAATGGAATGGAACAAGGAATGGAACCACAGACCTGAAGCGCAGATCAATCAGCAAGTCACTGCGACGGATGGCCACTTAACACTACACAGCTATGTAGGAGACCACGGCGAATGGGTGCATAATATCTATGGTACAAGGTCTGGGAGGGCCGGAAGGCGCAGGATGCGATTCTCCATTCTCCAATCTCCAAATATATACGAGAATGAATTCAAAAGGGCTGCCAGCCGCCATGGCTGATAATTTCGTGTATTTGAAACAAATGAAGGCCAAATGGCCAAGTACAAAGGCAAGCACATCTCAAGACCTACAAACCCTACGGCAGATTGGCCCGCTCAGTAACCACGGGTCAATACTCGATGCCTGAATACTAGGTGGCAGATACGAAGCCCTTCTGCCACCAACTAGAGCTCGCCCAGCTTTCTGGTGCAAAGCATTAGCCTGAGCACGCTGCAAACAGGCCAAAACCCGTCGTCGCAAAATCGACAGGTATGCAGCTGGCAAGCTCATCTCAGCCCGCCGCCAGTGGGGCCTCCGTGTCGTGGAAAGCTAGAGCCCGTCAGGCCAAGTGGCTTAGCTCAGTGGCTGGAACGGACCCACGGCGGCGCTGCCGCGAGGGCGAAGCTTCCCCGCCGCCGCTGACGCTCACCGCCCCCTCACGTCAGCGTCACGCCCTGGGAGAGCCCCGGGCCTTCGCGAAGCCCGGGGTGGGGTGCTCCAGAGCGTCCGATCGGCCACACGTCGCCGCGTCGCAGGCGGATCGGACGGCGCTAAGGACCTCAAGATCCGTCGCAGGCGTCGCCAGGCGACGGCCACGCGTCCTCTGGGCGGCGCCGACGTGGCCGCCGCGGCCGCCGCAGGCCTGGACTCGCCACCCTCCCTCCCCAGCGGGGTCCCCCTCCCTCACCGCGAGGCGCTCATAAGCATTACCAGCTACTCTCCTTGTGCCGCATCTCCTCTCTCCCGAGCCGCCTCCTGCCATCCCTGCCCCCGTGGCAACTACCCCTCCCCGACGCCAGCACTCCCCCAATCCGCCACAGTTCCCGCCGCGCTTCTCGCCGCAGCCGACGCCGCGATATACGGCGGGCGCAGGCCGCGTGCGGGCGCGCGGGTTCCCGGCCGCGCCGCCGTTGCGGGGCTAGGCGCTGACGGCGGCGCTGCGACGCCGGCGCCAAGTCGAGGATATCGCGGCTGCTCCAGCGGCAGCAGCAGCAGCAGCGGCGGCGCTAGCTAGCTCGGCGGCGGCGGCGGCCGCTGCAGCGGCAGAGGCAGCGACAGCGGCTTGTCTGCAGCGTCCCGCGGCGGCGGCGGCAGCGGCGGCGGCGGCTGTGGAGGCAGCGCCAGAAGGGCCGTGCAGGGCTTCGGAGGCGGCCAAAGGATGGTAGCGGCGGCGGCGGCTGCGCAGCTCGCGCTCACGCCTCCGCCGCCGTCGCATTCGACGGGCCAAGCCGGCAGGGCCTTGGCCGGTGGCGGCTCCGCAGCCTCTGACTTGGCGGCGGCCAGGACCTCCCTGGCCCTCGCGCCTCCGCGGCGATGGCATGCCGACGGCCTGGCCTCCGCCGCGGGCAGTCGCGGAGGGCGCCGGCGGCCCAGCCGGCTGGTCGTGCAGGGCGCCGCCACGGCCTTTGCGACGCCCGTCGACGAGGCCGTCTTCGGCGCAGAGCTCCAGGAGGCGACCGCGGCGCTGGAGCTGGCGTATCAGGACTCGGCGGCGCGCTCCCCGTTTGAGGAGGCTACTGCGGCAGAGACACTGAGAGCTGCCAAAGCCAGAGAGAGCCTGGACGGTGTCGCAGTGGACAGTGGCGGCGACAAGGCGCCGTCAATGGCGGCCTTGTCAGGCAACAAGGCCCGCAGCAATGCCTCGGCACTGGCTTTGGCGCCGCAGCGGAAGCTCGCTGGCAGCAAGCTCCGTATCAAGCATTCCCCCGCAGTGCCGGTGGTAGCTCCGGCGGAACTGGGAGCCTTAAAGGGCCAGGACGAGCCCAGGACCGGCCGCAGGGTGCGGCGGCTCAGCTTGCCAGGCCGCATCGCTCTCCGGAAGAGCCGCTGCGGCGGCGGGACGCCCGCAGTGCAACTGGAGGCCTTGCCGTTGGCAGGCATGCGAGATGCTGGCCGTCAGCAGGAGCTCACCGAGGAGGAGGTAGAGGAGCTCGTCACAAAGTATGCGGCGCCGCGCACGCTGCTCGGCACCAGCTGGTCCAAGTCGCACAGTCTCCTGTCTGCGTCCGAGGAGTCGCGCCTCGCTTATGCCATGCAGCCCGCCACAGTAAGCACTTCACTTGCCACTACCTCAGCTGCTTGAGTAGCTAGCTTGAATGGCTAGCTTGGCTCCTCAGCGACCTGCTGGCATAAGCACGTAACTTCTTCCGCTGAGCTATAGCATGCATGGTGTGAGCCCTGCTGCAGAGGCTACAGCAGCGGCGTGATGAGCTTGCGGTGGACCTTGGACGTGACCCGACCGAGGAAGAGTGGGCTGAGGCCTGCAGTCTATCTCACATGGAGTTGCGCCACAAGCTGGCACTAGGCCAGGCCGCTCGCAACAAGCTTGTCGAGCACAATCTGCGGCTGGTGCTGTCTCTGGCACACAAGTACAATCGGCGTGGCATCGGGCTCTCATTCGACGACCTCTGTCAGCAGGGCCTGCTGGGCCTCATGGCTGGCGCTGATCGCTTCGACCCAGGGCGTGGATTCCGCTTCTCCACTTACGTTGGCTACTCGATACGCTGTGCCATCCTGCGCGGCATCACATATGCCGGTTACAGCTGTCACGTTCCCGTCGCTATGGGCATGGTGAGCACTTTGCAAGCCTTCCAGCTGCTCAGCTGCTGTATTCAATGCTACTTGCTTGGTTTTTTGCTGCAAATAGCAATGCTTTTTTGGTAGCAGCTTGCATTGATTGTCAGCACTAATGAAAGCTGCAACAGCATGTCATTGGTTGGCAGCATCACAATCCTTTGTTGTGTAGAATTTCTAATTGTGCACTTTTTTAGCAAGAATGTGTGCAATCCAGTGGCATTCTCTGACAGTGTGGTTATGTGTTCTGGGTTCAGGAGCGCATCAACATCCGCAAGGCACAGATGGAGCTCCTTGCAGAGTTGCAGCGTGACCCCGCACAGAAGGAGGTTGCCCGGCGCGCAGGCATGCAGGAGCATCGCTTTGCAGATGTTGCCCGGGCAATGCGGAATGCCAAGTCCATCCACTCAAAACAAAGGTGAGAGCAGAGGAGCAATCTACCACTTGGCATAAGACAGTTTACGCAGATTAGGCTAATATGAATTAGCTGCTTGGCTGATGTTGAAGCACTGGGACAGATTTTCAGGTCATTAATTTGCATATTGACTCACGAGCTTTGCCTTGTCTGCTTTGTCTGCTTGTCCATGAGCAGAACCACTGGCAAGGAGGTGCTGGACACCCTGGAGGATGCGAGCACGCCTGGCGACACCCTCACGATGGACTTGCGAGGAGATGTTGAGCATGTGGTATGCACCCTGTGTTCACATAGTTTACTCTTTGGCAAACTGCTTGCAAATTGACCTGTACAACCTGCTCTCGCACGTATGTGAGCTCTGCCCAAGGGAGTGTGCCTGTTTATTGTAGTTAGCTTATGGAGGCACTGATGGGTGTTGCTCCTATGATCTACTCTTACTGCAGTTGAATTATCTGCAAGATCGGGAGAAGCAAGTGTTGCTACAGCGCTTTGGCCTTGATGGCCTTGGCGTGCGATCACTGGACGAGGTGGGCCGAAGCCTGAGCCTCTCACGCGAGGGTGTGCGTAAGTGTGAGATCAGGGCGCTCAAAGGTCTGCGACAACCAGCGCGTCTCCAAGATCTCCGCCCCTATCTTGCAGCTTGACGCAGTTGATTTATACTTTATTTTTTTTAGTTGGTGTCATATGATTATCATTGCAGCCGTCATGGTTATGCACTTGTACAGACCTACCCTGGTTGTAGGCAGGAAGGCAAGGCCTATCACAGATAGGCCTTGGCCAGGCAGAAGTCATTGCTTTGCTCACACCTGCCGCTGGCGTAGAGTGCCTGGCAGACATGTCGAGCTTTGTGGAGTACTTGGCCAGTTACGTGTTACTTAGACTGTAGATTTTCAGAGAGCAACTGCGAGCAAAAAGACAAGGCACCGCCACTCGCAATCTGGAACAACTTGGCTTTCTCCCATTAATCACTTCGTTGGGTCACCAAATGGGCCCTAAAGTGAGCACCTTTGACCTCATTGCGTTCTTGTTGCGCTACCAGGCAATGCTTCATGACTGTACTTTATGACTCCGCAAGGCAACGCCATGGACGCAGTTATCAGTCTCTGCCTTTTCCTAGTAGCACAAGACCAGACCCAATTACGATAATCTGCCACGTGACGCGCCGCACAGGTCACTTGATGCAACTTCAAGTTGCTCACTTTGGTGTTAGAATCTGTAATTGTAAGCTGCAGCCACTTCCTTGGACTGTCCCTCCGAAGCGGCAATCAATATCAGTTGCAATGCAGACCAGGGATGGCACTGCACTCTCAAGTGCGTCATTCCATTGGCAGCAAAGGGCAGCAGCTCTAGTGCATGGCCTTCGTTCTGGTATGAAGCAACAGCCAAGCTCTGCTTCGTGGGCAGCCCGGAGCTAAGGCCGTTATCGCCACCGCTGCTGCTATCGCCTCCACCAAACATGCCGACGCCCTGCCAAATCAACCAAGCCGTCTTGCCTGTAAGAATGGAACTACCTGGCAACAGAAGCTATACGCTCCGCTTCCACGAACTGCCTCACATGAATGCCTGCACTTCTTATAAATCATTATGCTCCTACATTCAGGATCTGTTACGTATAAAGTCAGGACATTTGTAGTTCGAAGCAAGCCCAAGATGCTAGAAGGCAAATGCTAGGACAGCTAGTGGGCCAAGTAAAGCGCCCCTTGACTGCAAGCAAGAGGACAATGCAGTCAAGCAAGGGAAACTTACCGCACAAGTCTAGGAATTCATATAGTTTTACAGTGTTGCTCAGCTATACCTCAAGGATGTAAACCAGAGCCGCATACGAAGCAGGGACTGGCAGGTGCACCACAGATCCAGGCCGCATGCGCACGTCTAGCAGAACCTGGAGATGGAGTGGGTTGTTTGCAGCCCATCAGGCACTGTGAGCAAGAGGCAGCAGCTCCCCAGGAAAACTTGAATGTAGCTAACAAATTGAATCTGACAGTTCTCTTGTCAAGCTTAGGTGAGCTTTGACAAGTCAGTCCATATAAGACCCTGTTTTCAAGGGAATAAGAGCTGCATTCCGCATGATGCCATATTGTCCAGCAACTTCAGCTTCAAGCCTATTAATATTAACATAGTATTAATAAGCCTACTAAAGCAGGATGGTTGGGCACTTGAAGTTTCTGCTCATGGGGGTCTAAGTGGTCATTTGGCTGACTGAACAATCTCATTGTAGCTAGAGAGGGAGACTGCTAGATCATTGGCAGCAGCAGCAGCAATAGTACATCAATCAAGAGCTCCTTATCACTATTACCCGAACTTAGTATATAGATTGGAAGGAATACATAATGAGTTGTCAGCTTGACAAGAGAACTAGAGAATTCGAGGGGCTGTTGCGAGGGCTCACAAAGTCCGTCAAGGGAGGCGGGGCGGCGACACCGCAGCAGTTGCCGGCAACCACACGGACCATTGCGCCGCCGCCAGCACCTTCTGGCCGGTCCTCAACACCATTGCCAGCCGCCAGAGTTGGGTCGCTCCAGGAGGCCAGGCCGCCGCCGCCGTCACCGCCGCTGCCAGTGGAGGCCCGGCACCCAAGCTCGTCAAGTTGGAGCTCTGGCACATGGCCAGCCTCCCGGACGTGGGAGATGGCCACCACGCCACCGAGTGCCGGCCCTGTCAGCGGCCGGCCAGAGGCGGAGGCAGCCACCATCGCATCCATGGCCAGCTCCGACTCCAGGTACAGCTGCACGCCGTGACGGACCTGTACCTCCGCCTGCCCGTGTGGGTTCTCGTTGTCCTCCTCGGCAGGCCACGCCCCGTCGCCGCCACAACTGGCGTCGTCGTCCTCCAGGTAATACACCAGGGACTCCAGCGGCGCCCTCGGAGGCGGCAACGGGATCGCTCCGGAGCAGGGCGCGACGAAGAACTCGTCCAGCGCCAGCAGGCGGCCCAGACCTGCATTCGACGAGCGCAGCCCAGAGAGCAGCGTGCAAGCTGAGGAAGTTGAAGTCATGCCCAAGACATAAAGTAAGGTGTAGGGTTTAGGGTTTAGGGTTCGAGCTTTGGGGTTTGGGTTTCAGATGTGTAGTCTCATGGACGCCCTACTACTCGTCTTTCCATTCTTCTTCTCATCTGGCTTCCTACTGCTGACACGGGGGTACTGAGAGCGCCCTGTCTGCATATAGCCTGTGGCTCCGCTAGCATAGTCATAAACACCCTCTGCATGCACCTGGCTGGCTTTCTGGTCTGTCAGTGCTAGAAAAATCAGTCAATTTCTGGATGTACTTCGAAAGTCGACTGACCATAAAGCTTAAATGGAGAAAATCTTACGGTGAATACACAGTAGCATTCCTGACTTAGTAACAGCCGCTTTGTGGTATCGGCAGCCGCATTCTTCGTACTGATGCCAGCAAGCCAGCCAAAGCAGCTAAGGCGGAGCTCTGAAGACGGGCAAGGCCACTTGCTCGCCCGCTTTGGCCGAGCGAGCGGCTGAGGCTCCCTGGTGATAGGATCAGGGTTAGTAATTAGGGTCAGGGCTTAAGGGTGAGGGCATTAGGGTGTTAGAGTTGGGGCTCAGGGTACAGGCGCTTGTGAGCAATTGCTCGGCCAATTGCGGAAGCCATGGCCATGCGACCCAGCAACCGGAGGACTTGCTCAGACAGACCCAAGGTTTGAGACTCGGCGTCTATGAAAGTTGAGACTCGGGATCGACTCGGGATCGTTGCTAGTGATTTTGGCCCGGGGGGGCCAAGCGGAGGGCAGCATTGGGTGGGGCGGAGACCGACCCGGGTGCGCGCCGCCGCCGGGCCCCATGACGCGCACGGCGTCGGCGCCGCCGCCGCCGC
>WELB01000102.1:114377-127984 GCA_009602725.1 Spirogloea muscicola
GGGAGCGGCCGGCGGCGCGCGGGCGTGCGGCGATGGAGACGCCCGGCTCGGCGAGGGTGACGCGCAGCCGGTCGCGCCTGGCGACGCCCGTCGCAGGTGCCTGCGCCCGCCGCGCTGATAGCCTTCCTCTGGGGAAGCGCTTCTCGGCCCCTTTGGATCTCGTCGATCCTTATCAGGCTGGCCGTTCACAGCCCTCGCCCCCTTTGAGAAAGCCACTTAGATTCCTACCGTTGGCACCATCTTGCGAGAATCTGACGACTCTTTTGTCGTTGCCGTGCAGGAAAGCCGCCGTCGCCGGCGCGGGCGGGCGGCGGCGGCAATGGTGGCGGCCGTCGTGGTGCACTCTGCGACCTGACCAACGACTCGCCCATTGCTGGCACCGTGCTCGACGCCAAGCGCAGCGCCCGCCGCGACGCCGTCAAGGCGGCGGTGGCGTCGCCGACGGTATTTGAGGCGGCGGACATAGCGACGGCGGAGGCCGCTGTGGCGGAGAAGGCGGGCGCCCAGGGCGAGGACATCCTGCGGGCGCAGGTCACGGCGCTGCTACGGATGAAGGTGGGTGAGCCTCGCCGCCCTCACGGGATTCGAACCCGTGTCTGCGCAATGAAAGGGCGATGTCTTAACCCCTAGACCAAAGGAGCTAACTGTGTACATGCTTGTATCTTGATAGAACACCAAACCTCGGATGGGTTGAGGGTTCAAACCTTACCGAGTACGTCTTCGTCGCCGCAGGACGGCCCCTGTTCCCCAGAGGCCAGCCCCATCCTCCAGCTGCAGTGGCCGTCGCCAGCGGCTTCCGCTGCGCCAACTCCTACCAACACCCCAGTTGGCGGTGCCGTGGCCAATGCCGCTGAGGCTGGTGCCGCCACTGCCAGCCTCTTGATTGCGGCGGCGGCGGCGACGGCGGCAGCCCAACTGGACTCGCTCCCTGCAGCCTCACCGGCGGCGGCTTCAGGTGACTGCAAGTGGTCGACGCAGCCGGCCCAGGGGTCTCCGCCTGGTGCTTGCGCCATCGTCGTCCGCACGCCGGTTGTTGCTGGCCCGCAGGGCCCCATGCACGCTCGGTGGCGGCCGTCGCTGGCGCCCTTCGCCATGCCCGCCAGCCGTTCCCTCCTCTCAAGGTGAGTACTAACGACGATGATGCCCGAGCTGAAGTCATTCGTCATAAGTGAGTCATGAAGTCACGGCCAAGGGATTATGATGTCGTTATCAAACTTGTTGTAATACACACCACAATGCAATTGATCTTCTTTATCACATTGCTGCTAGGTATTCTCATTGTTGGGTTTGCCCCTTTCCAAGATGCTTCAATGTTGGGTAGCTGTGACTAAAGCTGAAGTTGAACCTCTATCCTGCACAGGGAAGGCTGGCACAATGACGCTGTGACAGGTGGCGGCATGGACTCGGACACCGATAGTGAATGGGAAGAGAGCGGCTGCGGAGGTGACGAAAGCGGCGAGGAAGAGCCGCTGGATGAGGAGACGGAGGCTGGCCGGCGTGGGGCTGCAGAGGACAAGGCGTGGGTGGACTTCTGCGCCGAGCTCAACGCTGTGCACATCTCGGACCTTGGCATTGCGCCTCTCAAGGTCTGCCTGCCACAGCTCCTTCGTCTGCAAGTGCTGGCGCTTCTGGGCCACTGCTGCGGCAGCAGCTGCTGACCGGCGCCGCCGCTTATGGCTGGCGTCCTGCAGGGCATGCCGTCGCCCGCCGGTAAGCACATCCGATTTGTCGACAACGACAACGATGACGGCAACGGCAATGGCTTCGGTGGGCCCAACACCACGACGGCAGGGGCCTCGCCACCACGGGCCGGCTGCCGCCAGCCGACATCTGCGGTGCGCCTCGCTGGGGTCCCGGCTCACCGAGGCTCCCACATCCGCTTCTCAGAGTGACTGAGGGAGGACGGAGGCAGGAGGAGGGAGGGAGGAGGGAGAGAGGGAGCATACTCTTGCCGCCGAGATCCTGACAGGACCAAGTCGCCATGCAGGCGGTGGCCGCCCACGTCGCCCCCGGCGGCGTCGTCCCTTTCCTCAAGCGAGTTGCGCGAGCCCGCAGCAGCGCCGCCTCCTCCCCGCGCACCGGCTTCCGCGTCGGCCGTCTCCACCACCTCCGCGCCTTCCGTTCCCCGCCATACCACGTTGTCTGGTAGCGTCTGGTATCGCCAGGATGGTACTCAGCGGCCGACTGCTGGACGTCTCTTGTGGCTCCTCCATCTCCCTCCACCTCCCTCTATCAACCCTCTCTTTCCTTGTCCCCTTCACTCCTCCCACTGCCCTTCTCGCTCCCCTCCTTTAGCAAGCAGGGGTTCACCCGATTCACCTGAGCAGGGCAAAAGCTCGCGGCCCCCTTTCTCTCAACCTATTGTTACCAGTCAGTCACCTTTACTCTTGCTTAGGATGAGTCGGACTATTGCTGCTGGGCATTGCAATTTGGACCGCTGCTCTTGCAACCAGCAAGCCCTCTTGTTTCTTGTCGTGCTTATCTCCTTCATTGCTTTGGCAATTTACCTGGACGCTGCGCCTGGGGGGCAGACGCCTGCTACTGTTGATGCAACTATTGAAGCTGAACACTGACCGCGCCCCCTACATCCACAAAGTGATGATTCGTGCGATACTGAGTGAGAATTAATAGAATCTGGATCTGGGTATGGCAAGGGCTGGTCAAGCTGGCAGCCATTATGCAGGCTCCTGCTTCAAACTGCTACAACTTGCATCACAGCCATAGTTATTCTCATAGTTGTGATCCTCAAGTCCATGGGTGTGCAGCATGCTGGCAACGGGCACATTCTCCTTGGCATGGCAGCGACGTAGGGCTACTTAACCACTTGACATTGATAGGAAAGACCGTTTAACAAAGGATGTGTCTGTTACTGCGGTTTCTGGAGGGCCGGTAGCTGAGAGGGGCCAGCCCAAATGTATGGACAGACCTCGAATGAGCAGCACTAGCAGAGAACGCCCATGAGCAAGAAAACATCCTGAGAGGATTGGAGAAAGGCGTACTTCAGAGTGTGGTCCACTTCGAGCTTTGTTAAGTTTTATTCTGGCCGGCCAGTCACAGCCATCGCCTTCTACTGGAAGAAACTTCCCCATTCCTCTATTCATCTCGCTATCCTGGCCCCTTTCGAATTGCAATAATTCTTTTTCCTTGGAGCTGGCCGATCACAGCCATCGCCCCTCTACTGGAAGAGTCGTTCTCTCTACTGGTAGAGTCTTTCTCGCGCTTGATTGCCAGCCCTTGAACATTCCTTTGGGCTGACCTTTCGCAGCCACTGCCTTATGATGGAAGAGCTATTTCTTTGGGCGCAGATTTTGGTCGTGCTACGGTCCGGCTCACGCTAGAGGAGAACAATTTTGTGTATTTGAAACAAACGAGGGCCAAATGGCCAAGTATAAAGGCAAGCATATCGAAAGACCTACATAACCTTCAGCCTATTGACCCGCTCAGTAACCACAGGTCAAAACAGAAAGGTCACTAATCGATGCCTGATTACTAGATGGCAGATACGAAGCCCTTCTGCCACCAACTAGAGTTCGCCGAGCTTTCTGGTGCAAAGCATTAGCCTGGGCACGCTGCAAACAGGCCGATACTCGTCGTCGCGAGAACGACAGATACGCCGCTGGCAAGCCCATCTCAGCTGGAAACACATCTGCGCGACGTGTGTAGCCTAGATTAGAAGAAAGTGCTCGCCCATTGAGAATAGGGGCTGGAACAACCAGCCCGAAAAAGAATGAACAGAGTACGAGAAGGGGGCCAGGGGAAGCGCTAAGTAACAGAAACAAAGCTGCTACGAGACCTAGATTGGTAATATTCTGGAGTAAGTGTGTGGAAGCGAGGACCCAGAAAGCCAAAGATGTCGACTGCCGCTGGCAGGAGCTGATTGCATTGGTAGTAATCAGAGTAGTGCCGCACCTTCCTTTGTTCTGCACCGCCCACTGCTAAAGGAAAAGAAAAACAAGAAATGCTAGAGGGGAGGGGAGAGGAAGAGACACTGTCAGCGTCAGCGTCAGCGTCAGGCTGGCGGCGGCGGCGGCGGTGGCGGCGGCGGCCATGGCGGCCGCGCCGTCGGCGGCGCANCGGCGGTGGAGGCCAAGTGGCAGGCGGCGTGGGAGGAGCGGCAGACGTTCCGCACTCCCGACGCCGCCGCCGGCGATGCCAGGCCCAAGTACTACGTCCTCGACATGTTCCCCTACCCCAGGTGAGGCGCCGCCGCCGGCGCCGCTGGCGTCGCTGCTGCTGCTGCCGGCCTCGGCGCAGCTCCTCCTGACGGCGGCGGCGGCGGCGGCGGCCGCGGTGGGCAGCGGCGCGGGCCTCCACGTCGGCCACCCTGAAGGATACACGGCGACAGATATCGTGGCTCGATATAAACGAATGCGCGGATTCAATGTGCTCCACCCCATGGGCTGGGACGCCTTCGGCCTCCCTGCCGAGCAGTACGCCATCCAGGTCCGCCGCCGCCGCCGTCAATAGCGGCGCCGATGACAGCGCCGGCGTCGATGACGCTGACGCTGGCGCTAGCGCTGGCCTGACCCTCGTCAGGGTGACGCTGACTCCTTGGCACTGCCGAGTGCCGTTTGCGCTGTCCATGATCTCTAAGAAAATATTATGGACATGCTGTTTTGGTTTTGGCTCACGCTTTTTGCCGCTGATCCGGCGGCGGTCATGCAGACTGGCACCCACCCGCGCGTGACGACCGCCAAAAACGTCCAGCGTTTTCGCCAACAGGTCAACCCGTCATTGCCAGGATGCAGTTTGAGCCTGAACATGAGTAGTTTATGAAGAGGTTTAAGGTGGGGCTCAGAGGGTACTTAGGCTTCACGATTTGGACTGGCCTGGCAGATCAACTCGCCTGCTCACCTCCACCCTGCTAAGTTAGTCCATTGCGTGTGCCACTCTGTTCTGTCTACAACGTTAGTAACAGTAAGCGCCTTACTGAAGTTGCAGAGCAGGTTAAGCTTAAACCCTCCAAGTAAAGTCTCATTCTAAAACCCTCGCCTCAGCCATACCCACTTGGCCCCGCAGCTCAAGAGCCTGGGGTTCTCATACGACTGGCAGCGGGAGATCTCCACGACTGAGCCGGCGTACTACAAGTGGACACAGTGGATCTTCCTCCAGCTCTTCAAGCGCGGCCTTGCTTACCAGGTAACGCAAGCCTTATGCCACTCTTCTCGCCAGCCTGCATGCCACTACGATGACCTGCACAACGACAGTGCAGCATGTGCTCTGCTCTCAGCATTTGCTGTGCTTTGTGATTTCCCATAGATAGAGGCTTAGGGATTAGTATGTCATTCGGAAGCCTTAAGATGGTGGCTGAGCTGCATCTCACAGATGCACCATAATTTTGCACCAAAACCCTGGGTGACTGCAGGCTGAGGTCCCGGTGAACTGGTGCCCTGCTCTAGGCACTGTGCTGGCCAATGAGGAGGTGATTGATGGCCTCAGCGAGCGCGGCTCTCATCCGGTCATTCGGAAGGTCCACAGCGCCCCCTGCTAGCAGGCCTCAGCCCAATATACTTGGGATTGCATATATTTGTATATGAGCCCTTAGTGACTCATTATCTTCAAGCAGACCAGTGAGCAAGCTTGCACCGAGGTCTATTCTTCGACGATGACAATGGTGTCAATTGATACCGATTGCCAACGTTGGTGAAGCAGTGTTGTAGATACATGAGCTATAATGTCATGTGGCAAATTGTGGGTGCCTGTGCTCTCTCAGATTCTTGGCCTGCTTTGCAAAATGCTTGTCAACATAAGGTCTACTCAAGTTGCTCAGCAGTACAAGTCTACTGAGGTTGATGAGCTCTTCAAGCACAAAGAAGCTTAAACCAGTGTCATGTTTGCTCTTAACCGTCATCATAGTGCAAGTTGAGCCTATGAAGTGGCCTGAATTTGCCCCTCTCAATGACATGCTCGCAGCCAATGAGGCAGTGGATGCTGCGCATCACAGCATACGCGGACCGCCTTCTTGATGACCTCGACGGCGTGGACTGGCCAGAGAGCATCAAGGACATGCAGCGCAATTGGATCGGTCGGTCGGAGGGCGCCGAAGTAGATTTCCGCATCCTCGGCAGAGACGAGTCGTGCACAGCGTTCATGCTTAAGGTCTTCACGACGCGTCCCGACACACTATGTGGAGCAACGTATGTCCAGTTGCTCTTCCAGCAGCCTGGTCAACTCCTCCATTCAGCGAATCGACATGAGTTGAAGAATCGCAATCTTCATTTGAGATGCACTTGCAAATGCCTTAAGTGTGAAGTATCTACAACTTATCAACATTCATCTTTACCACCATACTTCATCTTCTCAGAGTACTGACAGAGTTCTTGACGTGGAACTCCACCTGACCTGCAGGTATGTTGTTGTGGCGCCCGAGCATCCGCTGACGATGACGATTACTACCGATGCCCAGAAGGCTGAGGTGAGGCCATCTAACAATCATAGTGGGCTGAGGTCTGACTGTATTGAGCCTAACAGCATGGACATGTCCACATTTAAGGGTCTAAGATAATCAGGTACTGGTCTCTGGCGAGTGCCTGTGCCAGGTGACGGCGTACATCGAGGCGGCCGCCCGCAAGAGCGACCTGGAGAGGACAGAGCTGCAGAAGGCCAAGACGGGAGTGCCAACCGGCGCGCTCGCTATTAACCCCGCAACAGGCAAGCAGGTGCCAGTCTGGGTGGCCGATTATGTGCTCGCCAGGTGCAATTGTCACCCAACTCGCTTACCTCTACTTCTGAATTTGTGTTACAACATGTCAGCCGCTACGACATCCATCGTGCACATAAATCTAGGCTCCAATCTTGCGGTGACAGTCAGGTCACCTGATAATGGTCAACCATGGTTGATAAATATGCTCTCTGCTTCTCTGCCTCTCTGCCAGACCGTCGTCATGTGATGCTGGTGCACTTCGTGTGATGAAGTTGCCATTCGAGAAAGTCATACAGCCAGATCGGGACAGAGTCTGTACTTGGGTTTCTTGAGCAGGCAATCCTAGGTGTTCTGTGATATTACTCATGCATTTACATTTCGGGTCACAATCTTACCTATTTATGTATACCTTATGCTCACTATGCACCTTGCTATCTGTGTCGTAGTTATGGGACTGGCGCTATCATGGCAGTGCCAGCGCACGACAGCCGCGACTTCGAATTTGCCGCAGCTTTCGGCCTGCCGGTGAAGCAAGTGATTGCGCCGCCAAACAGCGTCGAGTGGGAAGGCTCTGCGCCTTACACTGGCCACGGAGTCATCGTCAACTCTCAGACAGCAGGCGGTGACCTTGAGCTTGACGGGCTGCCCAGCCAGGAGGCTGCCAAGAGGGTCACTGAGTGGCTCGCTGCCCAGGGTGCCGGCATTAAGAAGGTGGGATTGAGACCAAGATTGTTGACCTTCTGAGTCCTCTGGGACCAGTCCCTTTTGATCTGGAAAACAAAGTGTGGAACAATAGCTTACATTACTTGGAGTAGGATAATCAATAAGAGATGCATCTCTTGCAGATCAATCCACTTTGTGAATCTCATAATCATAAGACTCTTCAAGCAGATACAGCGCCGTTATTGACTCGTCATTGAGCGAGCGGCATGTAGCACATGGGCCACCTTGCGTTGCATGCCTGACGACCCACTTGACGCCCAGATCCAACAGCACTTTGCTTTTGCAGACCTTGGCAGTGGGTATTGAATTTGGGGCAAACTGGCGGTAGCTGCGGCTGAGAATTATAAGGAGACAATTTCCCGTTAACTAAGTGATAGATGCTGCTCTCACGTGGCAGGTGAACTTCAAGCTGCGGGACTGGCTGTTCGCCCGGCAGCGGTACTGGGGGGAACCCTTCCCACTCGTCTACCCTGAGGGGTCCACAGATGCCGTGCCGGTCCCGGAGGTCGACCTTCCCGTTGTCCTGCCGGAGATTGACGACTTCCGGCCCACGGGGTCGGGCGAGCCGCCGCTCGCCAGAGCGGACTCTTGGGTCCAAACTCTTATCCGTGTTTCTAGATATTCATCTAACCACTGCTTAGTATGTCTTGCATACATAGTATGTCTTGGAAGAAAGTAGGTATGTTATGACTTCAAATCTACATTGTGAATTCAAATTTGTCTGATAACAGTCTCCAATGGAGCGGATTCAGTGTGTGACTTTGTGTATCATGCCAACTTCATTTGCAGCTGAGGACTACTATAATGGAGACTGGACAGCCAGCTCTTCGCGAGACAAATACCATGCCGCAGTGGGCGGGCTCATGCTGGTATGCTCTGTGTCATATGCGTGCCAACTCTTTATCTTGGCTGGACGCATCCGCATCCTGTCTAGCCTTACTTTGATATCTCTTTCTCGCTTTACTAAAAGTGGTGGACTTTGTCAATCAGCAGTGACGCTAAGCATCCCTAACAATCTGTTCATTATGGTATTAGGCATGATATTATGCTGCTAAATAGCGCAGCTCTGCTGCATGCTAGATGCATCCAATATCTGCAAAGACTTTATCAGGAACAGGGGCATAAGGTCACATGTGACATTAGTTTCGAGTGACTTGTGAGCAGGTATTACCTGCGTTTCATGGACCCCCAAAACGATAACATTCTGGTGGCCCCCGAAAAAGAGAGGTACTGACACTCTTCACCAACTATGGACAGCTGAGAGGAAGTTGCATTTTGGCACGTTCTCATGACATGCTAGAAGTTTGCTCCAGCCCACGGTTGCTTAAGTCATCATCAAATTATCTGTATCTGTATGCATCTGTTAGCCTTTTGGCTAGCCTGATTGCCTGAAGACAAGGTGATACAGGTATTGGGGACCTGTGGACCTGTATGTCGGTGGGGCAGAGCACTCTGTCCTGCACCTGCTCTATGCTCGATTCTGGCACAAGGTGAAGAAAACCCTCGCCAAGCATGTCATGCAAGAGTCAAGTAGCAAAGTAAGTGGTAATCTTTGACTATATTAAGGCAGAGAAAAAGGTCTCCTTGCCAGCCTGACTGCTGGCTCCAGAAGCTGCAGTGCAGGTCCTTTTTGACATGGGGATCGTGTCCAGCAAGGAGCCCTTCCAGTGCCTCGTCAACCAGGGCATGATCCTGGGCGAGGTGTGTACTCTCAATCCAGGCTTTGGTGTATAGAAGGCTGCCATTTGCAATGCAAGCTTGTGAATATATATCAAGTTGTGAAGGTGGAGGCTGAACATAGATGAAGCTCAGGACTTTATGTATGCCATGAAATCCTGGTGCTCTGCCAAATGCCTGTCTCTGCTGTACTCAGGTAGAGTACACAGCCTTCCGAGACGACTCTGGAGGGCTGGTGTCAGCTGAGAAGGCTGCCGAACTGGGACCTGCGTGCATCTCAGAGAGGGTGGCTGAGGATGAGGTGACTGCAACATCTATTTATGCTCGACTCACAATGACGGTGGGCGGCAATGGCAGTATGGGTTTCTTGAGACTCATTCCGACGGGCAATGAAGGTCCATGACATCCAAGGATCATGCGACATGCATAGCAAGACCAAGGAATGTATGCCAGTCTTGATGGTAATGAGCGATCTAGGTTCGAACTTCCACATTTAATGTATGTTTCATTTCACGGGCGTGTGCACGTAGGTGGTCAAGTCAGGCGAAGGGTACTGCCTGAAGTCCAACCCGGCAATTCGAGTCAGCTCTCGAGCACACAAGATGAGCAAGAGCCGCGGCAACGTGGTCAATCCCGACGATGTGGTCGCTGAATTCGGTGCTGATTCCTTGCGCCTCTATGAGATGTTCATGGGCCCTCTCCGGTGAGTGAGGCGTTGAAGATTGCTTGCATTTCACATTGTGACTTCAATGGTCCCTTTGCATTCTGGGCACCTAGGACTCAGGAGACAAGTCTGACTCTGAAGAAGAGGAGTGATTATAGCATTGTAGAGGTTAATATTACAATGTATCCTGAACAAGAGAGGAGTAATTGAAGATTTTCAGAAAGTGAAGATGCTGCATGAAATGGGTCTACATGTGGTGCAGAGAAACGAAGGTCTGGAGCACAAGGGGCGTGGAAGGTGTGCACCGATTCTTGAGCAGGGCGTGGCGGCTTGTCCTAGGCCCCAGCAGCGCCGCTGCTACTGGGAGCGCTGTCGGCGAGCAAACGCCTTCGCTCGAGCAGCTCAAGACTCTCCACCAGTGCATCCGCAAGGTGCCCCCTCTCGCCTGCGCTCAGCATGTCAATCCAGCTTATGAGCCCTTCTTCTGACACCCCAATCCGAGAGTTGACACCGATGTACCAAGTACTGTCAAATCTGGCTTGATCTTCACCTCTTGTTACTTATGGGAGTCGGCATTGAACTTGCAACAAGTGCTAGTGCCTGCAGGTAACTGAAGAGGTCGACGGCCTGCGCTTTAACACCGCCATCTCGGCAATGATGGAGTTTGTGAATGCAGCAACCAAGGTGACTTAAGTTGCCCAACTCTTGGCAAGCCAGAAATGGTAGCAGATGTTTGAGTACTCTTATGCATCTCAATGCATCTTGTGCATTTTAGGACAGCATGATGGTAGTCTGCTTGCGGTCTTTTGATAAACATTTGGCCCAAACCCAGCTGAGCTTCTTGCCTGACCCCTAGACATGCAGTCCTCTCTGAAGAGCTTGTGCTATGCATCCTGCAGTGGGACGACCGACCTCGGGCGGCGCTGGAACCATTTGTGCTGCTCTTGGCACCGTTTGCGCCGCATGTTGCAGAGGAGCTCTGGCAGCGGCTGGGCCACAAACAGAGTCTCGCGTATGAGCAATGGCCAGAGGTGATGACAGCGCCTCTCTGCACCAATTATGGCCTCTGAACATGTCTCTTGCCATTCCTGCCTTTGGATGCTATCTGACCTCTAGTCGGCTACTTCACAAATGATGGTGAACGTGAAAGACCCTGACTTCTGGAGTCTTATGTGCCCTTCTACACACTTACTTTTTTATCTTGGCTTCATGAAATTCATTCCTTAAAAAATCCATCGGCGCAGTTTTCTCAAGAATCATGAATGCATATTTAAGCTCTAGATGGCAAAGCCAGTCCTACTTGCCTGAATTACAAACCATAGCGTTGACCCGTGAACTTGGAGGTCTAAAGTCACTGCCTTCCACCTTCATGGGTCCTTGCTTTCAGTCACAATCTCTTTGTCGTGGATTGCCGCTAGACCTCATTCATGACGCCTCAGGCTTCAGAGATGTTTACACATTCATGTTTGTATGCTAAATCTTCGGCAGGTCCAGGAGGATCTTCTACAGGAGGACAAGGTCACACTAGCAGTGCAGGTCAATGGCAAGACACGGGGAACCGTGGTGGTGGCGCTCGACGAGGTGGAAGCCATGGTCGTTGCAGCTGCGCTCGCGGAGGCTGGTGTTGCGCGCTTCACTGATGGCAAGGTGATCAAGAAGCGCATCTACGTGCCCGGTCGCATTCTCAACCTCATTGTTGGCTGAGCCTAGGGCCCACTTCTAAGTAGCAGCATCACTGCTAGTAATGACTTTACAGCGTACTTCCGGCTATGGGTTGCTGCCAATCGCTCCTTCTTAGCTGCTGCATACGTTGCAGGGCAGGTGCCTGGACAATAAGTAGCCGATGCAGGCGCAAGGCAGCATTCCCCAGTCTGTTCATTGCAATTGCAATGTGGTTTTTGCTTGAAGGGACTTAATCACCCATCTGTGAAGAGCAGGGGTGAGATGGGGGATATATGCAGCTGGTGGCTATTTCATACAACTTCACACTGACTTTGGATACCTGACTTTGCTGCACATGTACGGGGTCTAACAGAGGGGCAGCACAGGCTCGCGCCAGGTCTACTCTCGGAATATGATAAGTTGATTGATACGAAGGATTTGAAAGTGTCATCTTTTCCCATTGAAAAAGGTCGAACCTGTGGGATCAGTAACTTGTTGTGATTGTTACTGATGTTTCTGCCCAATTTTGGCATCCTTATGAGTCATTATCCTTATGCAAAGATCTTCCCAAAAGTAGGCGGTGGCCATCTTTATTGTCCGCATGGGAGTCGATAAGATCAGAACTCCCTCAGCGGCATGCATGGCGAGCAGTCACCCAACGCCGTGGCCAGCAAGCTGAGCGGCCTGGCTTCATTGCTGCAGGGTCGCTCACACAGGTGTTTCGCATGCGCCTATTGATCTCACTCCAGCGATTCCCAGACTTTTGCAGTGCTCCTGCGGGCAGGCCGTGCTTTGGCTGCAGCTTCTGATGTCACCCTGGTGACATATTTCCGGCTGGCGGCTACTCTGACTTTCGGCTGCTAGATTAGGGATAATTGATCAACCGTTTGTTGTCGTCTGCGCAGCTGTAGTTCTGTGCTTCAGGCCCTTCCGGACCTTGTCGGTTCTACTTAGGGCTGGCCTTTCACAGTCATCGCCAATTTTTGGTTCAACTTCTTCCCGTCTTAGAAAGCCATCAGCGAGGCTGTGTGATTTAACGCATTCCGGCCTTGTCCATTTCTTGGGCTGGCCTTCCACAGCGACCACCCTTCGTGGTCCTTGCATAGCTGTGTGTTTCAGCACTTCCGGCCCCTTTCGACCTTCGTCCATTCTGTTCCTGGGCTGGCCAAGCACAGCCATCGTTCTGTACTGGTAGAGTCCTCTGCACTAAGCCTACCAAGCTTCCATGTGCGGTAGTCTCGTGTCTAGCTATGTGGGTTCAGGGTCTCGGCTCTTTGGACCTTGTCCATTCGTTTCGGGCTGGCCTTTCCCAGCCCCTACCTTATCTGGGAGAGCACTTTCTTTCCTTTGGACCTTGTCCACTCTTTGGCCTGCCTCTCGCAGCCCTCGCCCCTTTTTTCTTCTCAATGGGCGAGCACCTTCTTCTTTTGGCAGTGCTGCTCTCTCACCGCAGCAGCGGCGGCGGCTGAGGCCTCCTTCAATGCTTCGGTTATCAAGAACGGCTCTTCTGATCTAAGGCAGGGCTGTGAGAGGTCCAGCCAGCCCAACGGAATCAAGGCTCCAAGGCTACATCAAAGTCTATCAAGGCTCCAGTTACTCCGCTGGGGGCGTCATTAACAGCCGTCGGCTAATGGACAACGGGGGGGTCCGGTCGGAGCCTCTCCGGACAATGTGGAACGTCCGCCAGACGCTCGGGCTTCTCGCGGGCACGTCCGACGAGGAAGGTCGGGGGCGGTCCGTGGCGTGTCGGCCGAAGCCGTACGGGGCTCATGAATGCGCTTGGCTGACGTCACCACGTCTCGCCAGCGCGCACCGACAGGATCTCCGCCCGCCCGGCCGGCCCGCACCTGGCGGGGGAGGCGCTCGAGGGCGGAAGCAGGGGAGAGGGAGAGAGCTGATCAGGGCTGTTTGAAGCAATTTGCCAGTAACGCAAATGGGCGCAACAGGGTGAGGGGGAGACTGGGCGCGAGGATGGAAGAAGGGGAGGGAGGCGGGGGCCCCTCCGCGGGACGCACGACTCGGTGGCCCACGTGCAGCGCGCGCGGGGTGGCGACCGTGCCACTTGGCGTCCTCGGACGAGCGCGACGGGGGGCCGGCTGCACGTGCGAGAGCGACAGCAGCGCCACGTGGCGGGACGTGGGCGCGCCTCATGCGGGACCTGTTGGCTTGGAGTGGGCCCGGGCGGCGTGACGGCGCCCGCCCGGCCCGCAGGGGAGGGAGGGAGGAGGGGGGTGAGGG
>WELB01000102.1:130812-153739 GCA_009602725.1 Spirogloea muscicola
TGACGTCCGCGCCGCGGCGCGCCTCACGGTCTGCCGCTGACGCCGCCGCCGACGGTCGCAATCACGCCACCGCAGTGACCAGCGGCGGCCGCGGCACCGCAGTCATTGCCAAGAATTCAGCCGCTGGACCTGAATAGAAGCTAACAGAAGTCTCTTAGTGGATGCATGTTGCTGCAGATCGGCGACACGGGGCTGCTGGACCATGTGCTCAAGACGCTGGGCGACCGGCAGGTCGACGGGTTTGTCGTCAAGCGCACGGCCGGGGCTGCGTCCAAGGTGCTCGAGTTTGGCCTCGTCCCGCTCGACGACGGCCCCGCCACGCCGACCAAGGACAACGTGCGTACCGCCGGACTCGGGCCCTCTGACGAGAGCTGCCATGACTGCAGCCGACGCGACGGCGCCCACGTTGGCCCTCTAACACCAAGCAGCGGGCCTCTCGCAGGAGTCGCGGCGGCTCCGCGAGCATGCCGGCGGCGGCGGCGACGACGGGCCGAGCGCCGAGGAGGCGCAGGCAGACATCGAGGCGGTGTACCGCCGGGTGCTGCTGGTGGCGCCGGCTGCAACACCAGCGCTCGCGCCGCTGCTGCATGCCGCCCGTGTGGTCCTCGACGTCAAGCATGTCAGGGCCCCTCCCTCCTCTCAGCCTCCCTCCCTCCTCCCTCCCTCCTCCTCTTACCCACCTTGCTGTCTTCAGACCCGCTCTTTTGGGCAGGCTGGTGACGTCTTGCCTGGCCACCGCTGCCGCAGTTTGTCAAGGAGGAGCGCTCGTTCGGCGGCAGCGCCGAGCGGCTGCCTGCTGCCGCATGCCGTGGCGGCAGCGCAGCTGACGACAACGACGACGGCGACGATGACGACCACCTGCTCCGACTCTCCTGCCAGTGAGCACGGAAGCTCAATGCTGGCAATGTCAGCTCACTCTGGACATAGCCAGCTTACTATCAGCTGCGCAGACATAAGCATGGCGCGCTCCGACAAGGTGAAGCTGTCAACTCCGCAGGTTGCGACTAGAGGCGGAGACCCCGTTGCGGTGGCCGCCACCATTGCAGGTGGTGCTGCCGGCGCACGCCAGCGTCGGGGACCTCCGCATCGAGCTCCAGCGCGCCGCGCGCAGCATCTACCCCGCATTCCGCGCCCTCCAGGTCCGCTGCCATTGCCGCCGCTGCCGCCGCCGCCGCTGCCGCTGTATG
The DNA here is from genome assembly GCA_009602725.1 of Spirogloea muscicola. Classification (NCBI taxonomy): domain Eukaryota; kingdom Viridiplantae; phylum Streptophyta; class Zygnematophyceae; order Spirogloeales; family Spirogloeaceae; genus Spirogloea; species Spirogloea muscicola. The sequence continues at coordinate 132,000 of WELB01000102.1, forward strand.
CTGCTGCTTCTGCCCTTTCGGCCACTGTGGGTTTCCTGGTCCTCACGACCGGCGGCCGTGGTGACCGGCAGGTGGAGCGCATTGTCGGCCTGGACGCGGACAACGAGGACCTGCTCTTTGTGAGCACCGAGTCGGGGAGCACGCTTGACGTTGAGACTACCAACGCCGACCATGAAAGGTGCCACACGCTTGCAGCTGCCACCTCCATCATCTCCATTGCAGCATTGAGTCCGCTCGCGTTGCTGGTGCTGTCGGCTGCAAGTCCTTCCTCCTCCGGCTTAACTCCTCCCTCCTCTAATGCTGCCCATTCCTTGGAGCCCACAAACCTCTTCTATCTTCTGAAGCCACATTCTTAATTAATCTCTGAAGCCACACTCGTAGTCACCTCCAGTGGTCGACTACTCAAAGTCTAAGAATTATCTCGACATGCGCAGCGAGTGGCGGTATCAGGGAGGTGCTGGAGGCTGGGTGGTGGACTGCGCCGGCTGCGGCGCAGCCGATGACGATGGCGAGCGGATGCTCGCGTGCGATGCCTGCGGCACGTGGCAGCACACACGGTGCCACGGCATTGCCGACTCGGATCCCATACCAGCTCTGCGCTTCTTCGCCTGTGCCACCTGCTTAGAGGACGCTGGCGGCGCTGCCGCTGGCACATCAACAGGAGAGGGGCTTGCAAACTGCTGAATTTAAGATATTGGTGGAATAGCCGCCTTCTCTCCCACCTTGTTTACTTACTGTTACTCCTTGCCTTAATTATCCTGTTGCCTTATGTTGGTCACCTTTACACGTTTGGCTTGGTTATTACCAAGGTCTTACCCTCTTATGGAGGCTGTTATTATGAAAGTGGACAGTGCGCGCCAAATTAGCGATTTGCTGCAAGTCGTGCCAGTACTATGATAAAGATCTGCAGGTGCAGCAGTGCATATACTGTACATGGTTCTTGTTAAGGGCAGTGCCAAGCACTTGTGCAGATTAACAAATCCTGAGCAAATCATAGTGAATTCAGCTATTGCTTCAAGTAAGACATAAATTACTCAAAGTGACTGCTGTGTAACGTTTGGTAGGCAGTGGCTGTCAAATCTAAAAGCATGCCTTAAACGTTATATTGTGCTTTCTTTAAGTTGTGGGTATTGTCCTGACTTTTATCAAGGTCAGATTAAGCGGTCGTAAATATACTCTATACGATTTTTGACTAGTCCTCGCTGATATTGTCGTACAAAATTAGGATGACATGAAGCAATGGCATATCAAGCGCTGGAGTCACCGTTCTTCATGTAAGGTTGACGCTCTCACCACGGTAACTCTAATTCCATTGTATAGCTACTTGATGTATCTGCTTGGGCTTGCACAGCTTGGAGGAGTGTTGCATACCTTACCGCCCACTAACCCCAACTACAAGTAGCCAAACTTGTCAATGTAGCTCAAGCCTCCCCCTGTGTAAACGCATTCATTCTGCAGTTAATCTTCACTTCCCAATCCATTTTCATCTTCGCCCGACCATGAGGTATACAGCCTCCATCGCTTCACTTTTGTGTGTCATGGAGAGGCGCAGGAGAGCGCGCCTTCGCCTTAGTTGCTAGCTGGGAAGCTCCGTGCTCGTCGACGCACTTTGCTCATTGTCAATGTGCACATTGAGGCTGTTATGACTCTTCAACGACAAATGTATTGTGGAAGGGCAGATGGGAGGTTGTCTTTCTTCGCGATGCGTGGACTGAGAGTGGCAGTTGATTACGAAGTCGTTGCCTTGGTCAAGTCTGAGTGAGTGTCGGCAAGGACAAGTTGGTTGCTGAATATGTCAAAGCATGGGGCCCTGACGACGGCGGAGGAGCACGCCGTGCGTGAAGTTCCCAAGCTTGACCCCATAGTCTATGGAAACAGCATATACAAGCTTTCACCACAATATGCATGTGGCATTGTTGGCAGCTCTTCCTCTGCAGCATTTCCGTATCTTCTCTGCTCAGCCCTCCTGGCTATGAGCCTTTCCTGCTGCGAAAGCACGAGGGCGCACGCACTTGCAGCAGTGCTGGAAATGAAACAAGCGCTTGTCAAATTGTAAGAGATACGGTAAGGCGCAGGATAACAGGACAAATTGTCGAGCACGAGAGGGATGAGCTCTTCACACTTTAAGCAGGAGCAGTCATTCGTTTGTTCATTCGACTTCACGGCATCGTGAAAAATAACATCCACTTTGTCAAAGACGGCTTGAGCATCCATTCTCGAGCACCCTCCACTTGACTCAAAGACTGACTGTCCCTCATCACAGCCATTTATATCATGGCATGGCACGAATGAGCGATTCTGGCACCTGTGGTGCACACCACGAATTGGTCAAGATCACTTCATCTGGGGGACCGCTGAAGGTATGTAGTCGAGAAACCGGGCCAAGTTGCCATGTTAGCTCAAACGGCAATGCAGGCTTATCCACAGTCCACAGCAGACGCCGTGGTTGTGAAACAGAGGCAGCTATTACCAAGGCCGTGATGGCTGTGGCCAGCGCAAAGAAAGAGAGAAGGCGCGCGGGGCGCATGAATTGAAAGGGAGGCCAATTCAAGCCAAGAAAGAGGAGAAAGGCGCTTCTAGGAGACAGGCGGTGGCTCGGGAGGCCAGCCCATAAAAACATGAACAAAGTTCGCACATGAAGGCTGGACGAAGGCCAAGTGGGGTGTCCAGTACGAGACGGTAATCACTTAGTGATCTCCTAAGTGGCTGTATTTAGAGCCACTTGGATAACAACACAGCTGTAGCGCCAGGTGGGTGATGCGCAGGGCAGTGGACTCTGCGGTGTGACCAGATTGTGGGTTGACTGGTCTAACAGCCTGCATCCGGCTGGCCACGTGTCAGCCTTGGAGCAGGCCACAGTGCCTCCTCGATAGCCCCAACCCCCCCCTCCTTCAGAAGAAAGTGCTCGCCCCTCTCTCTCTCTCTCTCTCTCTCTCTCTCTCTCTCTCTCTCTCTCNTTTCATTGATCTCCCCATCTCCCCTACCCCCTTGTCCCCAGCCATCCTCGCAATCCATCAGCAGCTTGCGCCGCAGCGAGTGTCCACTGTGCCCCTCCAGCACTGCCGCCGAGCTACGCCCCCAGAGTGTGACAGCCCAACCGACCTCAGCCGCTGGCTAAACTCCACCGCCGCTGCTCAGGATCGCATCGTCACCGCCAACGCCGGCGCTTGGGCGCTGCCGGCGACGGCCATGGGGGCGCCGCTGGCGGCCTCCAGCTTGGCCAACCCCTTCAAGAGCGGCACATGCGCAGAGGCGGCTCCCGGCCTGGCAGCCCCCCGCCTCTCCGTCCCGAGCTGCCGCCGCGTCCGCCCAGCCCGGCCTCGCTCGCCAACAGGGCGCCCATGCTGCGCCCGCATCTCGTGCTCGGCCGCCGCGCCTCCGGCCGCGACACGGACCGCCGCGGAGCAGGTAACGTCTCGTCGTCCTCGGCAGCCACTGCCTTACCTGCACACCTAAACGCTTTTCTGTCACTTGTTTCGCTTAACTCTCTTCTCCTGGGGCTGGCCACTCACAGCCATCGCCCTCTACTGGTAGAGTTTTGGTTCTTATCGTGGTGTAAGCCTTTGCCAGAGCGGCGGCGGCTGATGGCCAAGCGCGGCCGCCGCCACTGCTGATGGCCGCTGGTCTTGCGGCAAAGCCACAGGCGCGGAGGAGGGAGGAGGGCAGCGGAAGCGGCGGGCCAGGCGCGCAGCAGCAGCGGCGGGAGCTCCTGGCCTGCCCGATTTGCTACCGCGCGCTCGACCGCACGGGCCCCGCCGGCCTGACCCAGCTGGCGATCCAGCGGGCGGGCTTCTGGTGCCCACGTTGCCGCCGCGCGTACTCGTCACGCGGCGGCTACCTCGACCTCACCATCACCAGCGGCGCGACCTCGTACCAGGCGCCTCGCCTGCCTGGGACCGAGCTCTTCCGGTGCCCAGCTCCTTCAGTCCTCCTCCCTCTTCCAGTTTTTCTCCCGTGTCACTCCACCTCCCTCCTCTCCATGTCAGCTCGCGGCAGGTCAGCAGCGCAACCTTCCAGCTTCGCCTGGTGGCTGGCCCTCACCTTGCTGTGGGCGTTGGTGTGCAGGAGTCCGCTGGTGTCGTTTGCCTACGAGCGCGGATGGCGCCAGTCGTTTGCGCGCGCCGGCTTCCCGGGCGCAGATGAAGAGGTTGTGCCTCCATCCCTCCACCCCTCCTCTGCCCTTGCTCCTTAAGCGCTTCTATGGCCCTTTCAGACTTTGTCACTTCTTTTCTGAGCTGACCAATCTTAGCCATTGCACTCAACTAAGAGTCTTCCTCTGCTCCTTGTCACGCCTTTCTCTTTTGCTGCTGAGGGCATACCGTGAGCCCTGTGTGTCCACTCTGCGGCTGTCGACTCTGCAGTTTCGTGTGGCGCAAACCCACCTGGCGCCGGCTGCCGCCAGCGGCGGCGGCGTGCTCCTGGATGTCTCCTGCGGCAGCGGCCTCTTTGCGCGGCGCTTCGCAGCAAGTGGTGCCTACTCTGCCGTGCTCGCGTCTGACTTCTCGGAGGCCATGCTACGCCAGGCTTCAGTCTTCATCCGCGACGACCCCTCTCTTTCGGCGGCGTGAGCACCTTCGCAAACCCTAGTCTTCCCCGGAACCCCACATTATTCCACATATGGTTATGACCACCACAATCCATCATTGTATGACCATCCATGTAGATAGCCATATTCGTGTTAAACACATGCATCTATTGAAGGGATCGCATGGCTAAGGGTCCGGATATTATCAGTAATAAACTCATTGGCCACATTGGCTCAACCAAACAAGTACAAGAGGGCACGGAGATTCCTGCAAGAGACACATGTGTGAGCTAGTCAGCCCATTTGGAACTTGTTTGGACTCTGCTGAATTGTTCAGCTGCAGCTGACATTGGCGCTTTGTTTGCCCCTCCACTATGGTACAGGCCGATTGCATTGGTGCGTACCGATGTAGCCCGGCTGCCCTTCGAGACAGGCTCGCTAGACGCCGTGCATGCTGGCGCGGCACTGCACTGCTCACCCTCGCCAGCAAATGCAGTGAGCGGCTGAGCTTGCCAGTCTACAATAAAGGCCAATGCAGCTTGCGTCAAATGCAGTTCCTAGAGATTAATGAGGATTCTGGGGCTCTTGCTATCCTGCTTTTGATGTTTGACTGTGGATTCTCACCTTATCATTATTGTACTATCTAAGCTAGAAGTCATATCATTATTACTTTACTATACTTACTGTCTTCTGATTATTATCATCTTCATTGGGTTTTTGACCTCTGACTGCGGCCATGGCCTGAGCAGGTCGCGGAGATCAGCCGTGTGCTGCGACCTGGCGGGGTGTTCGTGGCCACGACGTTTCTGGCACGGCAGGCGCCATTTGCCGACGAGCTCTTCAAGCCCCTCCGCAAGGTCTCTGCCACTGCCGCCCATCCCGTCGTTGCTGTCACTGTTGCAGAAGTTTCATCGGCAAGGGACCCACATGTTGCATGTTGTCAAACATCTGCCAGCCACTTTGAGTACTGCATGACCATTGAATAGTCCATAGTATGGCCTTGGACTCACCAAGCTTGGTGGACGTCTTACTTACTCCCTACTGATATCTGTTGGTCAATACTCCAGGCTATGGCACAGAACCAGAGCGGGGGGATCATGAAGTACTGGGAGCCCGAGGAGCTGGAGGAGCTGTGCCTCGCATGCGGCTTCAAGAGTTATGCACCCTCACGAACTCGCGAGTTCATCATGCTCACTGCCAAAAAGCCCACCAGTTAGCCCAACTGGCAAGTCAAGGTACTGGTTGTTATCTCCTATTGTACTCAGGCCACTCGGCTGCTAAGGAACTCTTAGCTGCATATCCCTATTTGCTTTCGTGACATCTCCAGCACATTCATTTAGGCTAATTGCAACGGTGAATGTCATATTTTGCCTATACTCTCAATCAAACACAACACATTTATCTTAGCACGTGAAGGGTCCTTCAGAGGATACCAGTCTGGCACACCTCCTTGGCATTTTTATTTTAGTTATTGCCAAATCTGATCATATGTTGATGCTGAGTGCGAGAATACAATTACAACTACCCACCAACCAACAGCAGGCATTGCCATCAAAAGTCAGATATTGATATATAATATAGTTGTACAGTCAAGCGTTCAGCTTACTGAGAGTTGTGAGATACAGGCAATTGTTTGGAGCCTTGTGAGATCATTGACCCAAAATTTTTATCATTTATATATATAAAAATAAGGATTAAAGAACAATCAGAGGTGATTGATTATTGTGCAATACTTTAGTCGCAGGCCTGTAGGGTTGTATGGAAGTTGATAAAGACTAATCACATCATCTACTCGTCACCTAGGCTATACAGCTACCACACTAGCTGTCTATAACCAGCTTGACAGTGTCGTCCGCCTCGCGGTGCACCTTCCACCATCCAGGCAGCGCTGCCAGCACCTCGCTGTACTCCTCGCGGACCTGCCGCTCGTCAGGGAGAACCACTGCGATGGTCAAGGCTGCCTGGCACCGGCTCAGGATGTCCTTGAGTGCTTTCCTTGCTTTGGCACCCCTGCCCACGGAGCTGCTCACCTGCGCAAACGAGACGCTAGCAGCTTCTGAAGCCGGGACTTCCAGTCTAGTCATAGATCTGTTCTTAAGGCCTGAGGCAGAGAGCGAAAAGTGCGTAAAAGCCCATCTAAGTGCCACTTAGCTACTTCATAAATGAGGTGGCAACTAGTCCCATGTGACAGTTAAGCGAGCTGGTCACCTTGAGGTACGGCTAAGCAAAGCTTAACAGCAGCAGGTTGCATTATAGAGGGGCCATGCGACTCGGACCTCCAGGCGAAGGTAGACCAGGCCTGACACGAGTGCGCTGACGGCGGGCTGTGCAGGCGGCCATGACGGCCCAGCACCACTACCAGCGAGCTGCTCGATCTTCGCGGCAAGCGCCATGCCGTGGGGGAAGTTGTCGCGGTGGCGTGCCCAGTCGCCCTTGAGGTCGTCATACATCGCTATCCCCAGGACCTGGTCGACATAGGAAAGGAAGACCCGAGTGGCCCCCTGACTGACTTAGCAACCGAAATACAGCTGGCTGCTCAAGCATCGGACGTGTTGCACAGTGAGAGCCTGCGCTTTGCAGCCTTGGCCAGCAATATGCACCTAGCACGTGACGAAGAAGTATCGTGACAAATCGCGTTCCCATTCTCTAAGTGAGTGCTATGCTGGTGGGCAAGTAAGAAAGCGATCTGGACACAACTTATGACAAAGAGAATGTAGTAAAGGGAAGAGAGGATGCAGAGGAGGTAAGGGTGGAGGGAAGAGGGAGGAGCAGGTTGTCTAGAGCTTCATGCAATATAAAACAGCAGCTGATAACTATCACTCAATTCAATTAGCCTGCGGTGCCTAACAGTGCACTGTACTATCGGCGGCGCAGTGAGAGACCTTGAGGAAGGTGTAAGGTGGTGCCCCCGTGCGTCCGAGCGGAAATGTGGGCAGGTCGGCTGCGCCAAGCTGCGAGAACTGAAGGATGAGCTTGACTTTGAGCGCCAGCGGCAGGGCGGCGGCCACTGTCAGGAACGCGCGCCCGAATCGCCCCTCTGGACCGTCCAGCCCAATCATCCTGTTCACAAGCGCCAACATTCACGATCCATTACTCCAGCAAAGAACGTAATCCAATACCTAAAACAATAAGGCAAAGACTGACCGGCAACCTTTTGCATGTATTGAAAGACAAGATAAAATAGAACAACAAGCGCAGCTTTGCTTATGCAGGACGAGCGTGGGTGGGACGCTGCCAACGCGGCTGCCGCTACCACTGACGCACCTGGACCTGACCACGTGGTCGCTGGCAGAGAAGTTACTGGCTGGCGCCTGCGAGGCAGCCAGCGGCAGCTGCACGCTGGGCGGGACAGCGAGCCCCGCGTCCTCGACAGCGCGCAACCGGAAATTGGCTGGCAGGACGCTTTTGTATGCCTGCTGGCAACAGAGTAACCATAAAGCTCCCCAAAGGGCAGAATGCAACCCGGACCATCCTAAACAGTAGTAGTTATCTAACACTCGTGTACAACAACAAAAAGCTTAAACCAGCAGTAAGTGCTTGAGCACGCTTAAAGACAGACCTCGAGAGTGGCAGATGTGGATGTGCGAGCCATCTTGGCGGTGACGACATGGCGGAACGCCGGCTCCTCGATCTCCAGCTGCCGCTGCAGCGCCTGCGCCTGGCTCGCCGCCCGCTGCTCGCGCGACTCGCCGCTGCCCGCGCAGCAGCCGCCGACGGCCTGCACATGGCACAGTCACTACCATCATATCAGAACTTACACTTTGCCTCTGTCAAAGGGCATCCATAGATAATATCTTTAGTATTGTACCTTGTTATCTGATTTATATTACCTTGGTTGATACCGTCGCCACGCGCCGCACGTTGGACCAGTCCACCATCTCGCTCTTGAGTGCTGCGGCCGTCACACCGCCCACCACCGCTGCGCCCCACAGACGCACCGTGGAAACGAGTGTCATAGATGTCAATCTGCAAAGCACAAAGCTGTGACGACTTGGCCTGCAACGATGTTCCAGCAGCCCTGAAATGATGCATAACGCGGAGGGTATAGCAATACTTAGACTTAGAGTGCGAATAATAGCATCACTCCACCAATATAGTACTTGATAACCTAGATCACTATCCAAGTACGATATATTGTGAGAAACTGCAGATGTGTTGGACAGACCACGGCATGCTCTATCTTGAGTGTGAATTCAAGTATCACAGGGATTGGCCAGCTGCCAAAACAACCTGCATTGCCCTCGGGGTCCCCCCGTGCAGCAATGTGGTCTTTGAGCTCGCTGCAGAGCATCCGCCGGAGGTCCTCGGGCGCATGCGGGTACACGACCAGCATGTGGTGGCCCATCCACGACGGCGGTAGAAGCGGGCCGCCAGCGGCGCCAGCTGCCGGGGCGGCAGCGCTGCGGCGCTGCCACGGCACGTCGAAGCACGCATGCGAGAGCCCAAGTGCGCCGAGCAGCGCCGCCCACGCGGCGTACTCGCCCTGCTTCAGCTGTGCGTCAGTGACGATCACCGCATCTGCAGCGGCGCCGCCGACGCCGGTGCTGGCAGCCTCGTACAACGGCGTCACCCGGATCTCTTGGTGCCTACAACAAGTAGAGAATGTGGCAATAACCCTCCAAGTTAGGCACAAATTGAATGACTATTTCAGATTTATTTGCACTTGCAACATGCACACAAAAAACAGTCAATTGGTGTGCAACCTCACCGGTACTCGATGCTGCGGCCATCGAGGAGGAGGTGCACTTGCAGCGTGGCGCGCGAGTAGGGCAGCGCCCCCGCCGGCATTGCCGCGGCGACCGCCACGGCGCGCCCCTCGCCGGGCTGGAACAGCGCCGCCCGCTTCCGCCAGCTCTGCCTCTGCTGCACGGCGGCACCGGCGACGGCGCCTGGTGCTCGCTCCTCCCAGCCAAGCGTAACCATGACCGAGATGCGCCCAAGCGACCTGTACGGCATTAAAAGACATTAGATAAAGCAAATCAATTTGCGGGTGTGATTGCGGTAATCAGCAACCAGGTCAGGGTGGCAGTCATGTACAGGAGGCCAGTATATAGTCTAGTTACACTGATTACTTAGGCTCAGGCTACACTAATTTCTTATATCAAGGGCTTTTGGCAAGCTGCAGCACAGATGGGGCATCGCCGAGCGAGCCCGGCACACCTCCGCGAGTTGCCGCCGTACGGTTTGGCGGAGATGTTGCGCACAGCCACCGACACCACAAGCTCCTCACCTGGCTGCAGCGCTTCAGGCAGCGAGACGCCGCCCTCCAGCCGCACCGGGAACTGCACTGGAATCTGTGCGCCCCACTTGCCAGGGTAGCAGCTTGACGGCTTGACGAAGACATAACTCACTTGACTAGCTATTAGCTAGATGACAGACTTTGGAATGGGTTTGAGCTTATATGACAAAGTGCCTCTTAGCTGACCACCATGCCAAGCATGGCAGCTGCCTCGGTGTGGGGACGGTGGCAGCGGCGTCGGCGGCAAGAGCTGTGACGCTGGCAGGCTGGAACTTGCCTGAAGGGGTAGCTTGGACTCAGGGAAGGGCCGGCCGAGCAGCTGGATGCGCGGGACGAGCACGGCATTCTCAGCAAGCGGCACGCCACCGGCGGGAGCCTCCAAGGGCGCGAGCGCCATGGTGAAGGACTTGTCGAGGCGCAGGCGCTGGCCTTTGGGTATCGCTGGCAGGACTTGAGTGCGCTCGTTGGGCAGGCCGGTGGAGGACAGCGGGCCGGCCGACGTGAACGACAGCCGCGCGCCTGCGGGCAGCGTCAGGCCCCCATTGTTCACGATTTCCACCTGCAACAAGGAGGGTGGGGATAGATGGGGAATTGAGTACCATAATTAAGGGGAAATGAGGGACTTTGGAAGGGGTATGGAGGGGGTGGAAGGACAGAGAGGAAGGGACAGAGCGGAAAGAGGGTTTGTGGTTAGTTTGTGGTGAAGGGTGTAGGGTTTGAGGTTAGGATTAAGGGTTTAAGCTTGGGGTGTACAGTAAAGGGATAAGGGTTTAGGGTTAGGGGGGTGGGGGCGTAAGGGGTAGAGAGACACGGTTATTTGAGCTGAGAGGATGAAGAGGGACAGAGGAGGGGAAGAGGGGGACAGAGGGCAAGGAGGGCAAAGGCAGGGGTGTCATCTGCAGCTCGTTGACCGTTGCTAATGGATGACAACCGAATCCTTAACTGAACGAATCCAACCAAATACTTAATATTTATAGTGATACCATATACAGTACCTAGAAGGTGTTAAGATCAGCTTCTTACAATGAAATGAATATGAATAAGTACCTCCAACCTTCTGAGGTTATATTAGGTTTGGATTTAAGTAGGGCAGGAGAGAGGGGAGGTGAGAAACAGAGAAAGGCGGAGTCTTACCTGGTCGATCATGATGCCGCCGCCAGGCGCGAAGACGCCGTCGCCGGCCGCGGCGCGGACGCGCAAGTTCTGGATGGCGCAGTTGTACCGGTCGCGGCCCGTCTCGAGCGTCTCGCCGCCGGGGCCGACGACCTCCCACAACACGGCGCCGTCCCTGGCGGGCTTGGCGTCGTCGGCGGGCGCGCACCTTCCCCTCCCTCCCTCTTGCACCTGCTTTTCTCTCACTCACTCNGAAGGAGAGGCACAATAATGACCACCACCGGGGCGACCACTTCTTCCCGTGCGCCATGGACATATACGGCGGCTACGGAACGAAGTGGTCTTCCCTCCTCCATCGCCTGGCACTGCATGTTGATGCCCGCAGACGTAGTCGGGCGGGTAGCTTAGGGCATTCTAGCGTCCCGCAAGCCATCGTAGCATGCTATAGGATGCGGCTATCATTAATTCTGCAGCGCTCCCAGGCACTCGCGATTCACCAGCGTGCTGGTCGTGCATTAGCCCAGGCTAGTGGCTTCCGTGGTGGTGATTTGGCGCCTCAGTATAGCTTGTCAGATATGCATGTGCTCACTCAGGGATTAGTGTCCCCCTTAGCCAGCTCATTACCCAGTTAACAGGACATTTGTAAGGCTAGCATTGGCCTCCATTTAATTATGCGCACCGCGCGCCTTTTGGAGCATGAGAGCTCGTCCGTAATTGGCCAAAGTCGGACGTTTTTGACTTCCTACTTGTCTTGCATTGTACTGCTTGTTAGTCGTAATCTCGTAGAAAGGCACACAAAAAAGGATTGGTGGGTAGTAAGATGAAGGGCAGCATGATTAAGCAGCATAGACACCTCGACATCCCATTCCGCTTGGAACAAACAAACATTTGTCAACGAGGTGTCTAAGAATGTTCTGCTGCAACCTCAGAAGTTTGTGGAAGTTGTTTTCCGAATGCTAAGTCACATTCAGCTCACCAGCTGTAGGTGGCCCTTCCTGTCGACTGTCAGAATCTCGTACTCGTACATCTTCGGTTGAAGTTGTCGTGAACACCCCTGCGATTCATGATACAGACACACTCACCTCCGACCCTCTACCTTACAACCCTCAGACTCACAAATGATCTTGGTCGCTGGATCAGCCTTCCAACTGCCCGTGTGAACCTGCAGCTGAACTTTCCGGCTGATGTCATTTCCTCGAGATGTATGAGGTTTATTAGCTTGTCCCAGCCCAGAAGTGTGAAAGTAGAACGAATCGTGACATCCTTGGCAGGATCTCGCTGCCACAGTAAAGGTTGTGAAAGCACTTCGTGAGCAGCAAGGAAACTGGAAGAACGATCCTTGCATGGAAGGTTTTTTAGCACTACATCCTTGGAACATGTTTTCATACAGATTTACTTGGAAGGAGCAATACGTGCAAGGAGGCTCTTGCATGCTGCGAATCTTTGCAACACGACAATTGAACTTCTAGCGCAGTAGTTGCCTGCACAATCTCAAGCCATTGCCTCGGCCATACACGCAATGGGCTTGGGCAACTTCGTGTACCTTGTAGGTCATAAGGGTTCACTTGTAGACATTGCTGTCTGGAATGAAGGCCTCCTCCTGGGGACTAAGAGTGCCTTCAAGCTTCTTCCTCAGGTAGTAGCCTACAAGCTCCTTATCACTGGGCCCAAAGGGCTGCATCCCACCAATGCTCTCGCTGCCACGACCCTTCCTTGACACTTGAGCACGAGTCGTGCTGCGGCTGGCAGTAGCTTCAGTCTGGGCCGGTGCTGGCTCTTGGATCTGCACTTGCTCAAGCCCAACATAGGGTGAGTATGCTGAGGCCCACAGAATCTCGTACTGTAGTGTACGAATGGATGGCAGGCTTGGGCCTCTATCAATGAATCGTGGGTAAGACGGATGCTGCCACAACTTAGCTACAACGTACATGAGCTTTAGGACTAGAGCCAAGCAGGAGAAGCTGTGCCGATGCATTGCCTAAACAGCACGCAAAGAGGCTGGCGAGGTCACTCACGGTCGATTGCGTTGGCGTCGAGCTTGTGTATGGGGCTCCGAGGGGCAGCGTCCCTGTACTGTACATGAGAAGCTCCTTCTGTCGGGGTGCTTCTCCTTGGGCTTCGACTGCCTAATCTCTGGTGCCACCTGCTTGGCACGCCTGCGAGTGCTTCTGCGGCTGTCGGTGGCCCTCTCCGCCTCAGCCCACAGCCACTCAGTGGTGCCGATGACAAATCGTAGGAATCGAAGTAATTGCTCTCGTGGGCTTGGCGCTCGCAGTCATTGCTGTGCCCGCGGCGGTGCTCCAGCGAATCTGCAGCCGCACAGAGTAGGATTACGCCCATTTGGGCATTCAGGACGTCCGTGAGTTCGTCTCGAGCGCGGCAACGAAGCGGGCAGAGGCGCCCGAAGCGGCACAGGAAGCGCCGCTCTGGGTAGCGGTGGCTCACGGTAGGTGGGAGGGAGATCCATCTGAGGCCCCGGCTACAGAAGGGTCGCTGTGGCGCCGCGCCAGAGCGCCGCTCTTCTCTATGTCACCGCCCACGGCTGCCGGGCCGCCTCAGCACTGCGGCGGCGGCGGCGGCGGCGGCTGGCCAACGGCCTCACGGCGGCAGGGCTCGTTAGCGGCGGCGGCGGCGGGCGGCGGCGATGACGCTCCTCCACTTCCTCAGCTGCGCGGCGCTCGCCTTCGGGCCGCACGCCGTCTTCTACAAGGCCACGCCGCTGTCAGCGCCGCCGCCCCGAGCCCCCTCAACCTGCTCCTCGCCCAGGCCTCGAACCCCGATCTCTCAAAAGCCAATCCTAAACCCTAAACTCTGAATCTTCATATCTGCGTATCCTACCCCATTCCTTGTTTGGCAGCTCAAATGCTTTGTGACTTTACTGCAACAGCTGCCTGGGATGGTAGGTTAAGAGTGGGAAGCAGCGGATGAGAGGTGCAAGGATCAATGCCGGAGAAGAGCATGGCAGCAGTCGCTGTCCCCACCGCTCGCCTTATTTCCCACACCTCCACCTCTTTCCATTTAGAGGACTCTCACTAATGTCGCAATAGGAAAAGCTGATTCCATAGCCAATTGTTGATTATATTGCTATCTCGGCTATCGGCAGCCCGCGATGTAGTAGAGACCCAAAGAATCGTAATCCGATGTAGACTGATTTTTCCATCGAACCGGTCTCCAGGTCGGAGTATGGCAACTGGGGCGCATCACTCAAGGCCGCCGCCGTCTACGCTGCCACCACGCTCCTCAAGGTTGATTGAGCAACCCAAGTGTCAGCATCTGCTTGACTACCTGTAGTAATGCTAAGACAGGTACCCATATCAACAAATAGCTATGCAACATATGGATATACTGGTGTCTGCACGGCGGCAATGGACTGATGCCAATGCAGACCGGAACACTTGCAATCCTTCTCTGTGCAACGGCGGCTGTCGGGCCCCTGCTTGTGCTGCCAAATTGGTGTTTTTGCTGCTAAGCGAATTTGATTCGCTGGGAACCTAATGTATTATGCATCCAACTTTCATAATACTGTTTCATCCTCTGTCAATGCTGATCCAGCAGTTTACTGACTGCTGCTTATCCGCCCTGTGCTTAACCAGCCTCCGATGCTCTGTCGGCTTGCCTCCTGCGCAGCTCATCCTGTGGGCGACCTTTCTGACGGTGTCAGATGACAGCAGCGGCGCCGACGCCCGCACCTTCAACACGCAGCAGGTGCGCCAAGGCCAGACTCTCCAGAGGAGCAGGACGTACTTGGTCACATAGACAGCTCTGTGTGCTCTTCTAAGCATCCTAAACCTTAGACCCTCAACCCTAAGTTACTTAGCCCACCTAGCGGCCAGGCACGCCGTGACTGGCGTCCAGATCTGAATAGATGCATTAAGTCTTGGAGTTGCCACTGTCCTTCAGCCGTTTTCCAGCCAGACATGAGAAGCTACATTTGTGCAGGTTAATTATCTATTTGTGTAGCCGGCACGTCTGTCTTCTTGCATGCACCACAACGTGACTTTGCCTGTGTCTACGTAGCTGACTCTTTTCCAGAGTCACAGATCAAAAGCTGGCTAGTATCGGGGTTGCAGAGCAGAACTCGGGCTCTTGTTGAAAAGGATCATACTCTGGCCTCCTTAGGACATTCGCTTGCGGATTGGCAATCGAGACATTCACTGGGAGCTGGCAACTTGATGGGCCTCAGGAGCTTCTGAAAGCCGCCATCAGCTTCGCCGACCTCGCGGGCCTCTACTACGCGCTCACCAAGGTCACGCACCGCAACATCTCGTTCGATCACAAGTTCCAGGCCGTCGGCCTCGGAGAATGTCCTGGCCCTTCTGTCATTCTGAGCCCTACTTTCCAGCTTCCACATACAGTGTCAATCATTCAGACCTGACTGTCACTCAACTTGTTTGCTTCAAGTAACGCCCATGCGAATTCGTGTGTCCACTACACCTTTCTTTGTTCCTATGACTCTTTTGCTGTAATTCAGAAAGCTGTGTACACCTGTACATTGGGCAGCTTTTTCTTGGCGAGCTATATATTTCGGTACAATGTTGGAGGCCAATCACAAATGCCTGATAGATAGCCCAGCTGGTGGTGCTGGTGACAGGATGGGCGCTTGCCGACGCGCTGGTCCACCATTTGGCACCACTGGTTGCGAGCGTGAGGGGCCTTGAATTCACATGGGACCAGGTTCTCGACAGCATGGAGACCACGCCCAGCCTTGTGAGCATCCTTGACTGTACAGGCTATTCCATCACTCACAGTGGACCTCTTGAGTGCAAGTAGAGTATCCACCACTGGACTGGTGTTTTTTGACCTGCTAATGTTGAGCTTCGATACGCGTCAATCATGACACTGACCACATTAGCACATACGACTTTCCCTCTCATTCTCCCTGACCCTCTATCATGACACTTTCCACCATTAGCTTCACAATCTGGGTCGCCTGCGTTGCTCTCAACCAGATCTAAGCAAAGTAGCCATCAGTACTTGCATCAGGGGCCTTTTCTCTGTTAGAGAGGTACTTGCTCAGCAACAGGTTGTCTGGTGTTATGTGCAGATACTGACCCTTTCACTTGCGGCACTAGCCTCGCTCGTGTGGCTCCGCAAGAACAAGCCGCCCCTGGTCCTCCCTTTGATTTACATGACCATTGGCTTGATCGGCATTCAATACTTTTCATGAGGTACACCATTTCAACCGAAGAGTCCTTCAGTTGCTAGGAATACGTCGATTCCTGTCTTGGCTGTATTTTCACCGTGCTTCTGTACTTCACATGGCCGGTTATATACTACATTGATTGTTGCAGGTACTGCTTAAGTCAAAGCATTTTAGCAGTGTTTGAGTGCGAAGGCCTTGGGTTTGGTGTGTGTTGTTGGAGTTATGCCTGGGCATCCAAACTGCTTGCTCAGAGCTTGAGATTTATGCATCTAGTTGTTCCTGCTTCTAACAGCTCTTTCTTGTCGTGCTCGCTCTTCATGTTGGTATTGGCGCAGCTTTGTACAACAAGAACTCTTGTGGAGTCACACTAGAGCTGTGACAGTTGAGCTGTTGATTGCCATCTTGGCAGCACTGTTGACAACTCGTCTTTACTATGCTTCTCAACCTCCTCAAGTGCGGACAAGCAGGCGGTAGGCACATATTTGATTCCGTAAGGAACCTCTAGCCTGGATTGTATGCAAATTAGCTGACAACCATTTCAGAATCTTTTATCCTTCTAGCTTTTCCTCGGGCACGTAGTTAGTGATCTGTAGAATGTCAACAATGTTCCGGACTAGTCATTTGCTTGAGTCACTTTATGTGCTTTGCAAAGCTGTGCTTATGTTATCGGGCTAGCCACGAGACTCGGAGCAACAGAACCAGCATAGCATCATGTTACACTTGTCATGCTCCTCCATGGCCTTTCACAAGTCTGATAAGCCAGCACCTGTTACTTGGTCGCTTTGGGACAAGCTTTTGTGAAATTTGCCGCCCTCAATGAAGTGTATGCGTCTAACAGTGAAGTCATGCCACTGTGATACTGCAAATGGCAGCATGGCGGACCCTGTCAGCAAGAGCTTGTGGCGAACACGACAGCCAAATGTTGCCGGAGACAGAGACGTCCATGCCAATAATTAGTGCAATACTGCCTGCGTGTAAGTAAAAAATTGGTGATTCCAATCTAGTGATAGACTAGCAAGGGAAGGAGACTTAATGCCACACAGAAACAATCAGGCAGGCACATCCAGTAGCAGCTTGTGTGATTGCCAGCAGATCGTCCTTGTCCTAGTTGAAATCTCTTCGACGATGTTGTGGCCTGTGCACAGCTTTCAAATTGCTCAACCGAGGTCTTCAAGTCTCAGACTAATTGCTTGCACAAACACACAGTTTGGAGGCCCTTAGCCCTATCAACGGACTTGGCTAGTGTCGATCGTTTCCCTCATTAGGAATGGGGCTGCAAACCCTCAACTTTCGGGGCCTTACAAGATTGGCATAAAACCACTTGATGGAAGACCACGTCATGGAAGACGATAACAATAAAAGCAGGGAGACTAGGAGCTTCGCCAATGTTGGCGAGTTTGTCACTGTGTGAGCTTTGATTGCAAGGGTCAAGCGGAGGACTTCCGCTGGGTCACTGGCGCAAGTGTACCGTATACGCCTGGCCGTGTCGCTGCAGCGGTCCATGGCCCGTGCGCTGCACCTGCATGCCGGCAGAGCCCTCGCTGCTGCCTCTGGCTCTGCTTAAGGGACGCACTTCCAGGAGCCTATCTTCTTTGACCTGCACCTGCTTAGCAGGGGGTACTGAGTGGTTTGTAGCTGCTTTGTTTGTTTGTGTGCTTGTCCTTCTTAGCGCTTCCTCTGGCCCCCTTCTCGTACTTTTGTTCATTCATTTTGGGCTGGCCTTTCCAGCCCGTATCCTCAATGGGCGAGCCCTTCTTCTCTTTCACACAAGAAAGTGCTCGCCCATAGAGAAGAGGGGCTGGCAAAAGCCAGCCCAAAAAGAATGGACAATGTCCAAAGCCAAAGAAAGAGATGCCGAAGTGGGACTACGCTACAAACCACGGCAAAAAACACACGACGATGCAAAGGGAAGCTCAGTACCTGCGCGTGAGCAACATCAGTTCGGAGCAGCTGGCTGCAGGGAACGAGGCACTCCGCCGAGACCCAGAGGCGGCGGCCATAGCACGGCCTGCTCGCGTGTGGACGGCGTGGGGCAGCGCTCCTGGCAGACCCGGCAGCCGATCAATGGCCTAAAGGGCAAGCCGCTGGAGGAAACAGCGGCTGCCGAGAGGAAGAATTCCGTGTATAAGAAACAAATGTAGGCCAAATGGCCAAGTAGAAAGGCAAGCACATCTAAAGATCTACATAACCTACAGCAGATTGACCCGCTCAACCACGGGTCAAAATATAAAGGTCACTAATCGAAGCATGAATACTAGATGCCAGAAACTGAGCCCTTCTGCCACCAACTAGAGCTCGCCCAGCTTTCTGGTGCAAGGCACTAGCCTGAGCACGCTGCAAACAGGCCGAAACTCGTCGTCGCAAGAGCGACAGATATGCAGCTGGCAAGCCCATCTCAGCCGGAAACACATCTGCACGTCGAGTGTAGCCTAAATTGGCAATGGTTTGAAGGAGAGTGTGGAAAGGAGGACCCAGACAGCCATTGTTGTCGATTGCCGCTGGCAGGAGCTGATCGCATAGGGGGTAATCGGAGTAGTGCCGCAGTTTTCTCTGTTTTGCACCGCCCACTGCATGCCCAGCGATGTGTGTCGATGCTGGGCCCTTATATGCCTCCGTAACAACAACGTCGACCAGGGCCCGTGGTCCTCTACCAGGTTGCGGTTGCCGAGAGGAAGGAGGCTTTCAAGCTTTTGAAGAAACCGCGGCCAGATTTGACTGGTGGCTGCGAAAGGCCAGCCCAAAGGAATGGACAAGGTGTGAAGGAGCCGGAGAGCGAAGGACTAGGACTAAAACATCAGCTTTGAGGTGGGAGAAGGAGGCAGCTGACCCGGATTGTTGTCAACTTCCTTGTAGAAATCAGCGCCCCTCAAAAGGAGGACATTCAATTCGCAAGAGCACCTATACTTGTACCAGATTACAGCAAGCTCGTGGCTACGACTGGAAAGGGTATTTCGTGTATTGGAAAAAGTGGAAGACCAAATTGGCCAAGTACAATGGCAAGCACACCTGACGACGTACATTACCCACTACATCTTGACCTGCTCAGTAGCACGGGTCAGCACGCAGAGGTCGCGAACCGATTCCTGGACACCATTAGCAAACTCCAATCCTTCTGCCACCAACTAGAGCTCGGCCAGCTATCTGGTGAAAGGCGTGAGTCTGAGCAGGCTGCAACTAAGCCAATACACGACAACGCAAGAACGACAGATATGCAGCAAGCCCATCTCGGCCGGAAGCACATCTGCGGGACAAAGGGTGAACGAAAGGAAGGACACGCTGCAAGCATGAGAAGATTAGGTAAGCCACACGGGGGCACGCCCAATTGTCAAGTCAAAGCCAGCAAGCCTTGCTACCAGTTTCGCTCAAACGCCTAAGCATCAAAGACTAGAAGCCGCTTGATACAGCTTATGATTGTCTCATCGAGTGTGCACCTTGCCTCACACTACATTCCTTCTTGCAGGCACCCCCGTGTTCTGTGGTCAGGATTGGCGCATCATCTACAGAACCCTGCAAATTTGCTATGCTGATGAATACTGCATACGGACCGATAATTGTAGGATCGGATTCCGGGACCTTGTAACCTACAAGTCAGGGCAGTCTTTCACTAGATTGCCTACTTATCAGCACTGTGGGCCTTGTAAATCTTGCCTCCCATCAAGGTCGGCAATAGTGGCACCTGCATGGCACTCTGTCCTTCTCCAGACCTAGCTGCCACCTACCATTATCCAGTAACACAAAGATGGCAGGTGGCCGACTACCCCAACGGCATGTAAGACAACAGATCTTGAACACGTACCTCGTCTTGGGTTCAAAGCATCGGTTGGCGCGAAAAGACTGTCACCTCAAATGCATTTTAGCTCTAGAGTCTTTTGCAGGTAACTAACCTCGTAGTCACTCAACAGATAGGTGATGAACTATAGTCAAGGTGTGCAGACTGCAGTTTTGAGGTACAGGCGTAGAAATTCGAAGTAACAATAATAGTCAGACAAATCTGATCTTGCTAAAGTGATTTGGGGTACGTGAAGAACCCATTCACTTGGTACCATGTATGACCGGCAATCCACCGTCTTCTTCTTGGGTGTGTACGAGGATCCTCCAGAGAAATGATTGTCCTCTTGTCCCTTCTATCTGAAGAAGATATCATGGAGACTGTTCTAAAAGTTCTTGCGCCTTCCGGCCCTTCAGACCTTGTACAAACCTTTGGGCTGGCTTGCTGGCTCGACCCTAGTCAAGGCTGGCTTATCACAGCCGTTGCCCCCAATTAATTAGCCACTTTCTTACTTTCTCTCCTTCGTTCTTTGGGCTGGCCTCTCAAAGCCATTGCCTCGCATCAGAAGCCTTACAATCAAAGAGCTTCATTTTGCCATTTTAGAGAAGGTTTCGTCAGGTAGAGGGGCGATGGCTGTGATTGCCAGCCCAGAAAAAGAACTGAGCTCGAAGGGGCCAGAAAAGCGGTGAAGCACACAGCGACGCAAGTGGCCATCGGTGCTCAGTATGCCCTTTCTTAGCAGCCGCAGGTCAGAGAAACTAAGTCTTTGAATAGCGGGTCCCCTGTCTATATATCTTTATAATCTCAAGCTCATGCGTTGCATCAGAAAGCTGGTCGAGCCTTAGCCGGTAGCACAAGAGTTCGTCGACTGCCGTCCGGTATTCGGGCGTCAGTTAGCGGCCTCTATGTGCTGACTCGTGGTTACTGAGCGGGTCAGCTTAGCAGCAGATGATGCACATAGGTATATGTGCTTGCCTTTGTACTTGGCCACACAGGCCCTCCATCTCTTATTGAACACTCCATTTTTATAAATTTTCTGGGCTGGCTTCCATTTGGCCTAGCCTTCCATCTCTTCTATGGGCGAGCTCATCTTCCATCGAGAAAAAGTCGCTTCCATGAGAGGGCGGTGGGCTGTGAGAGGCCAGCCCAGAAGAAGCGCGGCCAGATTGACCGGTGGCTGGGAAACGCCAGCCCAAAGGAATGGACAAGGTCCAGAGAAGTGACTGAACAAAGTTCGAATGGGTCAGGGAAACCGCTAAGCACACAGCGGAATTAGGTAGCTACGAAAGGCTTAGTAAACCCTACTGAGCTTTTGGCACTGGACATTCTCCATTCTTTCTTGGGGCTGGCTTTGCCAGCTCCTCTTCTCTATGGGCGAGCACTTCCTTCCATTGAGCATCCGCAGGTCGGAGAAGTCGTCCCAAGCGACATGCCTTCCATTCTTTCCCCTGGGCTCGCCAATCATAGCCACGCCCACTTACTGGACGAGTCTTTCTTCTTCCAACAATTACTCCACGCTTTAAGGGACTTGCCTGGATGGAAGCTTCCGAGGCCGCCCCCTTGGGCCCCCCACGGGGCCCGAGAGCAACCACCCACGTCGGCCGCCACGCGTCGCCTGTGCGACATCTGGGCCTTCGACGGTCCACCACGTGCCCCAATTGAAGGCGACCGCGTAGGCCTTTGTCCACGTGGCGAGGCTCGGCAAGCCCGGGGGCGCCACGCTGGCGGCCGACGTGGCGCGCGTCCCGCCCGGCCACGCTGCGCCGCTGCCCGCGAAGCACCTCTCGCCACCAACGGCCCCCAGCGCCGCCGCACAGAAGTGTCGCCCCCTCCCTCTTCTCTCTCTCTCTCTCTCTCTCTCTCTCTCTCTCTCTCTCTCTCTCTCTCTCTCTCTCTCTCTCTCTCTCTCTCTCTCTCTCTCTCTCTCTCTCTCTCTCTCTCTCTCTCTCTC
>WELB01000102.1:159009-177538 GCA_009602725.1 Spirogloea muscicola
TTTTTTTTTTTTTTTTTTTTTTTTTTTTTTTTTTTTTTTTTTTTTTTTTTTTTTTTTTTTTTTTTTTTTTTTTTTTTTTTTTTTTTTTTTTTTTTTTTTTTTTTTTTTTTTTTTTTTTTTTTCCGCCGCCGCGAGGCCCGCCGGGGCCGGCGCCGCGGGCCGCGCCGCGATTCGCGGGGCGTGCATGGGTCAGCCGGATGGGCAGGGCTGATAAGTTAAATGATGCCGTGGACTGATTTTCCGGGTAACAGCTTTCATACGGCAGGAGCCGCCACTGGATTTCCTCACCGATTTGGAGCCATCCCTCTGACCCGCCACTTGGCTAAGCACTCCGCCCGCGTGGCGCCTCCTCGTCTGCTGGAGTTAGCGGCTGCTCCTTGATAACTTACCAGCAAGTAAGCAACCCACAGTTCTGCCTAACTTTACTGCCGTGCTGCCAGTGCTGCCAAAACGGCACGACTGAGACTTAGAGAGAACTTACCGATGACCTGGCGAGGCTGCTGCCACTATCGGCGGTCCGTCTCCACAGGCCAGTGGCTGGCCTAACCTCGCCGCTAATCACCGTCAAAGTCGCCTGCCTGCCCAGGGAAGCCCGAGGCGCCACGTGTCGAGCGCCCCGCGTCCGCCGGCGCGGGCGGCGGGCAGGGTTAGGGCCAGGTTTGGGCTCGCTCTTGGCCACTTGGACTGCGGCAACTTGCGAGGCCGGCGCCATTGCCCACATCGGCGCTCGGCTGCGAGCGCCGCCGGAGCGACCAGCGTCGCTGCAGGCACAGCTGGCGGTTGCGGGACCCAAACCCCTAGACCCTCCCCATAATTTCCATGAACCCAATAAGCCCTGTAAACCCTAACCCCTAGATCTAAACCCTAAAACCTGAACCCTATAGCCTAAACCCCTAAAACCCGAACCCTAAACCCCATGGTCGAGTCCCCAGTTCGTCAAGTGTAGCGGCTTGCATTGGCGACGTTGGCGTCGTTGGCGCCGGCGCCATCGCCAGATGCTGCCGGAGCTGCCGGCCGCGTGGGTGGCGGCGCTGGCCGTCGTCCTGGTCGCCGCACTCCTGCAGTGGTGGCGCCTCCGCCGACGGCCAGGTCCCCGCCGCTGTGCAGAGCCCCCCCGAGCTCTGGCTGAATCGCCGGCCCTGCTGCTACCACTGCCGCTGCTGCTGATGCTGCCGCTGTTAACCAACCCCTGTCCTATACTTTAAGCTAAGTCCTAATCTTGAGACCTGATCCCAAAACCCTAAACATTTTCACCGCGAAAAGGGACCAAATGCTGGTCTCGAAGCTCAAACCCAGCTAAGATCAAGCTGAAGTTGATTACTTAAGGTCAGGTTTGTTGGGTACTCGAGCTAATACTAAGGAGTTTGCTGTACTAGCTGCTGCAGCCGCTCTCTGACGCGGGCCACCTTGCGCTGCGGCTGCGTTTTCCAGTCCGGCACGGCACCTCGGGACTGCCGGAGGCTGCGAGGGCCCAGAAGGTACACGGCAGCGCCACCTTGACCTGCCGCTGACCAGTAGCTGGCAGCGCCGTTCACATGGAGCTCTGACGTGGACCCTTTTGCCAATGTACGTACTGCTGCTGTTGATGCCGTTGGCGATGCCGCCGCGGTTGCCGCTGCTGATGCTTCGCTGAGCTCGCTGGGCCAGAAAGCGGCTGCCACATTCACGGCGCAGGAGGTGGCGCGGCACGCAGCCCCCGACGACGCGTGGATCATTGTCGGCGGTAAGGTGAGCTGCCGCATGGGACTTAGTCTTCTTGAGGGTTCAATAGACCATCCATTGCTATTTCCATGTTCTCAGAGTCATACTGTATGTATGTCTAAGAAGGTATTGGCGAGTGGAATAATATGGCTTGAGGTAGTGTGCCAGTCTGTGAACACTGGAAGCTGCATTTGAACGCATTCTCAGCGCTTTGACCTTCATTCATCACTTTTCGTCAAGTGATCATACCTGGGTAGTCATCTACATGATACAATACTTTTGCTCATTGTTTGGAGGGTGGTTGCGACCTTAGTCTCTCTTCTGACCGAACTCCACTATTTCCGAGTTGCAGTACTGAATTTTTAGATCCCAATCTAACTCCATAACGAGCTGGTGCAGGTCTACGACGTGACAGAGTACGTCGAGGAGCACCCCGGTGGCGACGCCATCCTGGCGCACGCTGGCGGCGACGCCACCACTGGCTTCCACGGGTTGGCAGCTGAGCCGCCAACATTGCAGAGAACTTGCTATGAACTGAATATTTCCAGTGGCCTTATTATCATATGCTGCCGCGCACGCAGGCCACAGCACCCATCGCGCGTCTTCGATCACATCGAGCTGTTCTACATTGGCGACCTGGCCATGAGCTGATACCAACACGGCTGCAATTGCTGGAACCGAAGGGCCCAGCCTGATCAGGTCGGTGAGCCACCTAACCAGGCAATGAGGCCTTGCTTGAGCCGTACTTTGCGTCGATAAGGCACTGCCAAGGTGTTTGTGCTACTATAAGGCCGACTAAGATGTCGTTAGCTGAGGCCCAGATGATCAACAAACGATTGGCAGAAGGCCGGGCGGCAGCCCTCTACGCGCACTTCAGGCCAAGCGCCATGGCGACATGAGACATGTCTTCGCCGATTCTTGCAAGCATTTCTTAGTCGTTCTCAATCACAGTTGCATGCACACAGCGACTTCATATGAAAGCCGAGTCTAGTCGATGGTAAACATGGGTGCCCATTGACTGGCAGTGCCGGCGCCTAGCACATGCGCGTGCCGACAGCAGCAGCCCTGCGATGGTAACGGCAATGGCGACTGGCGGCGACGGCGACGTTTAGCAGCCAAGGGCAGCGCTGGGGCAGGTGGGGAGGGGGAGGGCAGGGAGAGAAGCAATTGCTCTCCCATGGAGAAGAGGGGCTGGGAAATGACAGTGGCGCTCGCAAAGGGGTGAAAGGAAGGACTGAAGTGAGAGAAAGTTGGCTTCTCCCAAAGGGGAGTGACTGTGTATCAAGAGATGGAGGGCCTGTGTGGCCAAGTACGGAGGCAAGCACATGGACAGTTGCACGTCACCTGCTGCTGAGCTGCTAAGCGAAGGCGGGCGAGGGCTGTGAACAGTCAGCCCGAAAGAAAGTGACAAGGTCCGACGGTTGAAAAGAGGAAGGTGCTCGCCCATTGAGAAGAGGGGCTGGCAAAGCCAACCCAAAAAGAATGGACAATGTTCAAAGCCAAAGAAAGAGGTGCTGAAAAAGGACTACACTACAAAGTGCCGCTTCTCCTGCTCCGAGTTACTCCGATCTGCTGTTGCTCACACGTGGATACTGAGCAGCCATCTGCATCTCCCTCTGCACCATCTTGCACGACGGTGCGACGGTTGAAAAGCCCTTTCCCGGTGGAACGGACTGACGAAGACGGGAGCGGGACTGGAGAGGGAGGGAGGAGGGAAGAAAGCGGCTGCTGATATGAAAGAATATGAATGAGGGGGGGAGGGGGCGTGGGGGCAGCCTGCAGCTGCAAGGCAAGGCGCGCCCCGGGGGAGGCCCGCCCACCTCCTCCCTCCCTCCCTCCTTTTTCTTCTTTTTCTTTCTTCCCTCTCCAGCAGCCGCATTCTCCCTCTCTCCTCTCCCTCTTCCAACCCCCACACCCTCTCGGCTTGTCCAGACCCCTAAGCTCCGCAGTCCCAGACATCACCTCATCAGCCCCTGCTCTGCCTCCCAGGCCATCTCCTCGGCGGCCGCCGCGCCGCCAGCTGCGCCGCAGCAGCCATCAGCCACCGCCGCCTGGCCGCCAAGCAGAGGCCGGCGGGCAGGCCAGGATTGCCCTTGAAGCTGGCGGCCAGCCCTGCGGCAGCCCTGGTGGCCGTTACTGAGCGGACCTGAGCAAAACCCAGAAGCCCAGAAGCCATCGCGTGAGGAGGCTGCTGCGGCAACGTGGGGTTGGAGCGGCGGCAGCCATGGACGTCACGCGGGCAGTGGAGGCGTCCGGCGACGTCCGCCTGCAGGCCAAGTTCCGGCAGGCCATGGCTGTGGTCGAGCGCACCCTCGCGCTCTACTCGTGAGCTCTCCATCCTATACACTTAGCTCTTGACCACTTTCGAAATGCACTAACGTATCACGGCTAGGCGCTTTCCGGCATCTCTAAGTCCGAGAACCTTCGTTTACAGATTTCCATCAGAACGATTGGTGCCGGTAGACTGATCGCGGCGTCGGTTGTGTGTTGCCTCAGGTTTGCCAGGGTGGCATTCAGCTTCAATGGCGGCAAGGACTCCACGGTGCGCCTCAGCTAGAGATGCTGAAGAATTGCTTGTTGCTAGACGCATGATAATGCCTTCTTTTAAGTCTCTTAAGTGACGGTTAGGAGGCCAATGTAAAGCAAAGTGAGGGTCGCCGGCTCGTCAATCGCAGGTCCTGCTGCACCTCCTCCGAGCCGGGTACGCAGCGAGCGAGCAGACGCTCGGCGACCCCGCGGCGCTCAACGACTTTGGGCGAGGAAGGCTGGTGCACCGCATCCGCACCATCTTCTTCGAGTCGCCCGATGCGTTTCCCGAAATTAACGCCTTCACGCTGGCCACTGCCAGAGAGTAAGCTGACAGAGCCGACTAAGTGTGACCAGCTGAGGGACTCGAGGCCTGTGCATTACATACTAAACTGTCAATTTGTAGTAGTACCGATGCAATTAAAAGCAGGCGCATCCGTGCTTCAAGATCCAGGCTGAGGCATTTCTAAATTGTCTGCTCCAAAAGGTCTTCAGTCCACTTAGCACAGGCCACTACGAAGAAGTGATCAGGTTGATGCCGCTATGCAGATACAATCTGGAGCTTGACGTGCTGCGACTGGACTTCAAAGCTGGCCTGGAGGTGCTGCTCAGGGAGAAGCCGATCAAAGCCATCTTCCTGGGCACGCGCCTGTCGGACCCCAATGCTGTGAGCATGCCGCCATCAGCAAAGCCCATCTGCCGTTTCCAACACGTAGCACACTCGCAGTATAGATGAGTCTGTTTCACTACTTTCACTGGTCTTGGAAGTGCGTGGAGGACACTTTGTCAAGGTGCTATGGACCCTCAATCTCCACACTGGCTGCTCGCGCAGGTTGGCCAGGAGGTGTTTGCACCGAGCAGCGCAGGCTGGCCGCCGTTCATGCGCGTCAACCCCATCCTGAACTGGTCATACAGGTGCCAGCATTCAATCTTCGACTTCATGTACATCCTCCTTTGCAATCTGGTGGATGACTGCCTGTTCCACTCATACTACTCAATCTGTTGGCTACTGTGGCCTCAATATGCCTTCTCACAAGGCCAATTTGTTGTCCTGATTCTGAGAAGCATCTGGTGGCAGGTCCAACTTAGGTTGCCTTCTCTCACTGCTCTCAGTCAAATTGCACCGCTGACCATCAAATATGACAGAAAAAATGCTATAGTTGTGTAAGCATCAGTCATTCTGGTGACTGCTTACATTAAAGGAAGATAAAAGCTGACATAGTGTCTTCTTCACCCTGCAGAGACATTTGGGCTTTCCTCCTGGCTTGCCGCGCACCCTACTGCGAACTTTATGACCACGGGTTGTTACACTCATCCTCTCCATAGCTCACATCTGTCGGGATGCCTTGGTCACATCGGACGACAATCACTCAAGATGAAATTGGTGCTCAGTTACTACTTTTGTGTAACTTAAGAAGAGAGCCTGGTGGTTGAGACCCAGAAGGGCAAGGTCTAGAGCTCAACTCCTTGTAGATGAGGTGGTTGACATTGCAACCTGAAGGACAAGGATGTGGCACATTGCACTTGTAGGACACTTCTTCATTGTGAGGAGTCCAGTTGGTCTCACTTCTCCTCAAAGCTGCTGCTGGTCATCAGTTGCACAACATGTTGCGTCCTTCATCTTATGAACATTTGATTAAACTGTTTGCGTGCCTGCAGGTACACGAGCATTGGCAATGTGCATGATACGCTGCCAAACGAGGCGCTGCGGATAATGGCCGCCAATGCAGACCTGAGTGCCATCAGCAGTCTCCCACCCGATGCCAATGCCGCCCTGAGCATCAAGCCGCAGTACCGGCCCGCGTACCTTCTCCGCGACGGCCGGCTGGAGCGGGCCGGCCGGCTCAAGGCCAAGAAGGCGGCCTCTGGGCACGCGGTGGTGGCGAATGGCGACGCCCAGCTGCGGGACCCCGCCCTGCTGGACTCCGACAGCGGCCCCGCCCTGACCGCGGCGGTTGTGGCCGTTGGTGACCAAATCCTGTTAGTCCCCTCACCTCAGACTGTCCGTCACAGTGTCACACCTATGCCGTGCCTTGCCATTCTCACGAGGAGGTCAGCCTCTGCTTGTGGCAAGCTGGCTGCCATACCATGTCATGTTGATGTGTGGATGCTAGTAAAAAGTACCTTGCTAGGCAGGTCTGTGATTGTAGTCTGTAAGTGTGCTAGATCTTGCATTACTTACGCGTGCTCTGCCCCCCAATTTCGACACATTTGGAAGCTTCCTTGAAGACTCATGATCAGGAAGAGCAAGCCTAGGACACCTGCAGCTTAGCTCCTGTCTGTGCAGGGGTTTTGTCTTCTAGGCTCTCATCCAAGGAAATAAAGTGGTGTAGAACTGTACAATCTACAATAAAATCATCCCTCTTAGCGATAAAGTGGCTTAATCCTGTGGCATTGCAGGCGGGGTGACGTACAAGATGCTGGGGCGCAGTATCTCTGCCACGAGCTCCACTCATTGGGCTGGGATGTCGCCCATAGGAGTGTCCTACGAAATGATGTGGGTTGCCCGGATGCTCGAGCACTTGCCCTGGCCTTATCCAGCCTAAATTAGAGAAATTTACTAATGAAAGTTTGATCAAGAGCCCAGACTCTCTGACCGTTTCATCGTAATTATACCTTATCCCTCAACCCAGATACTGACTGAAGCCAGGAAGCCGCCAACTTGACCTTCCTTTTCATTGGTTGGGCCTGGCTCACAGGAGGATGCTGTTGCTGAGGAAGTCCAGCGAGCTTCCAGTAGCAACGACATGGTGAGCGCTTTGGTTCTGCTTCACAGGTGCATCTTGTCTGAAACCTTTAAGGATTTCAATCTGGACCAGTGAAGGGTGAAGCCTTGCTTTACCAAACTGCTACTTTTCCAAACTGCTACTTAGGGCATTTGTGGCCAAAGCCTCCTGCCTTGTACAGTAGAACCCTTAACCTGGACCTGACTCTAGATCCCAGGTGGAAGCTTGAGTTGGTATGCATTGTAGTGCGCTGCCCTTGCCACTAGCAATGAGCTACCGTCCAGCGATGACTCTCCTGCCATCTATCCTTGCCATTAGCTAAGATGGACTAGCAATCTGCAAGCAGGTGTTTGTAACAGGAGGAGTTGGCCTTACCTACTGCGACGTCACAATTGCTGGTGTTGCAAAGGCGTTTGGAGTACGGCTGGTACTCTCCACATTGCTCTGATTTAACTACAAAGGGTCCAGAGTTACATTGTAGGCTTGATCTATATTATATGTAAACTCAATGTGTCTAGTCAATCTGGCAGTACCATGTGCACAATGCCAATCAGAAAATAGCGTTGTTGATTCACTAGCCCTATCATTACGAGGATGAGGTATATCCTGCAGAGCAAGTACATGAAGGCTGACGGGGTGTCCTTCTTTAGTCTCCTGGCCAACTGTGACTCTGTGGTGGCCTCCTGCTCTGCGGAGTCCAGGCTGCTGATGAGGAGTCCCAAGAGGACCTGCGGAATCACTTGGGAGATCGGTGCACTGACGCCCACCTGAAGGTACGAGTCATGAACAGCCTAAACATTTTCTGTTAGTAAGTTGCATAGTGTGCTGCCTGCTCAATGCTTAATTTCGCTACGTGCTTAGAGTCCAGTAAGGCGTCAGGATTATGGTAGGATACAACTAAGGATGAGGTTATTCGTACTATATACCTTATTAACACGTTTGTTAACAGCTGCAAAGATCAAGCGCAATAGGAATGGCTAACTTTCAGCAGGTTTTTGTTTCTGCTCGTCGGCGACAGCTTGCCGAGTTCCCAGAGGGCATCACGAAGCTGTTTCGCTGCGACGGTGTCGTGCGCCCGCTTGTAAGGACGGCTGTAATGGCTGCACGTGATGACTTACTGCGGAAGTACCCACTAAAGTCAATCAGTAAAACATTTGAGAGTTATAAGGCTCACGTTAGTAAGGAGCTCTTGTGCTAATTCCTACTTTACATACTCTCTAAAAGCATCACCGAAAGCATGAGTAGATGGTGATAACAACTCGTGAATGTGGTGCTCATCACTTGGTCCTATTTGCAGATGCAATGCAGAAATGTGTTGGTCCTTGGTGGGGCCACGCTACATGAGCTTGAGCTTCAGTGGAGTTGCCTCCTGGGCTACCCCGACAGCCCGGTGCTGCGGCCTCTCCCGTTTCAATCAGCAAAACTCCGCGTCAGCGTGTTGGAGGTAAGGTTGTCAACAAAAGCACCTCATAATTTGTTGTGAAATTAGCCTGTGCTTATACAAGAGCAATGGTGAAAACGGTCTGGCATTATGCTAATTTGGTGTTCTTGTTAATACCTCCCACAACTTGCCAGGTATTAGGCAAGCAGGACTCAGTAAACTGCTGACGACGGCTACTTTCCAGTCACACCAACTTACTGCTATTTACGAGCAAGAGACAAGCTTGTTGTCCTTGGGCCTGTTATGGCACAGGAGCTTTCACATTGAAACAGGCTGGCTGCATAAGATTAAAAAACTCAAAACTGAATGTGACTTACAGTTAACTACTTTGGAAATTGCATTACCTTGCCTTGTCATGTACAGGACATCATTGTCTTGCCGCTGAGGCAGCTGCATATCTCCTTTCCTGAGCTCTCCACAAGTAAGTCAGCAGAGAAGTAGCCAGCACTTATAATCAGCATATGTTATGCAACACTTTTTGATCCTTCAATATGCAAAATGTGACCCACCTAGGTACTTCAGAAGAGTACTGTCAAGAGGCAATTGAATATAGTGTGCTGCATCGTATTGTAGCTTTGAATGGGCTGATAAGCCACATCCAAGACAGACAAGACAATCACGTGTCAATCATGAAAGTCGGTGTAGACATTTGGCATTTTCTAACAACGCTCTGATATCCTGATGCAGGCTGCTGTTGGGAAGACAGTGACAGCTCCGCAAAGATGACTTTTTCACTTGTTGTCTTCCTGAAGGGCAAGGTATTGTATTTGTCCATCAAGCACCTCCTTAATGTCAAACTCTTAAGTCAAAGCCGATTGCGTATCAGTCCGAAAATACCATTCACATTCTCCTTCTGCAAAATGTTTGAAGCTGCTGTTGTGCACCATCCAAGCTTTCCAAGTACTAAGAAGAAATGGTTGATCAACAGATGGCAGGCAGAGTCGAGGCAGCTGTGGATGCCTTGAGACAGCAATTGCCACCTGGGACTGTCGATCGTATATCGTAGACCTCACACTTGAAGTATATTTCTAGTCCTGCACTATGGTCTCAATTCTGTAAGTTGGAGAGGGTGGCCTTCACATGCAGTTCAGGCAACAAGGACCCTCAATTACTGTTTCTGTTTAAGGGTGACAATTTCTACTTGCCTAACCATTTTTGCTATACAAAGTTGCACTCTTTCCCTTCACATTTAGTTGCAGTGAACGAAGTGAATCTGCAAAGAGGTGATGGACTTGTGTGTCGCTGCAGCAACAGTGTCCCCCATTTTCTGTTGGTGGGCAGTGCTCAGTAGTCAGTTGCGAGCTCTTTACAACGGATTGGGTATGTGCGAGGGTCACATGCAGCTGGGAGGCCACCATCAGCACGACAGTCTTTCACACAGTAGCGTGCCAGCCTGAGTATACTCCATGTCTCAGCTTCCTTCTGAAGGCTTGCTGCAGGTGATCAGCCAATAAATAAAAATACACATTCCATCCTTGTGAATGAAAGTCATTTTTAGGAACTGGGTATGAATGTAGGCCACCACATTGTTGTGTGGTAAAGCGTATTCTACTATACTGGTGGTCCAACAATAAGCTACTAAGAAGAATATGATGCAGGCCCTTATCGTTTGCGCGGCTTCTTGCTCATAGCGTACATCCGCTTGGCGAGCCGCTTGCGCGCCGCACCCACCGGCTGGAACCTCGCGAGCCGCTGCCGTCTGACATCTGGGTCGGCCCACCCCCGGCCCCACTCTGCTGTCGCTTCGCCGCTGCCGCCATTGCCAAGGCCAGCACACCGTCGGGTCTGCCGCCTTTGGCTGCCGCCTTCTCCTCCCTCTTCTTCTCCCTCTTCCTGCACTTGGGTTTGTTCCTCCCACTGCCTGGCGGCTGCCAACATGTCGCCTTCGGGATGCACAAGCAGCGCATCGCCAAGAACTCGACTTACCGCACTTGGGTCTAGATCAGAGCTTGTCGCTTGTGCTGCGGTGTCATGGTGGGCTCGGAGGAAGGCCAGGCCCGCTTCCGTGGCTTCGGCATGTCTCATGCCAGAGACACGTGCCGTGAAGCTGCCGCCCTGGCCAAGGTGGCAAGCAAGCTGCCTCTGTTACCAATTGCCACTCATCTACATAGCATGGCATCTGGAGCTTGCTCAACCCTTAAGGTATTGATGTTAAGATGTTGATTGACTGAAGCATGTAGTAGTTTTGAGGACAAATGACATTCTTGAAAACACGCATCTGGGGGGCCTCCACACACCTGCTCTCTCAACAAGCCTCTGTCACAGAGGATCCGCGCAAGACCTCTCCGATACAGCGGCGTTTCCTTTGGGCCCTGAACATCAGCTTGTAAAAAGAGGCGGTGTTATCATGTGATGTTTCAGGAGTCTAACATGAAGTTGCACATGCTACAATGGAGTTGAGCATATCAGCTTTGCACAACTGACAGTCATAATGTACCTGAGCGACACCCCTTGCTGCTCTAGCTAGACAGTTGGTCGCTCCTTGAGAGCAGCTGCTTATGAGGCTGACGGCGTCCGCAGTCACATCCTCTAAAGTAGGAGTTCCGCCGGTGCACACGTCGCACCTGACATTGATAATAAACTTGTTCTTTTCAATTGTTACTCGCCTCTGAGCTCTATCCTCTTCTCCATCAGTAAGAAGAAAATGGCTTCACTGTCAATCGACACCTGTTATCGAAAAGTAGCTGGAACACCGCTGGCCATTTAGAAGGGAGCCCAGGTTAGGGGGCAGCCAGAGATTGAATAATAAGTTGTGCTAGATCAAGTTGTTTGAGGATGGTTTCCCATTCGGACACCACATTTAGGGATTGCTCAAAAACGTGCTATTTTGACAATATGTAAATGGCATGGCTACTCACATGTTACACACTCGCGTCTGCAGCTCCTCGCCGAAGTAGCTGAGCAGTATCCGCGCCCGGCACTTGCTGGTTGTTACTCCGTACCTGGAGCAAGTGCTAATTCTTCAGAGCTACTTCATCAGCTAGTAGCTGTGAAGCTGAATGCTTGTCACTATAAGCACATCATGATAAACGTAAATGCAAGAGCTGGCAGGTTCAACAGTGCTTTTCAGCAAACGAGCTATTGCCACTAATTACACAGAAATTTCAAACTCGTAATCCGGCACTCAGTCATCATCCAGCCCTGTAAGCTCAGGTATGCTAAACCTTGTCACTGAGTTGAAAGCACTACGCACAGTGTCATCTATCTAAGAGGACATTGCTGTGCGATGGCTAAGGCATAACATGGTACCGGAAGCACTCAGTGAGCATGTGCAGAGCATGCTGGGCCTGCTCCGGGCTCCGCTTGCTCGGCAGCAGCGAGGGCAGCACTGTCATGTCGCAGTACAGGACTGGCAAAAGCAGCCAATCATGAATGAATCACCAAATCAGGGAGACCCGCTCTAGCGCCTAGTCATGTTGCCACTTCTTACTATAAGCACTTGCTGTACTGAGGAGCCTGTTGCTCTGATGGAAGTATGTCAAGCACTGATGGCTGTGCAAATCTCCGCTGACATCCTGCTTACTGCAATCACAGGGGCGGCCGTCACGCCCGCCTCTGCCGGCCTCTTGGTAGTATGCCTCCAGACTCTGCAAGTAACAACCTCAAGCAGGTCAATAAATCTGATGTACTCAGGTCCAATTGATGTACTCTTGAACAGAGGATACAACTCTTGACATGATGAATAAACCAAGCCCACCATTTACAATATTGTCTAATTAAGTAGTGCTCTACATTGTGAGATAGAACACAACTTGGAGAGTTATGTGAGCACATTCTGCAAGTGTTTTGCACCTGGGGCCAACCATAGTGGATCACCCGTCGCACATTCGCCTTATCGATGCCCATCCCAAACGCAATCGTTGCCACCACCACCTGCTTGCTTGAAGGCCAGGCTCATTGAGCACAGAAGCACGTGAAGGACGCTAGTCAAAGAAGGAAGGAAGGACATGTGGATCAAATTATCACTTTCATCACTCCAGCATCAGCTTGCATGATAATAATTGGCTCTATGAGCCATAGTGCTGGCCCTCTGTGAGGCTCTTAAAGGGGTCAGGCTTAGATTGCAACCAAGTCAACAACTGTATTTGCGGACTTCTGTCATGTAAGGGAAGGATGTCATGAAGGACTCAGCACTCTCAGGTTGGATGGTGTAGACTGCAATGTACAACTCAAGACAGGTTCTCTTTTGGGGCCTTTGCTTGTTCAGTCCACAGTGTACGTGCAAGGCGAAACTAGGCTGTTAAGGCCAATGAGCTGTAGCTACCTGGAGGACCCCGGTCTGGAAGCTGCAGTGTACCTGCCGTAGGTGCGCCCTTGGCAGCTGCCGACTCGTCACAGCAGAGCTTGATTAAAAGGGTCAATGACTCAATAATGGGAGCCTCTAGAGCATATTAGCACCAATGAAATGTTATGAATCTCAAGGCCCTAATTAAGTATGTGTGGAAGCCGGCGATGAGTTGGGCTGTCAGTGGCACCTTGGCATGGTAAGCGGCACACTTGATGCCCCGCTTGCTCAAGTAGGCCGCAAGCCGCTCCGCTTCCTTCCTTGTTGGCACATACACAATGCTCGGGCCTTCTCCTTCGGGTCTATCCACGGTCACATCAACCAATCCTTGTGCAAACAGCACAACATTGCAAATGTTTGCTTTGCAAGTAAAATTAAACCCAACTTACTGATACTGTTACTGGCTTTGTTAATTTTGGGCTGCATTCTTGTCTGCTTTATAGGTACAGGGAATCGGAGCTTCAGATGTATAACATGCTCTTGTAACTTTGGAGGCTAAGTGAGTACCTGAAGTACTGGAAGCATAGGTAGCCCCTGGCTGAAATGTGCCAGATAAGACTGCACAAAAGTGCAGCTGTGAGGAATCAATGGAGTCAACCTGTAGTACCATTGTGCATATTGCTTTCTAGGCCGTGAACAAGATCAACTGTTAAAGCCCATCAGCATGTAAGAGCATGACTTGTGACTCAATCAAAGCACGGATCTTCTGCGTATGAGTCAATTGTTACCTAAGGTAAGACTCTACTGTATGAGCCGTCGCAGGCAGACAAGAACTTGGTGTCATTGCTGCACACCATCAAGGTCATTGGCAGGGAGCGCCCGGTCTTCGTCAGCGTCCAACTCCAAGCATCTGCTGTCTTCGTCGTCGTCCTCGCCAGATTCACAAGCTTCAACGTTGTCGCTGTCCTCTTGCAGTGCTGTGACCGTGCCGAGATTGGCCTCGCTGGACACAGCTCCCGCGGCCCCCTGCCGCGTTCCATTACTACAGCCCAGGTAGTGTTCCCTGAGGTCACTGAAGTCGCGAGCATACGAGGCTGGCCGCTTCGTCTTGCTGTGGCGGACCTGCAACACCAGCGACCACGCTTGTCAGGGTTAGAGAACAACGTGAGCAAGTAGCGAGCGACTCGGTTGAGGCCCTTGTTGAGCTTACCAGTTTTTAACACCTATTTCATTGGAGCTAAATACCAGTTAAATCATGCATTTTCTTATAGGATGATCGATTCTGACAGCAGAATTGAATCACAACATGATGTGAGAAAAGACTGAGACTGACAATTACAAATTGAATGTAGCTACTTTTTCAATGTGCAAGTATTCATATGCTAATGCTGATTGCAACAAGAACTCTGGGCCTTCAGTGCACCTTGAAGGCAAGGTTGGGCCGGAAGAACGACGTGAGCACGACCACTGCACCAGGGCCCATGCGCAGCGACGCGAGGACGTCCTCCCGCACCGTGGGCGTGGCAGTGGCGGTGAGAGCCATGACCGGGATGGGCCGGGCGCTCTTGTTGCCGAGGGCTCTCGGTGTGAAGCTCGTCTTGAGCAGCGAGAGCTTCCTAGACACACCACTTCGACTTTCAGGGCAACCCTCTACCTTATGATAATCCTTAACCGATTTTAATTTACATGACACTGAGGACGAGAGCTTAGGCACAAGATTGTGACAAGGTTTCCCCACCATTGTAGCAGATGTTAAGGATGCCAATAATGTAAGCATGAGATCGCTCTCAGCTGCTGTCCCTCAGGAGCCTGGCGGTGGAGCTGGATGAGAATTTTGCAGAAGAAGTGTGCGACTCAAGAGATGTGTGATTGAGACTGGTCTGATGTTGTTAACTCATTATACATTGCCTTAACTTGCTGGAAAAGCCTCCTGAAAACATGTCACCCTGAGACCTAACCCTAACCTAACCCTGAACCTCAATCTAGAACCCTAATCCTGAGTGCGCAGATGAGACCTGTAGGCCGGGCGGAAGTCATGGCCCCACTTGGAGACGCAGTGCGCTTCGTCAACAGCAAAGAGGGCAAT
This sequence comes from Spirogloea muscicola, assembly GCA_009602725.1. Lineage (NCBI taxonomy): Eukaryota > Viridiplantae > Streptophyta > Zygnematophyceae > Spirogloeales > Spirogloeaceae > Spirogloea > Spirogloea muscicola. The sequence continues at coordinate 173,715 of WELB01000102.1, forward strand.
GCCGCGGCCACGTGCAAGCTCCTGCAGGCCCCTCACCAATCTGCAAGCACCACAAAGTGCGAACCACATAAGAATGTGGGTAAGGAAAAGGTCTCGGAAGGTACTGCTGAGATTTAATGGTCTGAGATTTAGTCTGAGAATAGGTATTTGTTTTTGGTGGTGGTAAGAGCACCGGGGGATGGTCTCGGGGCAGGCGTAGATTACGTCGTAGGCGCCGGCAATTGCCGCGGCCTCAATGGCTGCGTCAGGCTGCCCGGACCCAAGGAAGCAGGCGGCGACGCCAGCGGCGGCAAGCTTCACGCACTGGTCGTGCATGAGGGAGATGAGCGGCGACACGACAACGACGGCGGCGCCCGTCACGAGCGCCGGCAGCTGGAAGCACAGCGACTTGCCTGCGCGGACGAAAACCCACATCGAAATTGTAGTCAGGACCTGCGTAACTCACTGAATAAAGGTGATCCAGAGGTCAATGATCTGCAAATGACTAATGGCTAGTACAAATCCAATGAATGGTTGTTAGTGGTTATTAAGTACAAATCCAATCTATGGTTGTTGGGGCCAGCAGCTTACCGCTGCCAGTAGCGGCTAGCACGAAGCAGTCACGGCCAGCGGCCCAGGCGGCCAGGGCCTCACGCTGGAACGGCTTCAGCTCCTCAAAACCAAAGCGGCTTTGGAGCAACATCATCGCCGCAGCCTCCCAGCCACCGCCGCGGCTGTCAGCTGCGCTGCCTTTACTATTCGCTGATGGAATTGGCAGCAGTGGTGGCGGCTCAATGGGCAGCATCGCAGGTGCGGCTGCGCCGCAGCAGCTACCGGCGAGGAGGTAATCGATGGCGTCCTCGAGCGAGGTGCAGGCGGCAGCAGCTTCGGATGCGGGCCCAAACTCAAAACCCATTGCTAATAGCTGCGCACGCCACGCTGCAGTCGTCGGTCCATTACTGCCAATGGCGCTGGGCGCGTCCATGATGACCTGCCGGAGCTTAGTCTGCGCTGCCAACGTGCTTCACGTCGCTGGATCTGGAACAGTCATTGCCATGAACAGAAAGACGGGTCATCGACGATAATGAATTCCCAGGCGCCATGATGGCTGCCTGCCTCCCATGTCTCCTGCTGTCGCACCATTGCGATTATTGGGAGGGCCGGCAACTGGGTCAGTGCCACAGTTGCGGCGCGCGTTGCCCAACTCGTGGTAATCATGGTCCTCTGCGAAAGCTTGTCGACGTGCCGCAAGTCGTAGTGACAAGCTTTGGAAGTGGTGGAAAGTGGGTAGCACATTGAATTCAGGGTTTGGGGTGTAGGGTTTAGGAGAGAATTTTAAGGTTCCGAATTGAGGTGATGGCAGTGAAGAATGGGAGGACGAGAGCAAGGTGGCGCTAGGATGAAGAAGAGAGACTTTCGTGTATTTCTTAAGCATATAATGATGACAATGGCAAGCCCGTCTGATGACGTACATTACCCACTGTCAATTTGACTTGCTCAGGAACACCGGTCAAGCACATGAGGTCGCTTGTCAATGCCTGAATACCGGACGGCACATTCAAAGCCCTTCTGCCACCAACTAGAGCTCGCCCAGCTTTTCTGGTGCAAAGCATGAGCCTGAGCACCCAGCAAACAGGCCGACACACGATGGCGCAAGAACGACAGTCATGCAGCTGGCAAGTTCATCTCGGCCGGAAGCACACCTTCACGTCGTGCATAGTCTAAATTGGCAATATTTTGAAGGAGTGTATGTCGAAGACTTCTATAGCAATGTCTTTCAGACCTTGTCCATTCTTTGGGCTGGCCTCTCACAGCCACTGCTATCAATTTGGAATAGCTGTTTCTCAATATAGCCAGATGTATAGACTGCAGCTGGCCGGAGCTGATCTCTGGGGGTGGTTGATTAATGAAGATGAGGGGGATAGGAAGCTGTTGCTATCGTATCCATCCGTTGAAAGACGAGTTCTTTACCCTTGCCCCATTTTGGCGCTTTTCCTCTGTACAACCCCTACTCACGCCATTCTCCGCCCTCGCCCAAGCTTCTGATAGAGGCGCACAATCCAGACTGGTTACGGCAGTGGAAGATGAGCGCCGCAGAAGGTTGAGGAGGCTGCCAAAGATTTACAACAATCCAAGGAGTCTGGCAAGACTAACTTCTCTCGCCACACCTAGCGCCACCAACTGGATCACCTCACACGCCATTGCCAACGCCTTCAGCATCAGCTTTAAGGCCTTTCGGACGTTGCTTCAAGTCTTCCTCGGCCTCCCACCTAATTGCCTGATTGGAGTGCGCTAGTGTGAGTGTGGCTTCCGGGCAGAGGGTGCTGAGCTCGCCGCTCACATGCTGCGATACCCTACTGGACCAGAAGTGGTGGGCATCCACAACCTCCTCCGCGCTGCCTTGGCGAGTTTGATGCACGACGCCAATGCCATGCAGTCGTGGAACAACATCATGCCAGCAAGCCAGCCCAAAAAGAATGGACAATGTCCAAAGCCAAAGAAAGAGGTGCCGGAATAGGACTACACTACCAAACACGACAGCGCACTAGGGAAGCTCAGTACCCGCGAGTGAGCAACATCAGGTCGGAGTAGCTCGTGGCAGGAAAGGAGGCACTCTGCCGAGACCCAGAGGCGGCGGCCAGAGCACGGCCTGCTCGCGTGTGGACGGCGCGCGCAAGGGAGCGTTGGAACGACACTGCCATGTCTTCCGCGCGACGCCCTCACCCTCCCGGACGAGGTATTCCGATGTGCCGTCCACCGCCTCCTAGGCCTACCGCCGCCATGTCTCCAGGGTGTGCGTCAATGTGAGTGTGGCGAGCGCGGGGCCGAGCCTGGAGAGCTGGCTGCTCATGATCTGCGCTGTTCCCACGGCGGAGAGCGGACAGCGGCCCACGACCGCCTCCGCGACGCGATGCATGGCATCCTGTTGGAGGCGGGCAACGGAGCACTCCGGCATCATGCTGGTCCAGGAAAGGGCCGACGGTCTCCACGCCCGGCGTGTAGACCTGGTGGCCACCCCACAGGCCGGCGGGCCACGTCTTCTCCTGGACGTGGTGACCACTGATGCCTACGACCGCTCACACCCAGCTCAATGTGCCACCAAGGCTGGGTATGCGGTCGCCTGCGCTGCTCGGGCCAAAGAGCTGAAGTACGCAGATCATCCGCGGGAAGACGAGTTCTTTCCGTTGGCCATCGACACACGTGGGGCGCTGGGCGCTCGGTGGCTCGAGTTGCTCACCCAGCTCGCCCGCCACACTGTCGCCCGCCGCTTCCATGGGGAGCCGGTCGACTTTCCTGCAGTCGGGTCGCTGGCGCAAGTATCGAATGCGCCTGGCCGTCTCGCTGCAGAGGTCTATGGCCCGGGCGTTGCACCTTCGTGCCGGCAGAGCCCTCGCTGCTGCCTCTGGCTCTGGCCAGGGCTGGCTTTTCCAGCCCCTATTCTCAATGGGCGAGCACTTCCTTCCGCATGCGCCAGGCGCATGCGGAAGACATGGGCGAGCGAACCGGTGGAGTTGAAGCCGGGCAGCGCCCCTGGCAGACCCGAGAGAAGAGAAGGCTTCCAAAAACGAAAAGGAAAAGTGCTCGCCCATTGAGAATAGGGGCTGGTACAACCAGCCCGAAAAGGAATGAACAGAGTACGAGAAGGGGCCAGGGGAAGCGCTAAGAAACAGAAACAAAGCAGCTACGAGACACTCAGTAACCCCGGCTAAGCAGCCGCAGATCAGAGATGCTGGGCTCCTGGAAGTGGGTCCCCTGGCCAGAGCCAGAGGCAGCAGCGAGGGCTCTGCCGGCACGAAGGTGCAGCGCCCGGGCCATGGACCTCTGCAGCGAGACGGCCAGGCGCA
>WELB01000102.1:180166-190993 GCA_009602725.1 Spirogloea muscicola
GGCGGCGGCGGTGGCGGCGGCGTCGCCGGCTCGGTGCGCGGCCGCGTCCGCGGCCAGCTGCTGCGCATGAAGCAGGAGCAGAACCTCCTCGACGCTTACGCCGCCGACGGCTGGAGAGGCCGCAGGTGCGGGAATCGAACACCCATCTCAACTATGGCAAGTCCTTCTGGGGGCCAAATAGCTCCACGCTGCCGCCCATTGCTGGCGCCGCAGCTGCTTCCGCTGGCGGCCATGACCAGCTTGGGCCTGTTGTGGGCTCCGCCGCAACTGGCATTGAGTGCCCTGCCTGAGTGCCATCCTTCTGGTCAAATTGAAGTTTCGTTGTATGAGTCCTAGTGCAGTTTCCCATATTTCCTGTTGAATAATTCCTGTTGGTACTGCAAAGGTCATTGTGGGCAGCGGTGAAGTAAGCACGAGTAATACATCTAAACCCCACCGTGAACATGTGGTGAGCCCATATGCTGAGGCCGTCTCCGTGTGCAGCCGCGAGAAGCTGCGGCCGGAGAGCGAGCTGGCGCGCGCCGCCGCTCAGATCCGGCGGTCCAAGGCCGCCGTGCGCGAGGCGCTGCGGCAGCTCGCCGGCGCCGCCGCGGAGGGCGCCATCCCCACCGCTGCCTTCGACAAGGACGGCTGCCTGCTCTATGACGAGGTGCGCCCGCCGCTGGGCTACAGAGAAACTTTCAATTAGCTATCCAAGATGCTGAACAACTATAGATACCTATGTATCTCCTGGTAGACTCTTATCTTCCTATTGCACTTATATTACAATCTAGCGTCCCATGCCATTTCACAGTATAGACACCTAGCAGCATGGCTACATGCTCTGCTTGAGGTTGGGCTTGGCCACACAAGTCAAGGTCACTTGCTGCCAGGGTTATGCTGTTCAGTTGTGCCAGTCTATTACCAGTGAAGTCTTAAGCAACGTTGACTCCCTGCATACCTCAGATCTTCTGCGCCACGTGCAAGTCGCCCGAGTTCGTGTCCGACAACGACATCCTGCTCTGCGACGGCGACTGCTCCCGCGGCTTCCACCAGCGCTGCCTCGACCCCCCACTGCGCACTGAAGATAGTAAGTTCTGTACACTTGATCCTTGCGTTTTTCCGTGTTAAAGGTCCTGACGACAGTATGACCCAGTCATGAAAGTTGTGTGACCACTTGGCCTGTTACCACTTGGCCCCCAGTTACCATCCTACAGCACTAAAGGCCAGGTCTTGAGGCCCCTGCAGTTCCGCCCGACGATCAGGGCTGGCTGTGCGGCTTGTGCGATGCGAAGCTGGACTGCATCGACATGATCAACGCCGAAGCCAGTACCCACCTGCCATATGATGCAAGCTGGGAGGTTTGGCTCCTAATTATGCTCAAATTATGCCCAAGATACTTTCAATGTCAGATTAAGAAGCTATCAAACAGGCATTCATAAGTGCATTAGTGGAAAGTGGCAAAAGCGCTAAACTTGAATGACACTCACATTTGCAGTGATTGTCATTCTTATGTATGCCAACAAGAGGTGGCTGCGCCAATCCACCCTCAGCGAGCTGCTGTGATTTTGGTTGTTGTTGGGATCTTTCAGCCTATTAAGGTTTTATACGTTGTTCAGCAGTCAGTCTTCAGATATATAGATTATTAAGTGAGTGTTTGCGCACTGCAGGCTGTCTTCCCTGAGGCTGCGGAGGAAGCAGCGGCAGGAACTGCAACAGAGGCAGGCGGCGGAGAGTGGCCGTCCGACGACGAGGACGACGGGGACTACCAGCCGGGTGTCGGCCGCCGCAGCGAGGACTCCGCCGGCGCCAGCGGCGAGGACTTGTTAACTGGTGACGTCGGCAATGGCCTGTCCAGGGTGGCCGGCGGCAACGAGAGCCTGACGAGCGAAGACAGCAAGGGCACGTCAACAAGCGGCAGCGACGGCGACGACCCTGAGGAGGGCGTGAGCTGGGACGAGCTCGAGTTCCTGCGCCTGGAGTCTGGCAAGGTCGGCGAAGGTGGTCGCACTGGCGGTCAAGGGGGCGAGGCACTTGGTGCCGACAGGCAGCTGGGCGCCGACACGGCGGACCTGATCGTCAACGGCAAGCGGCGACGTGTGGCGGTCGACTACAAGCGGCTCAATGAAGTAAGGGCTCAACCGGCCAATATCACAAGATTTACAAACATATAGAGGATTTATATGAATGATGGAAGATAAAATTTTTATGTAAGATATATACACCTCATCTCATCTTCTTACCTCCCATCTTGTCATTAAGCATTTGCTGCCCACTAATTGCTTCCTCTGCTTGCGTGCAGGAGCTATTTGGCAACGAGGCCGAGGACGGCGAGCGCCCCGTCCTGAGTGACGATGAGTGGGGCCCAGCCCGCCAGCCCGCTGAGAAGCAGGACAGCGTCGTTGGTGGGGTGGTAGCTGGAGAGCACCAGAGACGCCGGAGGCGGACGACTGACGGCAACGTCTCAGCTTACGGGGCCAGGCCAGGCACTGAGCCTGGGCTGTCGTCAGCTGCAGGCACCCAGCAGCAAGGCCGCCGCAAGAATCACATCCTGGACGCTTCCACTATTCAGGTGAGAGCCATATTCATGCCCCTTATTGGGGGTACATCCTAAATTTCAATCGGACCTGTTAGATGATAGCTCTATTCTCCTACTACTGCTGGACATTACAAATAAATGTTTGAGCGTCAGTGCTAGTCTGCTGGATCGTCTCAACTCTTGTGTCTTAGAAGCCTAAAATCTTGCAAGCATACAGTATTTGGAAACTTGGTTACTTGACTGCCATTACAGGTCCATATCATAAGCTGTGCCGTAGTTGCGCTGATCTAGGCAACTCTCCCTGCTTTGCAAGCCTTTCCATTTTGAGAAGGATCTTTCTCAAGATGGATGATGACTGTAATGATCTTCAATCAGATCCTTGAGCACGCATTCATCTCTGACCGGCTGCCTCCAAAGCAGCTCCGGAAGGAACTCGCTCGGCAGCTGAGGTTGTCATTCCCAAAGGCAGGTCTCACTTCATGGCTTCATTGCTGCAGCACGCTTGATTGCCTATACTTCCTTAATCAGAGAACAATCAGCAGGTTGCTGACAAGTACCAGACTTATCAGCAATTGACTGCCAACTTGTGCAATCAACTCTGCAGGTCACTAAGTGGTTCGACCACCAGATGCATAAGCGGGTGGCGGCCCCAGTGAATGGTGCGTTCGTTGTTGGTGCCACTTCGAAGTCGAGCCCAGCCTTACCCGAGGAGTCTGCTCCAGAAAGCCGCCTGTCGGGCAGTGTGGGACCTTCAGGGGACGCGACGAAAAGGGTCGCAGCGGCAGCAGTGGCGGAGCCGCTGCTGCTGGAGAAGCTGGGCGCTGTCAAGGTCAAGCTGCAAGAACTCAGCGAGACGCTCGAGGCGCAGTGGTCCGGTGTCATGGGCATGCTGCGGCGTGCCGTCAGCAAGCCCGTCAAGGCCAACGGTGGTGCTGGCTGTCATCTGGCCAGCGGCAAAGTGGAGGCTGCCCTGCCCATAATTCCAGCAAGCCCCGGACGTACAGCTGCCGCAATGGAGGAGTACCTCGGAGGTCGCTCAGGGCAGGACCTTAGCGCCGCAGGCCAGGTCCTGAAAGCAGGACAGACTGAGCAGGACTGTGAACCTGATCTTGGTAGCAAGGTCCACCAGGGGTGCAGACCTCCCCTGGAGGACAGTGGAGATCACTTAGTGGCGGCCGCAAAGTGCCGGCCTGAGCCCGAGCGAGGCAAGAGCCGGAAGACCAAGAAGCCCCACCTGCAGACCACCACCTTACACTTAGTTGCAAAAGTGCAAACAGCGCTGCCGCCGCCGCCAGTTGCGGAGCTGCCGCAGCGAGGACGCCGACGCCGGCTGCCACCGGAGGGGCCGCCGGGCATTTGCGCAGCCCCAGGACCAGGCAGTGGCCGAGGCGGCCGCCTGCACGGAAGCGTCGGCCGCCGGAGCGCGTTGTTGTAGCACTTGGTGCTGCTCTGAGCTCTTGTGATCATGCCTTTGTAGATGACATAGCTTTGTTATTGTAGCAAGCCTCGAGAAAGCAATCAGTCCATCCTCTTGTGGCTACACAGCTGTCCCATTGGGCAGCGCAGGCTCTGCAGCCTGCCAAGTGCATGATGTCCTCATGCAGGAGCTGTCACGCTGAGAAAGTAAGAGCTCACAGGCCCTGCCAGAGCCCACACAGTGTTTCCAGATAATGGCCACCTTAGTGCGACATACCTTCTGACTGCAGCTAGACCGTATCTCATCCATTACTAAGATGGCACTCTGACAAGTATTGCATATGTATACTGCAGTTTCATACGCAATCCACATTCTGGACTCACTGTCTTTAAGAAAAAACATATTTCTGTGCTTTGAGCCCAACCCTCTAAGTTGGTAAATTATGACGATGTTTATTACTTACAGTGCTAGAGGTAGTGATCTGTATACAATTGCTGTGCGAGAGCTCTGGCGAAGCAAGCAGTGCCACAGTGGCAAATGGGCCTCTCAGTCACCTTCAATAGCTTGACAGATAAGACGAGGTGTTTTGGGAGCCAATGATCTTTGATAGCATCTGCTATTAGGAGTGGGAGTCTAGGCCCTCCCAAGCTTTGATTTCAGTCATTGTGATGGCAATTTCAACGGCGTGCTGCTCTTCATCATACTGTTAAGAACAGACTAGAGAGCCTCTATGTGGCTGTTAGCGACCCGACACTGGCATGCTCGGATGCCAGCGCCAGGAAATCGTCGCGCCTCCGCCAGTACTCGCCATACCGCAGGAAGAAGTACTCAATGTAGTCAAAGTCGATGGGCGAGTAATTGGCCTGTAGCTCCAAACACAGGCGCATACGCATCAACATATATCTCCACAACTTCTACCTGCTTAAGTGGCTCAACAGATAATCCATGGTTGAGTTGTGGGGAAAAAGTTATCTCAATAGATACGTCGACAAGGTGGCTTACAACGCAGCAGCATTTTGCTCAACCACAAAGCATGGTGCAAATGCCAAGCGACTGTCACCTGACAACTCAATCTTCTGAAGCCAAGGTAAACTGTAGGACCTTACATCTTCACATGTTCTGCTTCTAGGCTTTTGGAGGTTCAGGTTGTCAGGGAACCTGCACGAGTGCCCAGACAGCCCAGTAGAGATGGGACACGAGTGCGTAGCAGTTGGTCTCCACGTACAACCGGTCCAGCTCAGTGGCAGGCGCCTGCGCCAACGCCCGGGAAGAAGGGGGAGATCTGCTAAGCTTGCATGCTTTTGCAGCAGTTGAAGCTATGCCAATGGGCTCAGCCGTGCTGAATAACGAGATTGGGATGTGAATTGATTGGACCACAGAACGATGATATGGATATGGAGAGTACTGAGTCATAAGTTGAGCTCTGGTCCACCACGAAGATGGACAAAGGAGCAAGAGCTTAGAGCTGCCAAGGTTTAGTGGCTGTGGACGTGCATACTCTATTCTCATACCTCCTCCGGGTTGTCGGGGCTCAAATAACTTCGAAAGAAGAGGTACTGCGCGTCCTTCTCTGGGTACCTGCGGCAGCGGGTGCAACTTTGTGTGTTATCTCATCTGTATATAATCTGTATCTAGTTTGTATCTATCTGATATGCATCTAACCATCTATTGCAGGCGATGTTGGAACAGCATTGGCGACGCCAACTCTGGCCTGGCTTGACTGGTCCACAAGCTTTACCAGCACCTGACTGGAAGCCATGTGATATACAGCCACTCTTAACATTGACTGGAAAGAGTTGATGAAGCCCTTTGAGTGCCCTAAGTGGAGTTAAACAAGCCATCCCTGAACCTCCCAGTCTACATGACAGCCATCAGATACTGTGCCATTCCTATCTTGCAGTATTGTGGCAACCCCAGACGTTTCTGGTAGAAGCCCATCTGAAATTTACTATGTTGAAATTGCCAATGCCAAAAAAATATGACGAACTGATTGAGCGCCAGGACTTCAAATGAAGAGGATTGAAGACGCACCGGCTGTAGTCGCAGTCAAGACCCGCATACTCATTGAAGTGATTGCCAATGTCATAGCCGCGGAAGCTGTACGACCCATACTCAAAGTCGATGATGTGCAGCGCGCCTGCACCACAACCCCCGCCCTTGGCGCTGCCGGTCAGCAAGGAGGACATGGCCACATCGGCGAGCATTGCAGCCGGCATGTTGATGAGCGTTTGGCAGCTAAGGTACAAATTCTTGCCAATGTACTATGTAAGGCTCAAAGTATGTAAGAAAAGCGTTAAGGGGTTTAAGGTCAGAGCTTGAGCTCACCGCTCTTGACTTCGTACATGAAGTTCCCAGAGAGGAGGTCATTGTGCGCAAAGACCACTGGTGCACAGAGACAGTCGGTCGCCACCTGGCCCGACAACTTCCCGTGGTCAGGAGGGAGGGGAGAGGAGGGAGGGGAGGAATCGGGAGGAGGGGAGGTGGGCACGCTCACCTTGAGACGCTCGATCTCGGTCGTCAGCTCTTTGAACGAGACGTCGGCAAGCCGGCGGCGCTTGGGGCCGTCCTCAACGCCGACAGTCATTGCTGGAGGAGGAGGGAGGGGGACTGCAGCGCTCAGTGCCCCGCTGATCGAGAGCAACGTGTTCTTCTCGCACCTGCCTTGGCCGAGGCTCACCGGTGTGCAGGTACGTGAAGATCGTCGGCCACAGCTTCGGCGAGCGGTCGCCCGGGACGTCGGTGCCGTGGAAGCGCCGCACGGCGCGCGCGATGAGCGGCACCATGTCCGGGCTCGCCATGTCTGCGCAGCACCCACCAGGGCTGTCAGAGTCCGTTAAGCGCCACGCGAGAGAGGAGAGGGGCCAGTAGTGAGAGGGACTTGGGCATTAGCGCCAGAGAGAGGGATGGAGGAGGGAGGGAACACGGGGAGGGAGGGCAACAGGACAATATGTGCGAAGAAAAGAAAGTGCGGAAGGGACGAGGAGAAGGAGAGGGCGACAGGAAGAGAGCCAGACAAAGGCAGAGAGATTGAGCAAGTGGAGGAAGGGGGACACGGGAGAAGCGAGGAGGAAGACGAGGAGAGATGAGGGAGGAAGGGCGGAGGAGGAAGGAGATGAGGAAGGGATAAGAGGGAGGGTGAGAGCAAGATGAGGGGAGGAGAGGGAGAGAAGGTGGACAAGAGATGGAGAAGAGGGCGGGAGGAGGAGAGGCAGGAGGATTGTAGACTTGGAGGGGAGGGGGAAATGGAGTGTGTACTGAGTGATGGAGGGCCTGCGTGGCCAAGTACCAAGGCAAGCACGCTAACAGATGTACATTACCTGCTGCTAAGCCGACCCGCTCAGTAACCATGAGTCAGCACTTAGACGTCGCTAACTGATGCTGACTGATCGCGAACTGATGGATACTGAACGGCAATTGACAAGCCCTTGTGCGACCAGCTAAGGCTTGACCAGCTTTCAGAGGAGAGAGGAGGGCAGATGGGCAGAGGGAGGCAAACACCTGCAGGCTCGAGCGTGCGCGCGTCCAGGTACCCCTGCACGAGGCCATTCTTGAAGACGCCGAGCAGCTCCGCGCCGAAGCCCGCGTCCGTCAGCACCTTGAGGGCCTGCACCACGTCGTACGCCGCCGCCAGCCCGTGTCACAGCGCAACAATGGGCATGAGCGACACTTATAGTCACGGTTGATAGTGACCGCCGCGGGCATTAGTTGGGTCGTCTAGGGCAGCAGACCTCCAGCTCCCGCTTGCGGTCGATGACGGCGTCGGTGTTCGGCCCAAACACCCGCACCGTCACCGGCCAGCGCCGGCCGCCGTCGCCACCGCCGCCGCCGCCGTCGCCGCCGCCGCCGCTCTCCCGCCTTGCTCCTCGGCGCGAAACTCCGCCTGCCTGGGAAGCTCGCNACCCCCAGCCCCCGCCGCTAACTGCTCTTAGGATGGCCTTACTGCAGTACACCACGGTAATGTGCTAACTTGCTTGATAATTGACATTGATTTTGGCAATCAGGCCAAAAAAGCGTTGGCAAAAGCGGCCGTGCCCATCATCAGCGGCGGCGGCCCTCACGGATGTTGGTGATGCCGCCAGACACCTTGCTGACGGCCAGGTTCGCGTCGCCGGCACCGCCCCACCCCGGCACAATCTGCCGGCACACCTCCCTGCGCCGCCGCCGCCGCCACCGGAGCCCAGCACCCAGCCATAGCCCAACAGCGGTAAGCCCGCCGGCAGTTGCGGCAGCAGCAACTGCAATCATTAAGTGTGTTAAAAGGGTTTGCCATGGAGTTAGTCATCATTAGGAGGCAGTTTGCCTGCCCTTAGCGAGTATTGCATGGTGGGCGACCTGACGGCGGCGTGGAGGGCGTCCGGCGGCAGCCCGGGGTCCACGGTGGCGTCGACTTGGGGCACGTCCGGCATGACCCCGGCTGGCCTGGCCGCCAGCCCGAGACGCCGGCGGGCACTGTCACGCCATTGCCGGCCTGCGGCGGAGTTGTGGGCTCTCCGCCACCGCCGGCCTGCGGAAGCAATGCGACTCGGCCTGCTGCCTGTGCGGCGCTCAGTCCTTCGAGTGTCGTCCACACTCTCGCTTCTCCTCGCGTACTGCCTGCTCACAACTGCCTTCTCCTCGCTCTCTCTCGCTCGCGCGCTCTCTTGTGCTCTCTCTCTATCTCTCTCTCTCTCTCTCTCTCTCTCTCTATCTCTCTCTCTCCCCCTCTCCCTCTCCTTCTCCTCCCTTCATCCCCCCCATCAGTTCCACTCTCTCTCTTGCCCGATCTCTTTCTTGCCCGTCCAGCTGGGCCCAGCAAGAAAAGGGAGCCCCCAAGATAGTGTATGACCAGGCTGAGGTGAGAGAGAGAGGAAGGGGGCGCGGGGGCACGTGTCGACAGCCCCCCCCGGTCCAAGCAGCCCATGACCTTGATCTGTTAAGCTGGCGAGGTAACATACCAATGTCGCAACGACCGCCATCATCACTGCCACTTTCCGTCAGTAAGGCTAAGTGCACACATTGTCACGCTGCCATGTAGAGACACATTACACTTTGAGACAGACGATCGCAGTAAATTATCATCAGTCACCAGTCAGTCAGCAAACCATCAGATCGCAGAAATAAATTATAGTGAGGGACAGTCCACAAAATTCGCTGTGCAATTGCTGCAGTTTTCCCAGGTCGCCTCATCTTTGCAGGCCTCAGTAGGACTGAGTCAACAACAACTACTTCAGTTAAAGACAGACGCTGCACAATTGTGGGTCATCGAATTGCACAGGGCGCATGACTTGGTCATGACTTGGTGAATTAAAGACTTAATCAAGAGCGTGATGGCAGTACTCGAGATGGCTTGCTTGCCCCTCCATGATCGCCTCCATGAGAGACACTATCAGCTTCAGTAAACATTTCGGCCAACCCAAGCCAAGAATGCAAGTAGCACGCATGGCTGAGAGCGCCTCATGAAACTGCGGCGGTGGCCGCGGCCTTCGCCGGCGGCTCCTGCGTCGGGACCGCCGTGTCCAGCGCCCGCGCTGGCGCGGGGTTCTTGAGGTCCAGCAGCCCCTGCTCCTTGAGCTTCGGGTCGAAGCGCAGCTGCTCGGTGCACTGCCGCTCCTGGAAGCCCGCATGGAGGTCGCGCTCGATGCGCCGCGCCACGTCCTTGAGCACGCGCGCCTTGGGCGGCCCTGGCCCTGCCGCCGCCAGCTTCGCTCGTTCCTCGTCTGCCCCGCCCTCTTAGTATAGGAAACTATTAGCACGATTGAACACTTAGTGCTGCATTTCATGGCTTGCCACATTCTTGGTCGCAGCTGCTGCTGAGCACTGAGCTGAGCTGAGCATCCAGTTATCTTGTAACATAATGCCCCATGCTCTTGCCATACAGTCAAGGAAGTAAGAATCGACTCGACTGTATGACTAATTCATGGTTAATAGACCTGTATTCAGGCATTATATCAATGCATGGTATCTGAGGACTGACTGTCTGACCAGTCATGAGGGGCTCGCAGTCGACAGGGTTCTCCCACGTGCTCTGCACGGCGCCGCCGTCGTTGCCGGGCGGCGCGCCGCCGGCCTCCTTGCACCACTGCTCGCGGATGCCCTCGAGCAGCGAGCGCGAGGGCGAGCGGATGTGCTTCGCGCGGACGAACCAGCAGAGCCGCGGCATGCGTGCAAAGTGCAGCCGCAGGCTCGGATTCACCTGCGAGAACACGAGCTATCAATGAAGCCATTTTGATTTTTGAGGAAGTACCTTATCAAAACATGTAGGAATGTCATCAGCAGTTGCATAGTACCAAACTGTCAGACTGGGCTCGCGCTCGCCACTATGGGCCCCGAGACGCTGCCGCGGCACGGCGGCTCCCAAGGTGGCTCTCACGGCAGCTCCGACGGCGGCTATAGACGGCAGTCCAAGACTAGCCATAAAACTACTCTACTACGATTGGCATAACCAACACAAAGTCAAGAATTGCTTCCGCAAAGCTCGCTGCATTGGCACAGCTGCGAAACGGCTGTGCTCCGCTGGCTGCCATTGCCATTGGCGCCGTTTCCAGCGAAACCCATCTCCAAGCCTGCTGCTTGGAGCGAGGGCTATTTAATCATAACTGAATTCTATCTGGATAACTTACCGAGCGTGAGATGCCAATGTACTGCAGCTTGTGGCGGTCGTCGTAGATGGCGTACACCGTGGCCTTGGCGTCCGCTTGGCCCAGGTCGGCGAAGGTGCCGTCGGGCGCGAGCAGGGGGACCAGCGGCAGCTCCGCCAGGGGCTCCGCCGCCGCCGCCGCCGCCGCCGAGCCGCCGCGCAGCTGCGCCTGCCGTCGTCGGTACTCCTCCTGGGCCTGCGGCAATGGCGACGGCGGTCCCGGTCAGGCTCCGCCGCCGCCTTGGAGGCGGGCTGCGGCGGCGGCAATGGCGACGG
>WELB01000102.1:223063-239476 GCA_009602725.1 Spirogloea muscicola
CCGTTCGGAAGGCGTCGTCCGGCATCCGAAGTGCGTCGTGGATCGGCAGGGCAGACAACCAGGCAGCCGCCCCTGGTGAGGACGCCGAGAGCAGCCGCGCGCGCCCCCGGAGGTCGTCCGGAGACAAAAGCCATCGCCGTGGAGAAAGAGGCCGCGTCCACCTCCGCCATGAAGCGAGCTTGGGCCCGGAGGTCGGCCGTGCGCGCGAGGTGCGCGAACGGGACGGCCCGCGGCACCAGGGCGGGGTGATCTGCAAGCAGCGCATCCCGGGCAGAGCGGAGAGCCGCCTGGAAGGGGTACGGGCCACTCTCCACGTCCGCTGCCGCCTGCTCCAGAAGGCGACCCCCATGCTGGATGAAACGCTGGGCCACCGTCGACGCAACCTGCGCCCAGCTCCCCAGGTGCGCTGCCCGGCAGGCACGAGCCAGCGGACGGCAGCCCAGACCCCCGCGGCTCACAGGCAGGGAGGCCTGGTGCACAGCAGCCGGCGTCGCCAGGAAGGCCGGGTGTTGGATCAGGGCCGCTGCGCAGGCGAGGATACCTGCATCGAAAGTTGCATAGGCTGCCTGCGCCGCCGGGGAGGGGGGGAGGGCTCGCGCCAGGTACTGAGGACGTTGGGCAATGCTTCGCGTCAGCATGGCGAGCCCAAGGGCGATGGCTGTGAGTGGCCAACCCAGAAGAAAGAGAACAAAGTCGAAGGGGCCAGAAAAGATCTGAAGCCTAGCATCTCCGACCTGCGGCTGCAGAGGTTACTGAGTGATTTGTAGCTGCTTCGTTTCTGTTTCTTAGCGCTTCCCCTGGCCCCCTTCTCGTACTCTGTTCATTCTTTTTCGGGCTGGTATTTCCAGCCCCTATTCTCAATGGGCGAGCACTTTCCTCTGAAGAACATAGCGACTCCAGTGGCCACTGGGTGCTCAATAGTCCCTGCTGAGCAGCCGGTGGTCAGGGAGTCTGGTCTTCGCATAGCTTGATCCACTGTAAGGCAATGGCTGTGAGAGGCCAGCCCAAGAGGAATGAATTAGCCCGGAGGGCGGAGGGCTGTGATGACAGCCTAAAGTACAATCTTTTTCTATATTGCAGCGGCACACCCCGTCTGGTCCAAAGTATGGGCTTTCCAGTCTACTTTGTGGGCTTCCCCTTGAGCGGAAGGATTGGCCAATCGGGTCCATGCACCGATGTATTGTGGTGGAGATTATTTTCCCTGATCGAAGCTTGGTTGGAGGCACTGAGCTTGCAACTCCGTTAACACCAAGTTGAAGGATGACGTGCAATGTAAATTGACGTGTGCAGCCACCTCAGCAACCTTGTCAAGGCGAGGAATCACCAACATAGTGTGGCACGACAGTCCTGCATGCTTTGGCAGCAGCCATGGCGTGCACACTGTTCAGACAAGCCCGCTGTTGACTTCTTCTCCCTTCGCCATTGGCACCCGGACGACATTGACCAGATGCATAGCCAAGCATTGGATGATGTCAACCTAGTACACAAGCAAGAAACCTCTGAGTATGTGTAAGAGGCCGGCCCACGAACACGATCTCCTAAACGACTTGATTGATTTGAGAAGGCATCTGGCCAACGCCATCCTTCTCTTCATTCACATACTAATCATGAAGTCGAAGCTTCCCATGAGCCATGAGCAATTACAAAGGTTCTTGCAAGTGTACCTTATGTGAGGTCATGACCGAGCTAAAGAGCGACGCACCAGGCAATTGACTTAGGAAGGAGCCGATAGGCCATTTAGAAGGACTGGCTGCACTGTCCGGTACTCAGAATGGTGCCGAAGAGATAACACGAAGATACTGTACAAATTTGGAAGTTCAACTTACAAGTTCGACAAAGGAAGACGAATAACTGGCATGATGGCAGCTTATGTGAACATGTATGAGACAAAATGCAGACCTCTCAATGTTGAAACAGCAAAATGGTTGGAAGGCGGTAATCCAACTACTTCCTTAATATCCACTACTTGCAAATTCTGATCTCTAGCATTCTTCTACCACGACAAATACATATATATAAGCAGGTAATAGCCACATACCGCGAACTCGATGCCAGATTTGATGGACCCCGGCGTCGGCCCACTGACATCTACCTACTGAGAAGATAATACCTGGGCAGTGGGGACGCATTGCAGGTGTCAAACGAGCGGCATGGCTAATAGTCCAACAGTAGCAGAAGTAGCAATGCGCTGCATCGCTAGTTGTGGTGGCCGATGCCAGGCGAGTGGTCGCCAACGCCAGGTGGGTGGTGGCCATTGCCAGGCGGGTGATGGCCATAGCCAGGCGGGTGGTGGCCGTCTCCTTCTGGATGGTGACCAACACACGCCGGGTGGTGACCAGTGGCGGTATCCTGGCGGCCTACGCCAAATCCACGGAGGCTGCCTGCGATAGCTGTGGACCATGGGCAAAGTAGCAACTTGTCAGCATCCACGGACAATCATAACAGCACACTTGGTAAGGAAGTGAGCTCTTCCGAAGGAGGCGGGGGCTGTAAAAGAGGAGGTAGCCCAGAAGGAATGGAGAAAGTAGTAGCAGTCAGGTTTCACTGTCACTCACAGGGAGTAAGCGATGGAGGAGAGGCGCTTACCGTTGGCACGCTGCCCGGCTTGGCCAATGAAGCAGCCTGCTGGTGGAGGGGGCGGCAATGGGAGCTGCAGCGGCGGCGGCGTTGTTGGCAGCTGCGGCGGCGGGAACAATATTGGCAGCGGTGGGGGGCCTGCCGGTGGCACTGGCGGGGGCCTCAAGAAGAGCGGCGTGCTTGGTGGTGGTGGTAATTGCGGTGGTGGGGGTGGTAGCTTCAGTGGCGGCGGTGGCGGCGGGGGTGGCGGTGACAGAGACGATGGTGGCGGCAGCAGCGGCGACGGCGGCGGCGGTGGCAGTAATGGCGGCGGCTGGAGAGGCGGCGTTGGTAATGGCGGAGATAGTGGTGACGGCTGCAGCGGCTGCGGCGATGGCGGTGGCAGTGACGGCGGCTGCGGTGATGGCGGCGGCGGTGGTGGAGGTGGGAGCGGCGTCATTGGTGGTGGCAGAGATGCCGGTGGAGGTGGCGGCATTGTGGGCGGAGGCGTTGGTGGTGACAGAGATGGCTGCATTGGCGGTGGCGATGGTGGCGAAGACGGCAGCGTTGGTGGTGGCAACAGTATCAGAGACGGCGGCAACGACGGCGGCGGCGGCGGCGGCGGCGCCGGCAGGGGAGGTGCGCCAAGTGGCCAGAGCTGGCGTTGATGAGTGTGAGCTACCGCTGCTGCTACGGCGCCGAAGGCCTCGTCGCTTGCTGGGAATGGGGATGTGATGTCGATAGCCTCGGCACCTGGGTTCACGGCGGCAGAACTCGAAAAGCCCATGTGGCCGCGACGACGTTCGAGGCTCGGAGCACCCATGACCCCACATGAAACTGAGACGGTGGACACCAGCTCGCCTTGGGGCTTCACCCCAGACGTCCATTGAGGCTGGGCTGCCTTTCTTAGCTGTCTTCAGTCCCTTCTTCGGACCTTGTCAAATTGAGGACAAGGTCATCAATACTTGTAGACGAGCTTCACCTCTCTAATAAGGTCCCCACTCGCCATCGGCGCCGCCACTGCTGCGCCAGACCGAGCCGCCAGCCATCAGCTAGAGCCGCCGCCGCCGCCGCCGCCGCCGCCGCCGCCGCCGTCGCCANCATGCTCAAGGAGTGCAACATGGACCCCAACGAGACCGTGCAGCGCCTCCTCAACCAAGGTCCCGCCGCCGCCGCTGCCGCCGCCTCCGCCATCCTTGGCATGGCGTGTCAGCCAGCGTCCCGCAGCGCCTGACAGCCGCGCCGCTGCGCCGTCGCCGCCGCCGCAGACCCTTTCCAGGACGTCAAGCGGAGGCGGGACAAGAAGAAGGAGGTCAGGCAGCTGCGAAGCTGTGCTTGCCTTCGCCCGCTCTCGTGTGCACGCTGAGCTGCTGCCAGCCTCTCGAGTCTGAGCGTAGCCAGGCCGCCGCCGCCGAGGCTCTTGCAGGGAACCTTAGGAATGAGGGATGCGGAGATGGTGCAGCCGCGGCCGAGGTCGGCCGCCGCCGCGCCCATGCGGGCAGGGGGCCGAGGTGGCGGCGGCGCCGACTGGAGCTCCCCTGGCAGGGGCAGTGTGGTGCCCAAGCTCGGCGCCATGGGTGAGGCTCCTCCGCCTGCTGCGACGATAGCGTGGCCGAGCACCTTCACAGTCTGCTGCTGGCGCTTGCCGGCTTTGGCAGAGGGGTCCTGAGGCTGGCTCGCTCTATGGGTGGCCATGCATGGCAGAGTACGGCGGAGGGCGGGGCAAGGTGCCGCCGATGCAGCCGCGCGAGAACGGCATCCATCCCAGCAGCAGGGGCGGGACGCTGCCGCCAGCTTCAGCCTCGTTGGTGCCGCCGTTGGTGCCGGCCCTGGTCATGCCCGGCGCGGAGCTGCCACCAATGCTGCATGCCGGCCATTTCCAGAGGTCAGCCCCTTTCTCCAGGTCTCCACCGCAACGCTTACTGCTAGTCGCTGGAAGCAGCAGCCATACCTGTCACTGGCATACGCTCTGAGCATGGCCATGGCTGCGGCGCACAGTATGGACCACGTGGCGGCTGCCCCCCTCGGCGTACCAGCAGTCCCCAACGGCGCTCCACCACCAGTGCCGGCAGGAACGACACATCCTCAGCCTCAACAAAGGCCACCATCACAGGGCTGGGGCTCGGGGGGCGCCACCATGGCCGACATGCTCAAGGCCGCAGGCACAGCCTCGGCTGGCGTGGCGCCGCAGCTGGCGGCACCGCAGCCTCTGCCGCCGCCCCTGCCACAGCCGCCGCAGGCACTGCCGGTGACGTCAGCGCCAAGCGACTTGCAACCATCACGGCCGTCCTACATGTCAGCATCTTCGCCGCCGTCGCTGCTGGACCAGCCGACGGCGACGCTCGGCGGCGGCGTGTACTCGTCCTCCTCCGACCCCGTGCTGCTTCCGGCGCTCGACTTGCGAGCTGGCGGCGCACCGCCTGGCAGCCACATCAAGCGCGACATCGGCACCGTCGGGCAGCTCCAACGGCCGATCGGCGACCGCCCAGGGCCGTCCCAGGACGCCCCGACATCCGTAGCCGCGGGGATGCCCAGCGGCGGCGCGCTTGGCCCCAGTGCCGCTGCCTCTGCGCTGCAGCCGCCCCAGCCACCGCCAGCTGCCAACCCCTCCCCGTCTGCCATGCTTGGCAGCACACCTTTCGGCGCAGGCGGCGGGCCGTCCCAGGCCCCCTCTGGAGTGCAACTGCTGCCCCCGCCCTCCGAGGGGCCCTTGGGCAAGGCCGACAGCAGCGTGACGGCGGTACCCAGGCCCGGCGCCATGCCGCAGATCCCCACCCGGGTGCCGCCGGTGGGCAGCCGGCCGTCGTTCCAGCCGCCCCAGCAGCAGCACGGCGTCGGCCTGCCCAAGGCGGCTGGGCTGGACATGGAGTGGCGGCCCAAGCCCATGGGCCAGCAGCCGCTGCAGCCGCAGCAGCAGCAGTATGCCAGCGCACCGCCGGTGGCGGCGGCCTCCGAGGCGCTGCATGCGACCTCCTTGAACAACAGCATGCCTGCTGTGTCAGCCAAGATCCAGGGCCTTTCGTTGGCGGGCACGACCTCAGAGGACAGCAAGCCCGTGAAGATCCCCGGCCACCTGCAGGTCCCTGAGGCGGACCAGTCGCACCTCAGCTTCGGCAGCTTCAGCGACGTCTTTGGCGGCAGCGGCAGCAACCTTGGCTCGGGCTATGGTTCTGCTGCAGCAGGTGGCAGCACCAGCGGTGGCAATGGCGGCGGTGTCGAGGCTTCCGCAGCAGCCAAGGCTGACAGCACATCGTCTCAGGGTAGCCAGGTTGAGCCGGCGCCCATTGTAAGGTGAGACAATGCAAGGAGCCCAAGGGATTGAGGTGGACTTCTTGCGCGTCGACTTGCTAGCCGTCCCAAGTTTCTTACGCCATGAACGCAATGGTTGCTTGCGCAGCTCAATTGGGCCAGCCGTCCAGCAGTCGTCAGCCATGGGGTCGTCGCAGTACGTGCCACAGCAGCACCACCAGCAGGGCGGCTCGGCGGCCAGCCTGGCAAGCCTGAGCTCGCTGAGCAGCGGTGACTCAGGAAGCCTCCAGCTACCGTCTGCCGCCGCTGCCCCAGAGGTCACGGCAAAGATGGACGTGGCGTCGTCACTGCAGCAGCAGATGCCGGCGGGGTATGCGGCATACGCTGCTCCAGCCTTGCCCAGCTACCCTGCTGGCTTCAGGGTCATCCAGCAGCTGCCTGGGCACTACGCTTCATACGATAGCGCCGAGTCGCAGGCCTCAGACCTCTCCCGCCTGCCCGGCATTGCCATGGTATGAGAGCAGCATGACGTTCTCGTGTTTCTTTCCTTCTCTACTTTTTCTGTGCTTGTGTGCAACAGCCACGTTGCAGAGTTGTGTGTCAACGACATTGTGCTTACAGATCCAAAGGGTTTAACCTTTATCTTGCGGCGGTGATTTATGCAGCAGCAAGCATACCCGGACCCTGTGGCAAGCTACTACTCGCCGGCATTCCGGCCAAGCAGCGAGGCCGATGCCCGCTACTCACCATTCGTCACATCCACCGCATCCGCAAACAAATACGGGCTCGGCACATCCTCCGCGGCTAGCGGCCACAGCCTCCAGGCTTCTCCAGATGTAAGTTGAAGTTGCATCACGTTGCCTGTCTCCTGCTGGCATTGCCGTTCGTGCTACAGAGCAGGAGCTGATTCGCCTTGCCTTCATCCAGTCAGAATATATCTCATCATCATCTATGAGCATGTGCATTCCGCCTGAAGATAAGAAACGCACGAGCCCTTTGTTACATCCTGAGCCACTCTGCACCTGAGGATGTTATGTCGTTTTTATCTGACATGAGGAATTTCTGATGACAGAGCCTGGGCATCAGTGGCTCCTCGTCAGGGCTGCAGTCAGCGGCGCAGGTGAGCAGCGGTACGGCGATGCCGCCGCCGCAGCAGCAGCAGCAGCAGCAGCAGCAGCAGGCGCAGCAGCAGGCGCAGCAGCAGGCACAGCAGCAGTCGGCGCAGCAGCTCCCAATGTATGCTGCACAGCTTGCCGGCATGCCGCCGGCGGCGCACTATGCCAGCATCTATGGCAACCCGCAGTACATCTACCCCAACGCCTACTCGTACCTCGGACCATACTCCTATGCCGCCGCGCCTAGCAGCAGCGCATACCCGCAGGCTGCCAGCGGCCCCAGCGGGAGCTCCTATGCACCAGCAGGGGGGTCGTACCCATCCTCTGGCCCTGCCGGCGCTGCCAAGTATGCCAGTATGCCGCAGTTTGCGGCTCCAGGCAAGGCCTCAGGTGGCGTCACGCCCTCAGCAGCTGGAGGCACGTACCCCTCGTATGGCGCCGCTCCCTCGGCGTATTCCAGCTCCACAAGCAACACAGTGGGCAACTCCGGGGGTTATGACGACGTCATTAGCAATCAATTCAAGGACAGCAACCTCTATATGCCAGGCCAGCAGGTCCGCGAATGATCGTCAATTGCTGTTAAAATGTCTGTCTTGGCTCTTAGACGCTGTGTGCAAGCCACCTATTCAGGTCTGGCAGTCACCTAATCCACATCTACCATACTTGCAGGCGCAGCTGTCTTCAAGGGACATGCAAACATACTCAAGCTATGGCCTGCCAGGGCAAGGTGGCCACTCGGCCTACGCTCACAGTCAGCAGCCTACACACAGCCACCATCAGGCCCAGGTGTATGCAGCAGGCAAGAGCTCTCACTACACTGGTCGTGTGCCTGGCAGTGCACATCAGCGTGCAGCTTTTGATGGGCAGATCAGATATGACTGTTGTTAGATGGCAAGTATACAAGCAAACGATCTCACAATTGGGGCCCATTGTCGGTGGTTGATAGCTGCAATCAGTGGGGTTGCAGGCATGTATCACCAGCAGCAGTCGCCGCTGACGGGCCCCACCGGGCACCAGCTCCTGCAGCAGCCGCAGCTGAGCAGCTCGGCCAGCGCAAGCCAGGGCGGCGCGAGCTCCTTCGGCGGCGGCGGCCAGCAGCAGCAGCAGCAGAGCCAGCACCAGCACCAAGCGGCGCCGCAGCAGCAGCAGCAGCAGCAGCGGTCACACCAGCAGCAGCAGAACTGGAATAACCCCTACTAGCGCTCGTCTGGCTCTCAGGTACCTAGCTTTAGTGCCTTAATGACCACCCATAACACCCACTTGGTGCCATACGCCTGACCCCTCTGCGCCCAATCCGGCCAAGCCAAACACCATTTTGACCATGCAGCAAAGCAGGACAGGTGTCGGGCGGTGGCATCTGCTCGTGGCTGCTGCCGCCTGTGTAGAGCCGCAGCTCTTGATTGAAGTCAGTTAGTGGAGGTCTAGGCGGTTGGCAGTCCCTTTCGAGTGTGCAACCTCAGCCGCTCGACGAGCTAAGCAGCCCAGATGCTTCATGCCTGCCTCTCCAACCGCTCTTACTCCCCCGCTAACTCCGAAAAGAGTGTATATACCGACACAAATTTGAGGTGGCTATGCTCTTACTTCTGTCAGAGAGCTGCTCAGGCTGGCCAGAGTAGCCAGAGGTTACGTGGCGGTTATGGAGCTGGAGCACTTGGCTCTCGCAAGCCTAATCATCTAGTAGCATTGCTCTGCATCAGATTTTATTGGACTGATTGCTGCGATACATCACAGGCATCCTTTGTGTTGCACAAGGCTGCAGGTTTGACACAGATTTATGGCATTCCGTGGTTTTGAGCCTGCGAGCTACGCCTTCCACTCTAGAAATGTCTAGCGTTCTAAGAGTTTGCAAGCGCAGAAACACATCCTGCAATCACTTGTAGTAAGCGTAGATTGGCCGATCGAAGCCTCTTGCGCTCGCGCTGTGTCTCCCACGCACCTCTTCCATTGATCTGAATCCAATCTGGAAGACAAGGTCCAAGTGCAAATCATGACATTGCATCAATGCCCAGGCACCATTAATGGGCAATTGCAGCGTTTTGTTGATGACAGCAATGGATACAACTGCATCTGTGCTACGACCCTACACATACTGCCATGTAAACTCTCCATGCAGTGGAGGATAACAATACTCTGTCCAGCAGAAGCTCTGGAAAGTCGTCTGGTTTGATTTTTATCTCCTCAAAGTTCCTCTTTGCCACCTGCATTGGCAAGCAATGTGCTAAGAGTCAGCGCACCAATACTTACACGAGCTCTGAGTGCGCAGCATTACTCACGTAGTCCTGTCTCTCAGTGTCAGTGTCTGCCAAACATTGGTGTTCCTTACGCACTCCACCAGTTTCTTTTCTGCCACTAACATACCTCCAGCTAATCTATTCCACCACCTGTTCAGCATTGAATGCTGATGGTCCGACTTAAAATGGTCGACTTGAAAAGCCACCTACGGACTCTTCACACCCAACCACTCCTGGTTTGCGTTCTCTTTCTTACCCCATCCGCTGGTATGGCTTTCATTGATGCTGGATACTCAGATACCGTCATAAAAGCTCCTCTCCCAAGAGAGCCTACAAGATGTGGGCCTTCTACCTCCACATGGCATTGCTCTAATTGGTTGATATTATGAACAGTCACAACAGTTGAGCTCACAGGTTACCTCGGAAACATCCCGCTTTTTCTCATAGGACCTCCACAACTGCGGCTCCAACACCAGCACACCATTCTGAGAGGACAGATGAAGTGCTTATTGGTGCCAAAGACTTGCTCGAGCATGCAGATGCCTGCTTGTTTAGCAGTCATGCTGGCACCGAAGCAGGCACACATTTTCTGCTCAGTAGCCATGGCCTAAGGTTATGCATACTTTTCTCTCATCAGCTTGCAAGAATATTTGTTGCTGCAGACATGCTGAACAACTAAAGCCAAAACATCCTGCAAAGACTTCCACTTGGATTGCCTATTGAGGAAGTGCAAATTGCTCACCAAGCGGAGGATGCGGAAAATCTCAGCAAAAAAATGTATGATGCCAGCGTCCCCCCAATTGAGATGGATCCACTTGGTCACGCTGAAACTGCATCGCTCGAAACCCAACAATCATCAAAATGCTCAGCAAGGACCACGACGGGCTGTGTCAAGGACACAGCTGAGCCGTAAGCTTTCTGCCATCTGCAGACCATCGATAGTACGGACGCGGGCCCATCAAGTGCTGCCACTTCGACTTCCATATTCAGAAGATTACTCACCACAAGACTGTGTCAAAGCTTCTGTCAGCAAATCGATTCTCCAGAAAATTGACTGTGAGAAACTCTATTGAGCTGAGTCTGAGCACTCTTGAACCCTCAACGGCTTGGTCACTACAGCTCGCTCCGCTTTCACAGGACGCCTTCCTGGTCTCCTTGGTTACATTGTCAGCTTCACAACAGCCTCTTGCTCTCTCTGATCCCGCCCGCACTTCCAGCCCCTCTGCTTCGCCTGCATTGTCTGATGACGGCGATGGCTCCTTGCTCTCACCTACACCTGCGCGGTACAGCTCATAACTAGTTGCTAGCGCTTGATCCTGTGAGCAGTTGGCCTTCTCGCTCCAGTGTCCTGATTGCACGCACTTCATCAGCAGGCCCTCGCCTCTGTGTACAGAAGTGTGAGCCTCATCTGAGGGGCAAGAGCATGGTGGACTGCCTGCCCGGCCATCTCCCAGGTTCCCGGTATGAGCTACACGCGCACGTTTCGCATCACTTTGCTCGTGGACAAGCTCAGAATCTGCTCTGCCAGACTCTTTGTCCTGCCCCGCAGCCTCCTCAAGCACCACAAGCCCCTCATACTGCCTGTCCGAGAGCAGCTCTACCTCTACCTGCGGGACTCTTGCTCCTGCCTTGTGCCATTGAGCACCAGTCTCCGCCACCTTGTCTCCCGAATCTGAGGCAAGTGAGTATGACGCCCTCGCAGCACCATACTCCTCCCTCGCAGGATCTTGAGCAAGCTGTCCAGATTGTGCATGTCTTTGCCCAGAAGCTGCCTTCCGCAGGTTGCTCCTAGCCCTGTTCACAAGCGCTGAACAAACGGGACATCGAGCACCCAGTCACCACCTGCAAGCGTTGCAAGGAACACGAGAGCTGTGGCCATGCTGACAGTACAGGTGGCTCAGCAAGTCGAGCGGCAACAAGGGTGGGGGCTCACAGTGGTCAATGTCAATCCCGAGCATGCTCGCCGCCTCCAGCCTCTCCGCTGCAAGGAACCACCTCCCGCCCTCTTCAGTTGCACTGCTTCTGCACAGCAAGTGTGCACTATTGGGCATTGCTTGGAGTCATCAGGCCCGTCGAGATAGAGATTTGAAATTTGTTTGCATGCAGTCCTCGCATTCAGCTCTATTGACATGCAGAAGGTCCCCTAGGAGATGGAGTACGCAGCTAGACGACAGGTCTGTGGTCTTGCAAGCACTCACCGATCGCAACGGTCAGCGAACCCACGTTGCAGCCAATGTCAAGGCAAGCCTTGCCAGTGACCCACTCACTGCGAACGAACTCTACTCGAGGGTCCAGCTCCATATCACCACCGACCTGCACACAAACATATAGGACTTGAGTCTGACTCTACGAGGTTTTGGAAATTCCTTTGAAGCTCTGAGGAATTCCATGATGAGGTCTAGCTAGACCTTGGCTAGTCACGTCTGACAAGGAGAATGGCTGCAGGCGTGCTGACTCCTATCAGGCAAAGCTGCGCCCCATTCCCAGCAAGTTGATCTTGCCATCTTATGCCACTCAGGTTTGGGTTGCTTGGCATGCAAGCATGCGCAGGCCTACGCAGCTACATGGAGCAGCTCAGGATCCTCGCACAAGGCCAGCTGGTAATTACTGGAAGGACTTGCAACGTCAAAGGCTTTGTTGAGTCAAGGGATTTAAGCTCGTAGCTGAACGCTGAGGTATGGGGTTTAGGATTGGTGGGAGACAGATAAGGTTGCTAAGCAGTTAGCATAGCATCGACGACATGGAGCGTGGAGCTCCAAGGCTAACAACTTCCTGGACGTGGGCCAAGCCGAGCGAGCGCGACAGCGGAGCTTGCGGGCTCTGGAAGTGGGCTGCGCACCCGGTAGCCGTAGTAGGAGGCGTAGTTGCCGTACTTGTACTTGCCCCTGCCGTCACAGGCCTTCTTGGCCAGTCGACGGCCGCCCAATGGAGGCGGCTGCAAGCCATTGCAAGCGGAGCCAGCGAAAGGCAGGCCCCGTCAGAGGCCGTCAAAGCGGCGCGCCGGGGTGCCCGCATCCGGGGCTTCCGCCGGGGAGCCCAGCAGCCGGCGAGGCTTGCCCTCGGCCGCGGGTCGTGGGCATGCGCAGGCGGCAGCCATGCACCTGGTGGGAAGGCGAGCCGCCAGCCTCGGGCGGGGCGGCGGCCATGGCTGCGCAGGCGCGGCGGTGTGGAGTGCGTGCTGTGAGATGGGGGGGCCTGGGTGGCCAAGTACAAAAGGCAAGCACGTTGACGGATGTGCATCACCTGCTGCTAAGCTGACCCGCTCAGTAACCATTTTCCAGCGCCGTTCGGCCATGTGAACGTTAAAGAAAAAAAAAGAAAGTGCTCGCCCATTGAGAATAGGGGCTGGAACAACCAGCCCGAAAAAAAATGAACAGAGTACGAGCTTTGAAGGGAGGGAAAGAGATCAAGCGGCTGCTGATATTAAAAAATCGGCTGTACACTGCCAGCCAGATGCATACAGGTGTTCATGGAAGCGCTAAGAAACCAAAGCACACAAAGAAAGAAAGCAGCTACAAATTACTCAGTAACCCCTGCTAAGCAGCCGCAAGTCAGAGAGGCTAGGGTCCTGGAAGTGGGTCCCCTGGACAGAGCCAGAGGCAGCAGCGAGGGCTCTCCCGGCACGAAGGTGCAGCGCACGGGCCATGGACCTCTGCAGCGAGACGGCCAAGCGCATGCGATACACTTGCGCCAGCGACCCGGCTGCAGGAAAGTCTACCGGTTCACCATGTGAACGTTGTCCACTTTTGGTGAGCAAGCCCTTTCAGACCTTGTAGTATCTTGCTTTTTGCGCCATCCGGCCCTGGGCGCGCAGTTTCTCTCAGACCTTGTTCAGATCTCTCAGACCTCGCAGATCTTGTCCACTCCTTCGGATTTTAGCAGCGAGCTATTCCGACCTGATGTTGCTCACTCGTAGATACTGAGCTTCCCTCTGCATCGTCTTGTGTTTTTGTCGTGTTTTGTAGTGTAGTCCCTTTTTCGGCACCTCTTTCTTTGGCTTTGGACATTGTCCATGCTTTTTGGGCTGGCTTTGCCAGCTCCTCTTCTCTATAGGCGAGCACTTTCCTTTTTGGGCTGGCCTCTCTGGTCACAGCCACTGCTGCCAATTTGGAAGTGCTGTTTCTTTTATGTAGCATTGTTTAGTCTGCACTCGACTCTGCCTGAACAATGTATTGGCTTGAATTGGCCTCCCTTTCAATTCATGCGCCCCGCGCGCCTTCTCTCTTTTGGCCCTTGGAACCTTGTTCATTCTTTGGGCTGGCCTTTCACAGCCACTGCCTTATATTTAAAAGAGCTGTTGGTAATTTGGGCTGGCCTCTCACAGCCGTTGCCGTACATTGAGTGAGCTCTTTCTTCTTTGTTTCTTTTGGGGGACTCCCTGGCTCGACCTACTCAAGCAGCTTGCAGAAAAAAAGCAAGCTGCTGTGAATTTCTATGGGCGAGCCCTTCTTCTTGTGAAGGGCCGCCCGTCAAGAGCAGCATAAGGAACAGCCCAGCTTCAGCGCTGTCAGTCCGCTTCCTCGGGTGTACAGCAAGCACCTTGCCATCTTCTGCAATGTTCCTTGGCCGAGGCCGTGCAAATGCGAGCAGGCCGCGCCTCGGCTGCTGCCTTTGGTATTTGACGAGGCGGCACTTTTCTTCCCTCCAGTGCTCTGATTTACATTTGGTGACTAGAGATCATTGGAAGTGCACTAAGAGAAGTCATGGAGAGGAGTTCCGTGGTATTGCGCCTTCTGGCCCTTGCTGGAGCTTGTTCATATTTTTTGGGCTGGCCTCTTACAGCCACCGCATTACTTGCAAGAGCAAGAGCTGTTTGTTTCCTGCCCTTTCGGATTCTGTTTGTCCTTTTCTGTCGGGCTGGAAGAGCTGCTTCTTCTTCTGTGTGTTGCGATGAAATGATCAGAGAGAGACAAGACTTTAGTGGTCACTACGACCCTCGGGCTCCTTAGGCCTTGTCTCTACGCTTTCCGGCTCCCACATGCCTTGTTCATTCTTGTGGGCTGGCTTCCACAGCCCTCGCCCCCTTCGAAAGAGCTGTTCTTCTGCGGAAGGAAAAGAGGGGGAAGGAGGGCTGCAAAAGGCGAGCCCACAAAAGATTGACAAGTTGTTGAAGGATGGAAAGCGATTAGCATGTACTTAAATAAGAATATATCAAGGATGGCCGCTCAGTGACCCCCAATTAGTTGCCGCAAGTCGGAAATACAAGCCGCCAGAAAGTAGTCCTCTGCTGAGCCGGAGCGGCAGCCGGGCATGGCGTGCACAGATGCAAGGCGTGAGCCAATGAGCGCGGCAGGGAGAAGACAGCTGCATGCGGATCACAAGGGCCACAGAGCCCCCGCATTGAAGTCAGCCTGCTCCCCTCGTCACCAGAGGGACATTTTTGGGTCCCTTCTGTTCTGTTAAAGTGAGACTGGAATCAAATTGACTCGAAGGCGGCTATTCGATAAGGCCGAGAGCTGTGGAAAGCCAGCCCGAAAAGAAAGGACATGTGCACCTTGCGGTCCTTACAGACCTTGTTCAGTCCTTTTGGGCTGGCCTATCACAGCCATCGAGGCTTTTTGTAAGAGCTGTTTCCTCTACTATCTGCTACCATTCCCACCTCGCGGCTGCTAAAAGGAGTTACTGAGTGGCCATCCTTAGTAGTTCTTAGATTCGCGCTATTCACTTTCCCTCTCTTCTGGACCTTGTCATTTTTTGTGGGCTGGCTCTTTGGTTAAGCACCCGGACCTGGCACGTGATGCAGCCCCCTTTGTGCACCTCGCCCACACAGCCAACCTGCAGGCTCAGGTTCTTAGGCGGCCTTCGCGACGTCAATGCAGCTCCTCCCTGAGGCGCAGTTATGTGGGCATGCACGGCTGTTGGTGGCGACCTCCCCTGCAGCTGCGCATAGCTTAATACTCTTCCCTGTCTATGATGCGCAGTGCTGAATGAGGCCTTCCGCACAGGTCGACCCCCCCTCGGCCTTTCTCCCCACTGCCTCCTGGAGTTGTTGTAGTGCGAGTGAGAAGTACAGGGACGCATGTAGCAAAACTGGCGTCACACGTCCTTCGCAGCAGTGCGTAGTAAGCCCCAGCGTGGTCAAGTACATCCCCTCTCTTTACCACTTGCACATAGTAGCATGCTTCTTGCAGTCCAGTCTCCTGTGGCCTACTTCGGGCGAACTGGGGAAGACGTCTTCAGTAAATGCAGAGCTCCAAGTCCAAACGATAGATGTAATAGGAACATCTTCCAGCACTTGACAGACTCGAGGGCAGGGAAGGCGGCTGCGGCAGAGGTGGCAGTCAGGCAGCCCTTGGCCACGAGTGCAAGCATGGACGCACCACTCGGAGCCAGTCGAGTGCTCGATCAAGAGGCTGCAAACGAGCATGCCCATCATCCGCCTGCCCCAAAGCTGCTGTGCACGCTTCACAGGTGCTGGCCCATCGGCAGCCATGGCTGCAGCTCCAGCATATAGGGTTCCGACTACATGGGCTCTGCTTCATTGGACGTTGAATTCAGGCTTCAACCACGGGATGTGAAGATTCCAAGTCTGCGGTCTCGTTGAACAGCAGCAGACCAGTGGCACGTGGGGCAGCCTGTGCCTGTACCCACGCTTTGACTTGCCGAAGTCCAGGAACCGACACGTGCGTTTGAGTGCAGCTGGGCCGAGTTTGCGGCGGCCTGCCCGAGGAGGATCTGTGGTGCGCCGCCGCCAGATAATCCGCAGATGCGGCGTGCATGGCGCGCGTCATTCCCGGACGCTCCAGTAGGTGCGCGACCGAGGTAAAGGTGCCAAAGGGCGTCGAAATTCGAGACTCGACCGACCGCTGCTCAAAGGTGTGTATGTAGCATTGTAGAACTTCAGGTGTGAAGCCGCTTGGTATCTCAAATTCCGTCTTCTACGGTGGCGCAAACCCGCATCTGTGGCCGTCGCAACCCGCAGCAGCGAGTGTGGCGCTGCCACGTATTTCTGCCCCCGGGCCGGGAGCTGGACACGCGGCGAGACGCAGGCCGTCCGTGGGCGTCCAGCGGACGGCTCGGATGCGGCGGCCCTCCCCCGGGGCATGGCGCGCCCCCTCCCCCCCGGGGGGTGGGGCATTGGACGACGGTTTTGATCGAGCGCACCCCGGCGGCCCGCCAGAAGGTAGCCCTTACCGGGGCGGGCCGCCAGAGGTGCCGGACATTAAGCGGGGCGGTTTTGAAATCCAGCGGGCCCGCTCCCCGTCCCCCCCCTCCATGTCCGCTGCCCGGCGCCCCCACCCCGCCGGCGCCGCCGCCCGCCG
>WELB01000102.1:241440-251929 GCA_009602725.1 Spirogloea muscicola
TCCCAGCGAGTCGCGGCGGCGCCACCGTCGATGGTGGCGGCCCCAGCGGCGGAGCTGCTGACCAGCGCCGGCGGCCCGCCGCCAACAGGCGCGGCGGCGCAGGCCGCCTTCAGCCGGGCGCAGCTCCAAGTGCTGCGCGCGCAGATCCTGGCTTTCCGCCGACTCAAGGTCAGCCCGCCACCAGCATTTAACGTAACTGCTTCCTTGACTGTCATGCTCGCTGTCTCTCAGACTTAATAGTCTTGGTTAAATGTGCAGAGAGGGGACAGCGTGCTTCCCAACGACCTTCTACAGGCCATCTCGCCGCCGCCGTTGTCTTCGCCAGCGCCGCAGCCGGCCGCGCCGCCGGCGGTGGCGGGGACATCGGCGGCATCACCGGCGGTGTCGCTGGCGACAGGCGCTCCGGCAGCCGCCGCGCCCAGAAATGCTATGAGAGCTGCTGCGCCGCCCTCCAGCATGCAGCCTACTGCGAGTCCGGCCTCTACTCAGCCGAGTGTTCTACAGGCAGCGGTCAAGCGCCATACACAGGACGGCGCTGCCATTGCGGGCGAGGCGGCACCCATGTCGGGTTACCCGGCCAGCCATGGCAGCACAGCGACAGTCCGGCCGCCGCCACCCGTTATACGGCCACTCGGATACGACGGACGGACTCCAGCCGAGCGAAAGGCGGCCCGGGAGGAGGAGAAGAACCGCAAGCGGCGGGAGCTCCGCAAGGCCAGGGCGGCGCAAGAGCGCGCGGAGCGCGAGGCGCGCCATGCCGCCAGCTTGGCCGCTATTGCCTCGCGTAGCAGCGCTGGCGGCGGCGGCAACGGGGCGCTCGCAGAGCAGGCCCGGATGGCCTCGTCGACGGCCGTCACTTCTGCTGGCTCCTTGACGCCGCCGCCGCCAACCGCAGCAGCAGCTGGGCTGCGGGCGGCGGCAGCGGTGTCAGCGGTGGCAGCAACGGCTACTGTCGTGCCGCCGCCGGGGGCCAAAGTCGGCCCGACCCTTGCACCGCTGGTGGCCAAGCTGGAGCCAGGTGCGACGGCAGAGGCCGCCGCTGCGCCTGCTGCAGGAACGGCATCGGCTGCCATGATGCCGAACCTTGCCTGCGGCTACAGCGGGCCGCTGTTTGAGAGCTGCGGGCAGCGCAAGCCGTCGTGGATAACGGAGTGTGCGCCGGCGGGGGCAACGTCCGGCTCCTGGACCAGCGGTAACGGCGCTCAGGCAACGGCGGTGGCCAAGAGCTTCGGAGGTCTCGGGGATGCGGTCCCGCTTGCATACGATGCCCGTGAGCTCCTGCGCGACGCAGCCGCCCGGCACGTGGAGCGGCGGCGCGCCGAAGCCCTGGCTGGCCTGGATGCGCTCCTGGACCAGCGGGAGCTGGCGGGCCCAGGCGGCTCCGACTGGCCCGGCGGCGGCACGGGCGCTGAAGCTGCGGCGCGGACTCGCCGGCGGTCGGGTGCGGCGCTGGCGCGGCTGTGGGGCCTGTCTGAGGGCCAGGTGGTGCTGTTGCGCATGCACCAGCGCATGCTGCGTCTCCTGGACATGCAGGTGCGTCTCTGCAGTAAGGCTTTGAGATTATTTTTGGTTATGATTTACTGGCGAGAGAACATGCAATGATTTAATCTTGGCGCTGATTGCGATTATCAGAATGATCTTGATTATCTTTAGCCTGCAACGTATATTGCTTAGCTCACGGTCAGCTGATGACACCGAGTAGCTGGTTGGTCTTGACTCGACGGCTGCCCTCGCCTCCTCATGCAGGCGAAGATACGGGAGGAGGTGGAGGAGGAGCAGCTGGAGGTGATGAAGATGGGCGAGCGGGCGTACAGGACGTTCGTTCGGTGGGGTGACCGCCAGCGGCTCGAGATTGCAAAGCAGCACCTGCTCAACCAGAAGATGGCCCGCGAGCGCCACTGCAAAGCTGTTCTCGCCTGGCGCAAGAAGTTCTACGAGCAGCTGCGTGTCGCCGGCGACATGCGCGAAGTTCGCAACAAGGTCGGCCAAGAGCGGGCTTGCTTTCTGCAACTTGACTTTTAATGGGTTCAATAGAGCTCGAAGACTGACCTGCATCTGGTTGTGTTGGCAGCATTGCAGCTTACTGTGGTATGATGTGTAGGGGTCACATTTCACTAGTACTTGTCGTGGTTTGTGACAGGAGCTGCCTCTTTCCTCATGTGTCTCACCCCAATTTAGGATTCTGAGCTCATGTGCTTCTTCTGCTGCTTCTGGAGCAGGGCGTAGCAAAGCACCACGAGCGGATGCTGCGCGAGGCGGCCAAGAAGAAAGACGAGGATCGCCTCCGGCGCATGGAGGCGCTCAAGAACAACGACGTGGACACGTACCGGGAGATGCTGCTGCAGCAGCAGACGGCGATGCCATCGGGTGCCCGCGAGCGCTTTGAGGTTCTCAGCTCGTTCCTCACGCAGACTGAGGACTACCTGAAGAAGCTCGGCTCCAAGATATCTGCCGTCAAGGTCCAGCAGGAGGCAGAGGAGTGTGCTCTGAGTGCAGCCTCGGCTGCCCGTGCCCAGGTGCTCGCTGCTGCGCTTGTATGCCCAACTGCTTCTGTAGTTAGTTAGACAAATGGGTACTCAGTCAATTAGTGTAAGTGTTGTAGTACCTCTAGTAACTAACGGAAGCTCTATTGTACTGTTGTCAGGGAATGTCAGACGAGGAGGTGGCGGAGTCTGCACGGCAGGCAGCTGTGGACTTTGCAAGGACACACAGCAGCGGTGACGCACAGCCCGCCAAAGGCACAAAGGGTCACAACAAGTACTACAGCATGGCACACTCCATCAATGAGCAGATTCTGCGCCAACCATCCATGCTCCAGGCCGGCACCCTGCGGGACTATCAGCTGGTGGGAGGCGCTTCACTTGCCCGCCTTGCTGATGTTGTCACATACTTATATCCCGTACTGTGTTGTGTTGTATTATGGACGATTTCTGGTGTATTGATTCTAAGACGTGGCCAGGGTTGTGTGCGAAATGTTTGCATCTTGCAGGTGGGCTTGCAGTGGATGCTATCCTTGTACAATAACCGTCTGAATGGCATCCTCGCCGATGAGATGGGCCTTGGCAAGACCGTCCAGGTATTGAGCCCGACTGCACTTCTGAGAGATGTAAAGGCAGTGTGTCAGACTTCAAGGTACATAGATGTGAACGTTTTCTGACAGTCACCTTATGCCTAGGACTTCCTGCAGCCATTGTCCTTGATGGTTGGTGCTGTTGTGGCCGGCTGTCCATACCTTCGTTGTCCACTAGCGTGTCAAGCTTCCTGAGCCTGTGTGAGAGCTGCGGCGCCCCTGCTGTACTCAACTTGGGAAGACCATTAACGTATTTTGTTGATGTACAGGTGATGGCGCTCATGGCTTACCTCATGGAATTCAAGGCAAACTATGGGCCGCACCTTATTATTGTTCCCAATGCCGTGATGGTTAATTGGAAGGTATAACACAGTTCTTATCAGCTTATAGTACAGAAGAAGAGCTTGGAAGTCAGACAATCTGAAGCAGCCACTGCTTAGTCGACAGCTGTTAGACTAGCCAAAGGGTTGGTGGCTCCTGATATATATGTAATAATGAGACCATATTGACAGGTCAGTGTCATCGTGATGTTATTCTGTGGCAGAGCGAACTGCTCCGATGGCTCCCGACAGTCAGCTGCATCTTCTACGTGGGCAGCAAGGAGCAGCGCGCACAGTTATTCGCGCGTGAGGTCCTGATGGGCAAGTTCAATGTGCTGGTGACGACATACGAGTTCATCATGCGCGACCGCACGAAGCTGAGCAAAGTAGACTGGCGGTACATCATCATCGACGAGGCGCAGCGCATGAAGGACCGCGACTCGCGGCTCGCCCGCGACCTCGACCGCTTCCGCTGCGTCCGCCGCCTCCTGCTCACTGGCACGCCCCTTCAGGTCCCTACCAAACATTAACTCTTCAGTTCGTACTGCTCTGCACTCCACACCTTGTGTGCACCTTGGATAGGGGCAGGTTTGACCAGTGCCCTCTTTTAGCAGCGACTTACTTTTTCTCCAGACTTTCACAACAACGCAATTGGTATTGTATCATGAGTGTTACGTTTTTGTCGCACATCCTGTGGCCTGGAATTGCATCGAGCAGGTTTGAGCTTGATATTGAGGGAGGATGGACAAACGAACGTACTGATTTTGCAGTGCTGGATCGCCCCTACAGTGTACATGACTGACCTTGTTGCGTCCCCGTTCGCAGAACGACTTGGGAGAGCTGTGGTCCCTTCTGAACCTGCTTCTGCCAGAGGTCTTCGACAACTCCAGATCGTTCCATGACTGGTTTGCGACGCCGTTCCATGGCAAGGAGGGCGCCGGGGAGGGCGGCGACGAGGACGACTGGCTGGAGACTGAGAAGAAGGTGATCGTGATCCACCGGCTGCACCAGATCTTGGAGCCCTTCATGCTGCGCCGCCGCGTCGAGGACGTGGAAGGCTCGCTGCCACCCAAGGTGCGTATGCCAGTGCCTCGTTTCGAATGCTATATTCTGAATAAGAGTAATGTAAAGTCCATTGCTCATAGACACAGTCGTACTTCAACATTTATACAGTCAGAAGGTTGTTTACCTTGTCATAAGTGGGTCACACAGCAGCTCCTTATGAGCATTAGTCTCTCGAGCTCCTCATCTCGATGGGCGCCTGCATGTCATATTGGTGGTACTTTGTGGTGACTTTCGAGAGCCTCGTTGGTGCTCGTCTTGCCAGATCTCGGTGGTCGTCAAGTGTCGGATGTCAGCATACCAGGCGGCGGTGTACGACTGGGTGAAGGCGACGAACACCATACGGCTCGACCCGGCGGACGAGGCAAGCCGCATCGCAGCAGGCGGCAGCAAGCGCTCCGCGCGTGCATTCGCGCCGCTCCAGAACAAGTGCATGGAGCTCCGCAAGGTGTGCAACCACCCGTACCTGAGCTACGCGCCGCGGGCCGCCAGTGTCGATGACGAGGTCGTACGGAGCTGCGGCAAGCTCTTCATCCTCGACCGCGCGCTGGTGAAGCTGCACGCGACGGGCCACCGCGTGCTGCTCTTCTCAACCATGACGCGCCTGCTGGACATCCTGGAGGAGTATCTGCGCTGGCGTGGCTTCCAGTACCGGCGCATTGATGGCACGACGTCACTCGATGCACGGGAAGTTGCAATCAACGACTTCAATGCCGCCGGCTCCACAGTGTTCATCTTTCTGCTCAGCATCCCTGCGGCAGGGCGGGGCCTCAATCTCCAGACGGCTGATACGGTTGTAGTATACGACCCCGATCCGAACCCAAAGAACGAGGAGCAGGCGGTTGCACGGGCACACCGCATCGGCCAGAAGCGCGAGGTTAGGGTTCCGACTTCATCGACCTTACGCGCATTGGACCTGATGTTAAGTTGACAAGGGTGTCAGAAGGAAGTAGGATCTGGGTTCTAGAGCGTGGGGCTTAAAAACCACCCTGCCTGAAACGAGACCACCCTGCCTGCTCACATGGTGGTTTTGGCGAACAACATAGGACGTAATGACGTGGTGTTTGAGATCCAGTTTTGACTTGCCTGATTGCCTTGGTCACCGGAATAGTGGGCTGTGGTTGCTTGCCGTTTGGTGCTGACTGTCTGGTACTTATGGATGTTACATGGTGGCTCAGGTCCGCGTGCTGTACTTGGAGGCGGTGGTCGAGATGGAGCCGTCATACCTGAAGGAGGTGCACTTGAGCAAGCGGGCGGCGGCGCGCAACCAGCTGGAGGTGCGGCCGCGGGACAAGAAGGAGGGCCGCCTGGAAGGCTGGGAGCGCGAGGAGCGGGAGAAGAAGCGGCGGCGGGAGCTGCTGAGGAGGAGGACGGCTGAGGAGGAGGCTGCTGAGGATGGAGGCTGGGGCCGCGAGGACGAGGAAGTCGACGACGCGGACGAGGAGGGGGCTGTGCTGCGGCTGCGGGAGGGAGGAGCGAAGGAAGGGGTGGACAAGTACATGGGGTCCATCGAGACGCTGGTGCGCAACAACATCCAGCAGTACAAGATTGACATGGCGGACGAGGTAATCAACGCGGGGCGGTTCGACCAGCGCACTACGCAGGAGGAGCGGCGGCTCACGCTTGAGGCGCTGCTGCACGACGAGGAGCGCTACCAGCACGCGGAGCACGACGTGCCCAGCTTCGCGGACCTCAACCGCATGATCGCGCGCGGCGACGACGAAGTTGCCTTGTTCGACAAGGTCCACCGCACCTCTCAAGCAACTCCGTTTCTAAAACTGATCAATTGACTACATTATTTGGATCTTTACACGCTCCCGCCGCACCTCTCAAGCAACTCCTTTTTTAAAGTTGACTGATTGACTACATTTAATTGCATCTTCACACGCTCACTTGCTTGAGGAGGAGGATGTCTAAGCTCATTGGCATGTAATTGTGAGTGCACGTATGCGAGTAGGCTAACTGGTGCTTAACACTCTCAATGCTCTCAGATGGATGAGGAGTGGGAGTGGCCGGGGGGGCTGCTGACCCTCAAGGAGGTGCCGCGGTGGCTGCGAGCCAGCCCTGCCGAGGTTGCGCGCGCGGCAGCAACAACCTCCAAGGTTTCGCTGCGCCGTAAAGCTGCGCCCGCTGAGCTGCACGCGGACAATGCCTCGATCGGCGGCCTGGCGCTGGGACGGGGCGCCAGGACCTCCAACCGGCAGCTCACGGACCTGGCTGCATCCGCAAGCGTCGGTGTGGCTGTCGCAGAGGAGAGCGAGTCGAGGGAGGAGCTTGCTGACGATCCCCTGGAGATGGAGGGCGAGGCCGGGGAGCTGGAGGCAGAGGCGGAAGCGGAGGAGGAGGTGCGGCCGCAGCGCGACGAAGCGGACGAGGAGGAGGAGCTCTTTGGCGAGGAGGAGGACGTCTGGCGGGCGGCCGCTTTGGAGGGCGAGCAGGAGGAGGAGGAGGAGGCGGCGGTGGCGGCCAACCAGCATGGCCTCGAGGTGGGTGAGGAGGACGACGACGCAGAGGAGGGCGGCGCCAACGGATTGACTCCAACGACGGCGCTTGACGTTCCTACTCCCAGCCCGCTGCCCGGCGAGGCGGCAACGGATGCGGAGGACGACGAGTACGAGGGCCTCCTGGACTGGGAGGAGAACGGCAGCCGCGACGGCAGCGTCGACAAGTGGGCTGGCATCACTGAGTCGGTGCCGCTGAAGGTCAAGGTGAAGCTGAAGCGTTGCCACTTCTCCACCACGTCAGTTGCAGCGCCGCTGGACAACGACAATGATGGCAGGGCTGGCAGCGGCAGCGGCCTCCTGGAGGACCTCGAGGAGGGGGAGATCTGCGAGGACGAGGGTGAGACCGTTCCGGAGGATGCTGGCGACTCGTCGCCAAGGTGGCCTGGTAGCGGGCCGGCTCAGGACGGGGATGGCTCACCTGTGGGTAGGGAGGGCGTGACCGAAGGAGGCGCTTTGTCACCGCCGACGACTTCACCTGTCACGAAGAAGCGAAGGCATCACCATCACCACCGCCACTATCACCACAAGGATGAGCGGCGCCGCCGCGACGGCGAGCCGAGCGACTGGCCATCGCCTGCCGTTGCCGCCGATGGCCCGGGTGCCCTTCCAGAAGGAGACGGCGGAGACCAGGAGGAGGGCTGGGGCAACATGACTCGCTCGCACGATGGTGGAAGGGGCGATGATGCAGTTGGCTGCTGTGGTGGTGATGAAGACAGCGGGCAGCTCCACCACAGCAACGACAAGAAGCGAAAGCGCAG
This sequence comes from Spirogloea muscicola, assembly GCA_009602725.1. Taxonomy (NCBI): domain Eukaryota; kingdom Viridiplantae; phylum Streptophyta; class Zygnematophyceae; order Spirogloeales; family Spirogloeaceae; genus Spirogloea; species Spirogloea muscicola. The sequence continues at coordinate 249,155 of WELB01000102.1, forward strand.
CCATCGGCACCACCATATAGTGAAGCCAGATTCTGGCAAGCAGCGGAGAGAAGACGAGGGTGGGGCGGCGGCGCAGGGTGACAGCGAGTTGCTTGCGATGACGTGCGTGATGGTGAAGGGGCTTACCAAAGAGATGCCACTTTCACCAACATCGTTGCCTCTGCAGCAGAAGCAACCGGAGGGCCCAAGCTCCTTGGATGGCAGCGCTGGAGACCGCGTGCCGGTTGCACCAGCACATCCCAAGGACTTTCATGTGCACAAGAAGAAACGGGCTCGGCGGGACAAGGAGCGCGAGGGTTCTCCGTCACCGCTAGCTAATGGGCGGTCCCCACCGCCGCCGCCGTCACAGCAGGCTAGAGAGGCTTATGCTGGCGACCAGCTGAAGCTGTCTCTGCAGCCTTTGCGGGACAGAGTCGCGGTGAATGTGCTGCGCCCAGATGCAGAGCCCCTGTTAACGGATGGCGCTGAGGGCAATGGTGGAGCTGCCATCCTCATCAATGCCAAGAAGTCTCGGTCAGACTTGGGGAAGCGTAAGGGCTGGCCAGCCTGACTCCTCTGTCTTAGCAAGGCGCTTGCTTGCCAAGGCGCTTGCTTGCCAAGGCGCCGTGTTCTCGATCTTGTACAAAGTTCATTCATTCTTTACAACATGGTTATTGAAATAATAAGTGGTTACAACCTCCAGGCCCTCCCAGTGTGCTCTTCCCTCGAATCAATAGTGAGCATGTGACGTGGTAACTTAGGCAGATGCAATGGAAGCAATGTCTTGACCCCCAACCAACATGCCACATGCTTGAAGTAATAAGCTAAGAACTTTCATGTCCGCTGGACATGTCCTGCGGCCAAGAAATAAAAGAATGTCAAGCTCTTGTAACAATCAAGAAAGAAAGAAATTGCTCGCCCATAGAAGAAGAGGGGCCAGCAAAGCCAGCCAGAAAAGAATGGACAATATCCGAAGGCCACAAAACGGTGCCGACAAGGAAAAAGTACACAACTGGACACAAAATGATGCAGATGGAAGCTTAGTATCCACGGGTGAGCAACAGCAAGTAAGAATAACTCGAAGCAATCTGTTGCCTCACAATGTTCACAATCTTAAGCTTCCTCAGTCCTAAGCCCGAAAAGAAGGTCCTCAGAGTTGCTACATGGATACCATGTAGAATGAATGAGAGTAGAATGAGAGTAGAATGAATGAGACACGATTCCCTCTGCCCAGGCATGAAGTACTCAAGCTTCTCACATCATATGTATTTCAGCAAGTGCTGTGCTGGATTCGAGAAACTCTCAGAAGCTTTTCGAATTGTTGAAAGTCGAGCATACTGACATCTCAAGACACCACCAGCATATTTGTCATGGCGAGAATCTCTCTAAAGACTACAATAGACAGAAGAGTATGAAACGACTGACTCTAGGACAGACGAACCTAGATGCTCCTCCTTAGCTCATCATGATGACTATCCCCTCCCAATACGCTTCCTTGAGCTCTAAAAGAGCGGACAATCTTTGCGCGAGGACATGGACCTGTTTCTTATTTTTCTGAAGGTCACCAGCAGCAATGTGCTTGACCTTGATCACATGTATGGAGCACATTGGGAGGACATGGAGCTAACAGTGGAATGTCCAGCGCATCATGCCTATGGCCAGGCACACCTGGACATTGGGGAAGAGAGGAGAAGTAACTCTCTTGAAGGTGGTGAAGGTAGCTGCTTCATGCTGAGATGCGCAGGGGGCTAAGTACCCCAATAAATTTTTATACAGTTGGTGAATGTCATGCGTGAATGTCAAGAGATATAAACTTCACTATTTAACAGGTGTGGAACCCTTCATCTCTGATCAGTTTTGTGCTTGTCTAAGCAGATTGATGGAAAGCGTGTTGCTCGTCTTCTCCAGAGCTCCTAGACAGGGGTGGCATAATGATTCGGCAAATTGATGCCGGATAGCAAGTTTGCGGATCGAATAGCTCGGACTTGCGGCTACTTATGAGGTAATACTAAGTGACCATTACTCGTGCTACTTGCTTCAGTTGTGTGTCTTAGCGCTTTCCGGCCCCTTGGACCTTGTCCTTTCTTTTTAGGCTGGCTTTTCAAAGCCCCCTTTCAATGAGCTTACTTTTTTCACTCACATTTAACGGACTCATCTGCGAGCCTTGACTGCTGCTTGGCGCACACTAGTTTGCTCGCACGTATCGCAGGCATATGCTCCAATGTTCACCGTTATCAAAGCAAGAGGTCAAATACAGGGTACGTAGCTGAGGCTACGTCCAATCATGTCGTCACTATGAGAGAAAATCGGCGGCGGCAACGCCGGCGGCGGCGGCGCACCAACGGCCAGCTTGCGATTGCCGAGGGCCTCCACGGACACGCGGCGGCCGACCGGCGCCAGCAGCTCCCACAGCCCGTGCACGCCCATGGCGACCGCCGCCGCCGCAACCTCCGCCGCAACCGCCGCCGCTGCCGCCGCAATCGCCGCCCCAGCAGCCGCCGCCGCCGCCGCCGGGAATGGCGCTTAACGACGATACTGAGCATTCAGGGTTCTGCAGAGGAGAAGGAAAAGGGTGTTGAAGTGTCTGGAGGCAGACGCTTTGAGGGGTTCTGCGCCACCTGATCATCGGCCTGCAGACCACCACCGTGCCATCGTCGGGCTGAGGGAGCCATGAGGGAGTGTCGGGCGGCGCGGAGCTTTTAGGGTTTCCGACCGGTTCTAGGGCTTGGCCATGGCCGCGGCGGCGGCGGCGGCGCCGCGCCGGGCGGCGACGAGGCAGGGCCTGGCCGAGGCCGG
>WELB01000102.1:273430-293362 GCA_009602725.1 Spirogloea muscicola
AAAAAAAAAAAAAAAAAAAAAAAAAAAAAAAAAAAAAAAAAAAAAAAACGAGGTGGCGCTGGCGCCCGGCGTGGCGGACGCGCTGGCGGAGGCCGCCGTGGAGGCCGCGCGCGTCCTCGGCCGCCCGCCGCCGCCCATCCACAACCCGCCCACGCCGCTGGCCCTCGACGGCCCGGAAGCCATGCAGCTCGGCCCGCTTCCAGCGCTGGCCACGATCGAGCCGCCTGCTCCCAGTGGGGCTGTCGTTTCCTTGATGGGCCTGCTGCCGTCAAAAAATGGGTGGCCGGGGGAAGCGGCGCCGTCGGAGGCGCCCCAGTTGGGCCGCCGCTGCCCCCCTACTACCAAGGCCCGCCTTGACGGCGACTGCTGTGGAAGCGGGAGTCCTCGCTTAGCCGCGTACAAACGTGCTTCAGCATGCGCTCTCCATGACGAGTACTGGCGCCTCTATCCAGAGAAGTGCAGCCATGGGGACTTGCAGAGTATCACTGCCGAGGGCTCCAGCATGGCTACTGTCACTCAGTGCTCCTGTCTGGAGCTAGACTGCTCCCTCTTCCAGATTGGTAGGGATATGGCGCTGGCCGTGCCTCTGGCTGCCTGACCTGCCATATCCATTGCTTGGTCCATCTTGCACCAACCCACTCGCCAATAAGCCTGCCGTGCATGTCAGCAAGCTATTGCTGCTTCAAGTGCCAGGCAGAGCTAGGCCGGTGACTTAGGCAGGTACTTAGCAGTAGTGCCATCGTAGAGTGCGCGGGCATTCCATCATGTGTCTGCAGCCAGACCTAGCTTCTTGCCGCTACATGATGGAAGGCCGGCTTACTGATACCGCGCTTTGCACCTGCTTGTAAGCATGTCGTCAGGTCCATGTCCGGAAAAATAGGAAAAACTCTTCATGCATTCTGCAACTGCTTTTTAGTGCCAACCCCTCCTTCACATGCTATGTCCTACTTTCGGAAGCATCAAAAGCATGTGATAATGAGAACGGCGGGATTTCTGTGAAATATCTAGCTCTGCCTGCTCCCTGTATGCCTGCTCCTGTCTCTGTTTCTGCATCTGTTTCTGTACCTGTTCATTCAAAATGAAGAAGTCATTTTCTCTTCTACCTGTTGGGGTAAGAGCTCCAGCTTTGTCAATCACACAGAGGTCATCCTTAAGAGTGACCTGATACATCCCTGGTTCAGAAGCTGAGGTACAGACAGCAAGTTTGCTGCCAGCCCAGGTACTTGCAGAACACTCTTCATAAGCTGCTCACTAGTGCCATTCAAGCCAGGCACCCTCACACGCACTTGAGCTACTCCTACGGCAGGTTGTGCACTATCATCTCCAAAGAAAAGCTGAAGGGAGTGATGTGCTAATGTCTCTCAATTCAATCACGTCGATGCGTGAAGTGACGAGCGGCTCCACTGTCAAAAGCCAACTGTTGTGAGGTGACTTAGACCTGTCTTCCACATAGATGGGCTTGACCCCCACTGTATCTCCTGCTGCCGGTACCTCTGTGATCGTCTAGATTAAGAGGCTCTCTTTGGGCAATTCTTGACTGTATGGCCAGGTTGACGATAGTAAGAACATACCCTGTCATCCATCTGACCTCGCCTGCCATCATTCCACTTAGCTCGACTTAGATGTTCCCTGCGGTCTGGCTCCATGGGCCTGTCTGGCCATCAGTGCTGCATTCATTCCCTGCAGACCACGTTTGCTCTCCATCTCCCTCTCCTTGTGAAGAAGACGAGCCAGCACATACTCCACGGTCAGCTCATCTTTGCTGACCATCTGAAATTTCTCTCTCACAGTGGCAAACTCTGGTGGGAGTCCCATAAGAATGGCAAGCATTTGATTTCGTACTGGCAAGAACTCCACTCTATTCACAATTCCTTGTATTCGCTCGTCCTCCTCCTTCCTACATTCTTTATGATGCATAATAAGGATGTACGCACTATCAGTACCTCTATTTCTCGAATTTGTGTTGAAGTGTTCCCAGATCTGACTGGCTAACGGCTTGTTAAGATCGCCAACCAAACTCCTTATCAGTCATGTTAGCCATCAGGATTGCTGTAGCTATTTGATCTTCTCTTGAAGTGGGCCGACACAACCCACGAACTGCTAGGTCCTACAGAATCGCAGACTTCTCTATTATGCAATAGTCTTGTCATCTTATACTTCCACACTATCAAATTGGCCTCTCGAGATAGTCTGGGGCTGAGAACAGGAAGCGAGCCGCCCGGTGAAGCATATTCTCAAAATCTTCTTGCTCTGCCTGCTCCCTGTATGCCTGCTCCTGTAGTTAACTTTCAGGCGACCTGTACCGGTCGTTCACGTTCTGCAGCCTGCTCCTGTCTTCGCCACTCAGAGTACTCCTATGCACTTTTGCCCTTATCCGGAGGACCAGCAGACCACCCTCGTCTCGGCGGTGCAGACACAGATCCACTCATGGTCACATAGTGTTCAGTCTCATAGTACACAAAGTTCTCCTGCTCCGCCTGGTCGCCTGGTTGTATACAGAGGCCAAGCGGAGCTGAGTGCACGCCGGCTCTGTGTGCGACCACGCGGAGCTTTGTGCCACTCTGGACTTTGTGTTCTATCAGACTTGACTCTGTGTGACCATGAGTGGAGTTGTGTCTGCACCGCCGAGACGAGGGCGGTCTGCTGGTCCTCCGAATAACGTGCAATGGAGGACTCTGAGTGGAGAAGACAGGAGCAGGCTGCAGAACGTGAACGACAGGTACAGGCTGCTGGACGTGAACGACAGGAGCAAGCATATAGGGAGCAGGGGGCAGAGCAAGAAATGACAATTTCTTGCTCTGCCAAAATGCTCTCATGCCAAAATGTGCTGTATTTACTCAGTCGCACAGCAAATCACCAGATTTGCAACCTTGACGGTAGCTAAAAAGAATGCGCCCATAAGAGCCTGATCCAGCCTACATGCAGGTGAGACCTCTGGCTAAAGAGTAGCTATCTTTGTGATGCACAATGTGCTACACGTGACCTGCAACAGCTAGGCAACAGGGCTAATGACCGAAGGCTACTGGTCATGCATAGTGGTACAACACAGGCCCATGGCCAGATTCAGTTGCAGAAGAGCTTGATAGTGCTGTCGGCACCAGCTGTGAGGAGCCAAGGCTGAGTTGGGTGGAACACGCAATCCAAGACGCCTGATCGGTGCCAGTGGGCGGGAAGATACACCCAGGCGGACAATGAGCACAAGCAAGCCAGCGCACTCTTTCAGTCACATCTAGTGGTAAGCATTTGGCCTCTTGAGCTGCTGCCCGCTGAGCCAGCATGCATTTTTTCCTGATGCAACAGAGTTGCTGAAGCTGAGAGTCTCCATTTACATGCACGTTTGATCCACCTCTAGGCTGGCATGAACTGCAGTAACAACGTGCTCCGCACTCACCTTGATGGCGTGTCGTTGTGTGTCCCCTCAGTATCTTCACAGGCACAATCAAGGGATTCTGCAGAAGGTCCGAGTACACCATGCCATGGAAAACGTGCGCAGTACTATCATCTGAACAAGAGGCAAAGAGGGGGTAGGTCTTGTGAAAGGCAACTGCCCTCAAGCCCTGCTCGTGATTCCTGCACGCTTCAAAAGAAGAGCTTGCATGAGACTCAAAGCAGCAGAAAGCTGACTACAACCTCATTTAAATTACAACACGTGCAAACATAGCCATTGTAGCATCTTTAGTGGATGAGCACTTTCGAGATCAATGTCAGCATTGCAGAACAACTCCACCTTGACAAGTTAAGGCCTAATGACTCTTCTTGGCTCAGCAGGTGCATAACGGGTGCTTGTTTTGCACTCTTGAGGTACAAATCATTAAAGAGATCTTCACCTTAGTGTGCGGTAAGGCTTTGTGGAGAGATCCATGTCGAACCATATCAATCGCATGTCCTTGCTGCCAACAATCAGGTTGTCACCTGCCCTCAAGTCCAAACCCCACAATGCAGGAAGCACTTCAGGCCTACTGCTTTTCTGAGCGTAGCCCGATGACTTCACAAGAACCATCTTGTGAACTCATTAAGGAGATAGACAAGTCAGCTCACACTGTCTCCTGTAGACTCTTTTTCAATGTAGGAAAAACTCTCATTGAATGCTCTTAGTTGGAGTAGTCACTTGCCTCAAGCAAGCGGTCAAGACATGGAAAAGTGCCAAAGCTTGCTAGACTGCAGGATATGACATTACCTCCAGGATGGATGGCCATGCAGGAAATGAGGTTGACTCCAACCAAGAGTTTCTTGGCCAGCTCCTGCTTTGCCAGGTTGTATACCCTGACATGCGATTTTGTGGCGACGAAGAAGAATGGCCTGGAGGGGTGGAAGAGCACACTCTCTACTCTGCCAAAATTCTTCTTGAATGGGTTCTGGGTGAGCTGCTTTGAGAGCTGGTGTATGAGCACTGCCCTCGTATCCCGTGCTGTAATCGGGTCAAGGTAATTGCAGTTGGATTGGTACACCAGACACAAAGTCATTTTGCAACAAACTCTTCAGATTACAGGCACACTGGTAATTGGCAGGCACACTGGTAAGTTGTCAAGGTCTCTGGTCACAATAAATCGCCCAAGAAGCAAAGCGAAGGGGTGAAAGTCGATGAGAGCACTCGGATGGTAACACCATTTCTACAATGAAGAGGATATCTTTCGGAGCCAATGTGGCAAAGTAGTCGCCCTTGTGGTGCCAAGAAATTGACTGCACGTCCTGTGTTAGTCAGGAATAGATTGGTTGAGTGTTTGTTAGAGAGCATGTGCAACTCAACTTCGCTGACAAGAAAGCAGGACCAGGACCAAAGTGAATATTGAGAGGCTTTGGTGTATATACAGATGTACAGACTATACACACTATGTGCACACTATCTAAAGACACATATTTATACACAATGTACATACAAGACTCTAAATGACAGGTGCATTGCCTGAGCAATGCCAAAGGTTGTACTACAATATCATGCTCTACAGCATCTGGTACATTGAGCAATGCTACTTCATAGCATGGGGATGACCTCTGAGTGACTGATTTGCAGGCCTTTCCCCTGCCCATATGATTCCCATTGTGCTGATCCCAGTTTACCTAAACCCAAAGCCCATTCAGTTGTCAAGCTCTTTGTCCTATGTTGCTCTCGTGGTGTTCCAAGCTGCAATTACAACTGCATCTACTACTAGATCGCCAAGCCAGAGGCAAGAAAGTCCAAGCCCATGATTGACCACTTTCAAATTTGTAAAGAATGTGCAATCTGTATTAGCATCGGCAACTATATGAAAGCAAGTAAAAGGTTGACTGACCACTTGTCAAGGACTTGGGCTGGCTCGCATATTGAAGGAGAGCTGTAGCTGTTGCCTGCTCGGATGCAGTTCCTGTGCCCGAGCCAACAAGGAGAACCACCTTTCCCCTGTGCAGAAGAAGTTAGGTTGTTACATTCTTATTGCAATTAACGTCAAGCACACTGCTGTGCAACAGTCGTGCAGCCCAAGTGATGCAAGCACTTGGTCAGAATATGTGCATGACGTAGTGAGGAGCTTTGCAGATCACAGATCAAGTAACACAAAGTGGACATAAATGTCAAGTTTGACGGGGCTAATAGTCAGCATACTTGTCCATATGCCATGGCACAATCACGTGCAAAAACTCACATGGCTACTGCAAGAAGCGGTGTTTGACGATTGGGACACCAGGCGATGTTGTTGACATTGGCATCCCCGAAGTCCCACACATGCCGGCACCTAGCTGTCTGTATCTCCCACAGCCGCACAGTCCCGTCATGTGAACCTGCAAACACCAACAAACCACGTGAAGCATGTAGCATGAAAAACATTGTGCACTTTCCACCATCACATATACATAGCGCCCGAAGGTATACTAAAAGTCTGTTATTCATGTTGCTGGCTTAGAGACTAGGCGACGAGAGCGCAACTTGCATCAGCCTACTTTTAACGTTTAAGCATCACTGGCACACTTTGACGAGCCATCACATGAAAGAAAGTCCTCATTTGCAAGGTGCTCACTTGACGCTCTCCACAACAATCAGCATCCAACACCTGCTCGACCTCAAACCTTCTCCAATATGCCAACAGCCCCTAAGATACACTCTGTATTTCCTACGCAATATGAAAATGGAAGATTGACTACTATGCAATACTGTGGGTCACGTCAAGACTTCCCTTGAGACAACCTACCTGAAGCAAAGTACTCTCCGCCTGGATCTGTTGAGATTGAGCACACTGCACCAGTGTGCCCTCTGTATTCCAGGTACTCTGTTGTAGGGAAAGGACGCAAATCCCGCGGCTTCGGCAGCTTCGGTATCAGACTCTCAGGGTTGATATTAATCTACACACATTTACAGGAAAATCAAGTGGATCATACATCTTGGCAGTAATGATGTGTTCCTATGGTCCTGCATGGACCCTGCTTGACAGTCAATTTCTCCCTCATCACTACGACTTTAAAGAACTCCCTTCCGAGTATCATGCTTGCACTGGAGCAGTATAATGACTGGACTCAAGACCTGCATGCATCGTACTTGACCACTGCAGCAAATTGACACTCATGTTGAGTGTAGGTGCTTGGCAGCTCAAGTGACAAGTAGGACTACAGTACTTATTGAAGGCAATCCGATGCTCAGGAATGCAGCACCTACCCTGGTCTTTCGTGTCCTTGGACACAAATAGAGGTCCAAGCATCTCTCAAAACGCTCCTTTATGAAGTCCGCATAGGCAGGTATCTTCCTGAAAGCATCTATTCTGCCACCCCTCGACACGCCAACGACTGCTCGAGTTAATGACATCTTACTTTCTGTGACATGAACCATCAGGGGCTCTCCATGAGAATACTGTCTGGCTCACAACATGCTTGATTTGATTCCCTTTCTTTGCCGACCTTCAGAGTACAGTCAACATCTAAAGGCTTCAGACAAGCACTTGCATGTTAGATGAAGTGCAAACACCCCAGGGGCAGTGTCCTTGGCACAACTTGATTTCAGGAATACAAAGCACAGGTAAAGTGGGAGCACCTACTTCTTAGGCACAAAAGATGGTCGATCCTCTTCATACATGAGCTGGTAAGACTTCACTTCCTCCTCTGTTGGAAGATACTCAATAGGTGGATTGTATGACTCCTCATGGCCTGTGCATGCTGGTACTCAATTAGAACTCTGCTCTCTGAGGCACGCAATAAGTCAAGTATGCAATACCACTATAAACTGCAAATGGTCAACTATGTGTCGAGTCTTCATTACATGTATTACCAAGACATGAAGCTGTTGGACTCAACCAAGAACAGCCAAGACTTGGAGGATTGCGACTAAGCTTTTCTGCATCTGACCCAGTCAAGTACCTGGAAGCTTGGGCTTTGGAGCTGGAATGTATGTGAGACCATTGGCAGCCTTCTGCGCAGCTTTAAGGTCATCTCCCCAGAGCAGGTATATTGTGGGCTTCTCCTTGGGCTTGTCCAAATTTAGCCAGCCCTTGCGCATGGCTCTCACAAGTTTGACAACCTATGAAGACAAGGTTTGTAACAGGAGTTCAGTGTTGAGCTCTGCACATATGGTAACTAAAGATTCTCTCTAAGAATCTTGTTAACTGGCAGATGGGAAGTAAAGTCCAACCCGTAGATACAATGAGGAGCAATCATCCTATACCTGCTTGGCCTCCCACTTTGAAGGGATGAACCGCCGCTTAGGCTCTGGTGCATTAGACAGAGGATGCCCTTTTCCATCCCAATCGAACCAGTCCACATATGGCTGCAGAGAGGCAGGCAGTAAAAACAGTCACAAAGCTTTTGAATGAAACCTTCAAAAGTCACAATCAAATTCGACTCATGAGCTGGAGTCAGGCGAATGCTGTTTAGCCTCTATACATGGCAAAATACGTCCAGGATGCAGCGTGGGAATGCACACCTCGTAGGGATTGACTTCGGCGTGAGGTATGCGCCCCTCCCTGATTCGACGGATGACATCTACCTCGTCCTTTGTGAGCTCCACCTCCTCGTCATTGTACTCATCGTAAACCCGTCTCCTGTCAGCATGTTATCTTTGGTCAACTTGCGCTTACATGTGCAATAGGTGTCACTATATCATCACGGGCATGACGGCGAACCTCAGAAGTCAACCACTGAGAGCAATTTCTGATTGTGGAGAAAGTTGTTCAATTGTATAGTTAAGAGCAGCTCGGACATTTGAGCTCATTAGCAGCTTCCAAAGGAGTCTAGTAAGGTCCACATACTGACCAGCTCTTGGCATCATCGGCCCTTGTCAAGAAGTCATCTAGTTTGTCCCTCCGGGCGGACTTGATGATCTTCTCTCCTTGCCGTGTGTATCCAACGTGGGGCTCTGTCTTGTACCAGACAAGAGGCACATTGCCCACGGTATTTCTTGACGGCCTCTGCCAGAAGGCCACAAAGGCATACCAAGTACGCCACCTCAGGTCAGCGACTCTACAGATAGTAGTACATCTGTCAAAGCCCAGACAGCCTCAGCGCTCATAACTTTGACCACATACAGTAGTTGAGATAACACTAGCTTATCCTTACAATTACTGAAAAGTAATTCAACCAAAACCACTTTACCCCTTTCCTCCCCTTCCACCCCCTACCCTGGCCCCCCTCTTCACGGCCCTCGCTACTGAACCTCGCATCACAGGACCACTCGAGAGGCAATAGATGGAGTGAACATAACGGAAGGACTCTCGATGACCACCGTGAGTACGTTCACAATCGACAGTCCTTGTAGATTCCTGGAGGTCGGTAGCCGCGTGTATCAGTACCTCCACCCAAAACCCTGCGAATCAGCAAATTCATGCACAAACCCTATCTTACACCTCTCAAGGATTGTCGCAGGGTCTCTCACTCCTCGTGGCCCCCTCTTCTTGAGCTACGTAGCAACTGGCTCTGATTATGGGTATATAGACTCCGGTGTTTAGGCTGGCCCATACTTCATCCTCCGACGAGTCACTCTCCTGCCCACTGGTGGAGGGAGCACCAAGGTCGCTGTCACCGTCCGCTCCATCTCTCAACCCGTCTGCCTCGTCGTCAGCCGCCCTCCAGGAATCCTCGTCGCCGCCTTCTACGCCGCCATCGTCGTCGGGGTGGTCTTGCCTCGACTGGATGTAGGACGACAGGGCCTGCTGGATCTCCTCCAAGTCCTCTCGCCCGTCGCCGTCGTCTGCCTCCTCGTCCTCCTCGCTGAGCTCGCCGCTGCCGTCGGAGAGCCCGTCGTCTGACGAGGACAGCTCCAGCACGCCCTCCTCCTCCTCGTCGCCGTCATTACTCGTGGCGTTGTCGCTTGCCGCACCATCGAGCGGGACTGCTGGCCGCGCGTCGTCAGCCGCGTGCGCCTCGCTCGCCAGCTCCGCGGCAGTCTGCGACCTGGTCTTGCGCTTGAACTCCACCATCTCCGGAGCAGGCGATGGCCTCGGCTAGCGCCGCAGCTCTCCAGGCACGCACAGCCGCGCCAGCATCGCTGCCCGCTCGCTTAAGAGGGGCGCACCAAGGCTCTCCGGACCGGGAGCCCTCACGCCAGGCTCAGCGCCTCGGCTCCAGGCCCCAGCCGGCGGGCCCGCCGCCGCAGCCGCCGCCGCAGCCGCCGCCGCCGCCGCAGTAGCACCAAGTGAAGTGAAGGAGGTGAGGTGACTAGCAACTGGGTTTGAGGGTTTAAGGAGTGACGGCGATTGTGATTTGATTACTTAGTGGCTCTCCCATTAGCGGCACGGGACGGGTGGCGGCGTGACCAGTGGTGCTAACGGCGCCCAATGGCGAGTTCAAATCCACCCAGCAGCTAGCTCTGTGCAGGCCATCCTCCGGCCCCTGCCAGCCCCGTCGCCGCCGCCGCAGCCGCCGCGGCTCGGGGCCGCGCGCGCAGCAATGGCCCCCCGGCGCTAGACCAGGCGGCGCCTGCTGCGGCCACCCGGCGCCGATGAGGAAGTACCTTCAGCTGACTGTGACGCAGGCTGCCACCAAGCCCACGGCCGATGAAGGCGGGCGGGAGCGGCTGCTGCGGCTGCTGAAGACCCACTTTGGCTACGACGCTTTCCGAGGGCGACAGGAGGAAGCCATAGCTGCTGTACTATCTGGTACTCGCACTTACAATCCGCCTATTGTGCCGAATTCAGCTACATTAGCTGTTTAGGCAATCTGTGAATCAGAGCCTCTCTCATTCCATACTGAGAGCACTCTGAGATATGTACTGATTAAGAAGCTTCTGATCAGAAGCTCAGGAAGTGCTGTGATTACTCCTTGAGTCGACACGTAGACCCCAAGGCTGATGCATTCTCTCAGGCTTCTCGTTGCTTCTCAGGACAAGATTGCTTCTGCCTCATGCCAACAGGGGGTGGCAAATCAATGTGTTACATTCTTCCAGCACTAGCAAGACAAGGAACTGTGCTTGTGATTTCGCCCCTCATTGCTTTGATGGTGAGGAAAGTATGTGTTCAGTCATGCATGGAGGCAGCATCAGTTGTCACGATTGTCAGCTATGCGGCCTGCAGACTACGTGCTCTTGGTGAACCAGAGGCCATGGAGTACCTATGCATGCATGCAGTCTTGTAATGCTGCAGGAGGATCAAGTAGCTGCACTGAATGCGAAGGGTGTAAGAGCAGCTTATCTGTGCTCCACTCAGAGCCACCAGATCAAAGATAAGGTTTCCACTTGTACCTTGCTTTTTAGTACTTGCACCAGTTCAAGTGTTGAGGACGTCAACTTGATGGCACAATGCAACTGACAACATATGCAGTTTATGTTGTTGAAGTACACAAAGAGGGCAAAGGACCAGGACATTGTAGACCAATTACTAACAAGCAATGTGATGATTGTAATTGGGCAAGATGAGCTCAGCATCTCAAATGACTAGAGCGACAAACATGTGCAGATATACTCTGATCTTGACTGTAGTAAGCCAAGCTTACGTCTTCTCTACTGTACGCCGGAACTTGTCGCCACCTCGTCCTTTCAATCAAAGCTGGCAAGAGCAATTGCTCGAGGCCTGATTCCGCTGGTAGCCATCGACGAGGTATGCAGGCTCAGTTTGTCAATGCTGTCAACACTGCAGTTCTGCCTTGTGTGAAAATTCTGAGTGCAAGCTGCAAGCTGAGGGTCTGAGCTTGAAGCAGCGCTTTCGTGCAGGCTCACTGCATATCCTCGTGGGGCCATGATTTCCGGTACTGCTTCGCTTGTCCACAGAAGGAATTGATATGTTGTTGTACCACCTGCTTGCCAACCTGAAATGGCTGGCGGAAGCTGGACGATCTGTGACAAAAGATCTCCTCAAGTTCCTTCTTTTTCATGCTGTTCACGCACAGGCCTAGTTACCGGAAGCTGTCACGATTGCGATCCCTCGTTCCAGGAGTGCCCATCCTTGCCCTTACTGCTACTGCAAATGCAAAGTATAGTCATCAATCTTTGTTACCAGTCTAATTAATTAGTCTCACCAAACACTCGGCTATTTGCTCAGACTGGTCTTCGTGTTGCAGCCGATGCTTCAAATGCTTGAGGTTGTACAGTAAGATAGACTTTTAAGCTGAACAGGGTGAGAAAGGATGTCATTGCAACCTTGGACCTTCATGAGCCAGTTGTTCTTATATCATCATTCAATCGACCCAACATTCACTATGAAGGTGAGAGACTTTCACCATGGAGGAGGCATAGCCTGCAGGGACCAACTTCTGTAAAAAGTATTTACTTCAAACAGTGCTTTAAGTAGGCACATAATAGATCCGGTCGTGACATGCCACGTTACTGTAAATTTAAGCCGACGCTGTTCAATGTACTTGGAAAATCACGTGTAAGCATGTACCAATAAGCCAGTGCTCCCATGCTGGTGGCAGTTCGGTATAAGGACATCATGAACAATCCCCAACACGACCTTCAAGTTCTCCTCAAACAGGACAAGGACAAGTGTGCAATCGTCTACTGTCACTCTCGGGCAGATTGTGATGAAATTGGCCACTACCTGTCCAGTCACGACATACCCTGCCGTGGTAAAGCACAAGCAAGCAGTGTCATCTGCACAATTGCTTTGCATTCTTGAGTCCAACAATTGGAAGGCTGGCTCCTGCAAGGAGAGTGAGCAACATAACTTCATGAGAATGATTCTATCCAAGATTCTTGCTGACAACCTATGAGCACATAGCTTGTCAGCATGCAGTCAGCCAATCATGCATTCTGTAACATGGCGGCCTTGAAATTGGCAGTCTATCATGCAGGCTAGAAGGATGCTGTGCGTAGTCAAGCCTTGGAGCTATGGTCATCCGGGCAAGTGCCTGTGATTGTTGCAACAATAGCATTTGGGTGAGAGATCGCAGAGCACTCATGATCCTTGTATCTAGCTCTTGTGCCTGCAGAGGTGCCTTGTAAGTCGCATGCAGCGTGGTGAGGAGGAGGTAAGTCTCATACAGTTTGTAAGCTGGACGTAACTGACGTATGATGTGGAGCAAGAAAGGTGCAATCCTTCTGATCTATTGAGGCATTGCTGACTGTTGCTTTTGTGGCAGCATGGTGAGTCTCAATCCACACAAGACGAGAAACTGTTCGATGCAGAGGGGATGAGAAAGAGAAAAGGAATAGAGGAGAATGTATTCACGAGCAGAATGGATTGCCTGCGGGTGTGGTCCTTCATATTTCTTGCTGCCCTTCTGTAGTGACGTATGGCACCTGAAGGCCATCTTGGAAAATTTTCAGGGCATTGATCGAGCTGATGTAAGAACAGTAGTTCACTTTAGCATACCAAAATCAATGGAGTCATTCTATCAAGAATCTGGTAGAGCTGGCAGGGATCTAGGTGCTTCTAAAAGCGTTCTCTATTATGGTGCAAGAGATCAAGAACGAATGGTACGTGCCGGACAATCACTTGAGTTATCGTATTGTGAGTATTTGACTATGTAGTTGATTCCGCATTTCAAGAGCCCTGTGGATATTAGTTAAGAATGCAAACTGGATGCAGTGCTTGTTTCATTGTCATGCTCGATCAGTATGCTGCTGAAAGGCTTGACAGGAGTATGTAATATGCAAGTCTGCAAAAAGAAAAGGCACTGTTGAGGTTGACAAGACCAACAAGGCACTGGATGCCTTTCATGAGGCATGTTCTGCCATCCACCTGCTACTTGATCTTGTGCATTGCCGATGATCTGCACATGCGTACCCTTAGAAACGGACAAGTCCTCGCTTGTGAAAGATGACTTTTCGCCCGTAGAAAGAGTGGTAAAGAGACTTAGGGTTATCGTACGTGCATGATATGATGCAAGGAGCAAAGCATGTACCAAGTGTACGGATGGCCCTCAGTGCTATGCATCATTCCTTACTCAATAAGAAACTGAGATCATGCTGCATGGCTGAGGTCGATCAGTGTCAGCTTCTTTGACGACCTTGTTTGACCAGTAGTTTGTAAAGAAAGGGTGACACCATGAAGATTGTTGCGTCTGTGCAGATGTTGGACTACTGCAGGGAGACCGGCTGCCGCCGCAAGAAAGTGTTGACACATTTCGGGGAGATTGTGAGAGTTGCTTCCTTTGTTTGACTGCCTCTGCAATGTAACATGACATCTATATGCACCGTCGTCAAATTGGGGGCCACAGCATATTGTAGCAGTCTGTATCCAAGTGAGCTGACTTCAGAGTATGAAGAGCACTTGATCCTATGTTGACCAGAGATCCAGCAGAATTGACGACGCTTCTCGTTCATCACTGTGCATAGCTTGTACAAGTGACAGCAATTACTGGTCCTTGACATCGGCAAAGTTGGGCATGTTGGCAGGTTCAGAGCAACCTGTGTAATCAGACCTGTGACTCATGCAAGCATCCTGGCAGAGTTGCGGACCAACTTGAGCAAGTTTCTGAAGCAACATCAAGAGGTTGCAAGATGGGGACAATTGTAATGAGCAGGTTAATGATCAGCCAAGTTGTCCTGGTGATGGCCTGACCAAATGGTGATGCGTAGCCTGCTCATCATCCTGAGGGTATTGGCAAAATCTGTGACGTTATGTGTGCAGTAGCTGCGGGCATAAGTGGGTATAGAGCAGGTCATGAAGTAGGTTGTAGATCAAATAGCTGTCGACTTCAGCTCAATATGCAGCGCTTTCATATTCTGGGGCAAGCTGTCAAGTTGACTGACGGGGCACACAGATTCATGCATTGAACTGCTGTAAGATGTAGTTTAATTAGAGTTGTATTGAGCAGTTTCATGTTGATACGAATACATATGTATATCCTGCATAAATGCCAGACAGACCTTGTTGAAGAAGCCTGGCAGCTAAGCAGGTTGCTATGCCTTCTGCAGTCCAATGATGGACAAGCAGTACCATCTGACAGAAGAAAGTGAATATATGAAGAGAGAGGAGGACATTGAAGCCGGAGAGAGTATATCTGGATCATCAGGTTGCTGGCCTCATAGTCCATTTGCTTCGATTGGTTTGGGGTCGTCAGGTTCTAAGGTCCAGCCTGCACATAGTCATCATGGGACTTGCGTCAAACATCCAGACTCCTCTTCTCTCTAGGCAATGCCCTTGGGTTGGCTATGAGCCTGTCCAATCTTCTTACACAGGTGAAGAGAATGACAACGCAGATGAGGAGGATGAAGCTGATGGCGTGAAGGAGGCCTTAAGAGATCTGAAGAGGAAGAGCCATGGAAAGGTAGTCTCAAGATTGGATGCTCTTCAGAGGGCAGAAGAGTTGTACAATACACGAATACCCAAGAAGGTGCACTGTTGTTGGAGGCCTCAGACATGCCCTGTCAGGCTCCACTCATTTGCTGCACCACATGTATGTTGCGGCAACAGGGAGAATGAGAGCAGGCCCAGTTCCTAATTAGGTCCCGCCTCCTGTTTTGCTTCAAAACCACAATGCTAGTGTCTGAATAGCAGCTTGCTTGCAGGCCTTCAGCTGGGTTTGGCTTTTTCGAGCTATTAAGACTTGAGGGAGGACAGCACAGTGCACGATTAACAACTTAGGAAAGGATCCTTGATTTGAGACTGATTTGTGATAAGCAGGTGAAAGTGGAGAAGAAGCTCACTAGCAGCACTGACGAGGAATTGCGGCAGATGGCAAGACAAAAGCTCAAGGAGGCCTTGCGGGATGCTTTACGAAAGCATGGGCAATTGACTTGCTTGTAAGAGATAGTTTGCTTTCATGCTACCTTACACTCTCGATGATGTGCATCTGTAAGAGTAGACAAACCTTCAGAAATGCCACAGAGGGCTTGCATGCCTGGCCAACACTCCGACGTACTTAAATATTGTAGTGGCTTCTGTTGTATTATCGTCACCCATTCAGGTGAGGTCCAATGCTGGAAAGACCAACAAAGCCTGACCATCTCTGTTCTACTGCTTCCTGCAAGACAGCAATTCGCTTGAGGCTGCTGCGAACTCCTTGGAGAGCGAGTGCTTTAGCACCTTCAAGAAGGCTGGAAGGTCTTTCTACCACTCGAGGATCACCAGCCGTGCTCGCCAAGTGGCGTGTATGTCCTATGAGGAGGCCAAGTCCAATTTGAGTACAAGCACTAGTCAGTCTGCCGAGCCAACAGATGCCAGCTTGACTGTCTCAGGGGATAAACTTGATGGGCCAGAGCCAAGCCTACGGCGAGCTACAGCACAGAGCAGCCCTGCCTATCAACAATTTGTGCCTCCCAGAAGCAACAAGCCGGCCGGCTAATGTGCGCATCCATCTACCTGTCCCCACAGGCAGTGCTCACTATAACCACCGCACAGTATCCCCAGATGAAGCTCTTAGTCTACTCAGCAGGGCTCAATCTCGTCCACAAGTTCCTCATTTCAGCCACATCCTCTTGGTCAGTATCCCTTCAGATTGGCCACAGACTCTTCGATATTGCTCAAGAGCTCACCAGCTGATTAGCATCATGGCCTCTGGGGGACACTATTGAAAGGAAAGGCATACTGTGCAAAGGCTTGGGACTTCAGCCCCCTGCTAAGCGCCAACTAGCCTCTCCCCCCCTCCTCCACCCGTCTTCCCCACCCGCCGCCCCCCCCTCCCACAAGTTGATAACACTTGTACAACCATCCGCTGGCTGCTGTCTTATTTAACCACCTTCGCAGCTGCTGCAAAACTTGCGAAGAGCCAGCAACAACAGCAGCTAAGGCAGCTACCTGCTTATCCTGCGAGATCACAAAGTGGAGCTACGCAACTCAAGCCATTAGTGAGTACCAAATCAAGTTGTTGACAAAGTAGTAGGACCTTGCTGGAGGGTGCACTACAGTGCAACCTGCTCGAAGTGGACAAAGAATGTTGGACTACAAGTGGAGGGAGCTTCAGATTCTGCCAGGGCAGTTGGCGCCAACCCTCTCACAGCTGCAGGCAGAGTGGCCTTCGCTGCCATCAATACCGATTGCAACTGTGGCATGCCACAAGAACATGCATGGCTCCATTGATCCCTGTTGGCAGCTGATCGCCCGCCCCAGGCCTCAAAGAGCACCTCAACTTTGGAGGCACAGAGCAGCCGCTACCGGGGCTCGTCAGAAGCAGATGGCCGCGCATCCTGCTGGTTCAAGAGCTCGTTGATGCGCGCCAGCATCTTCTGCTTGTCAGCATCACTCTGCGTCTTGGCCTTCTCCATCTGATGCACCGCCTCGCTCAGCAGCTTGCGCTTGGCCTCAGCCTCGTCCAACCGTAGCAGCAGATAGCTGTGCATGCCCCAGCAAAGGCACCAGTTCACTTTTGTCAGCAGCCCATAATTGAGTACCACATGTGTCAGCTCCTTTCAGATCCACTTCATATGGCACCCTCAAATTGTAACACTTGGATGCTCATGACCCAAAACCGGGCCTCATATCCTTGATCTGAAATCCCTGCTCAAACAGGTTACACAGCAGCAACAGCAGCTCACCTGCTTGCATACTCCTCCTCAACCACCTTGGCCTTGCTCTGCGCTATCCTCTGGACGCCATCCGCCTCTCGCTTCGCCTCCGTTGCTCGCAGCTGTGGCCACCCGGAGGCAATGGGCCGAACATACAGATATGTGGGCGAGTCAGCCATCTGTGCCCTCGTCAGCTTCTTGCCATGTGATCGCTCAGACAAAAGAAGCTCTAGGGCGCCCTTGCCCTCAATCAACAGCTAACAATTTGGAAAGACGTCACAACAGCCAACCTGTAGCATCTCGGCCTCTGCCTGCTTGAAGCGCGCAATGGTCTCAAGCTCCTGAATTTGTGTCTTCTTTTGTTGCCTCTGGTACTGCCGGTAGGAAACACGTCGCCAGAGCCGAGGACTCCACTATGTCAGCATGTCAGCAGCCTTCCCCATGACAAATACCACATGGCCTACTTGGACATCAGACCTTGACAAGAAAAGATGGCCTGCCAATCAAGAGCTCTCGAGAATGGCTGCGGCCTTCCTTCCAGATCATAATGAGACCCTATACCCTGAACCCTAAACCCTTTTATACCATAAAGCACCCCTGCTTTCACTCATCCCCAGGAGCTTGCTGCGAATACGGGTAGTCAAGCAGACCTGCAAGTAGGCAGCCTCCTTGCGCTTCTCCTCCAGCTCGCACTCGTAGGCCTCAAGGGCCGCCCGCGCCTTGAGGAGGTCGCCGTTCTTCTCCTTGGTGTCGGTTTCCATCTTGAATACTGCGCGCACAAGCCAATTGCCGGTTTGCTTGTCGCCCTCCAGGCTGCACAGATGCTGCTCCCACGAAGGCGACGCCCCCACGGCTGCGGTCCCGCCCCCGGGCTCGCTCTTCAGGCCCTCATCCTGCTCATCCATGATGTACTCCGCCTCTGCAGCAAGTGGTCATGTCAAGCAGATGTCATGGAGGAGAGCCCTGCATATCTCCACCTCTGGGATCGTTGGAGCCACGATAAGTGGTCGTGCAGATTGATGGGCTCTACCCAGCAACTTCGATCGGGTGACAAGTTCCAAGGCCATGAAGAGCAGGAGTTGCCAGGTCAGGTAAGCACAGCACTGCTGCACTCAAGGCGTTTAGAGGGCGCGCATCTGACAGGTGTGAGGCACCAGGCCAAGCAAAGTGCTCTAGGCACCCCCACGCTGCTTGTGGAATAGCTGTCACTCACCGTCAAAGAAGCGAGCCATCTCCTTGCACGCCTCCCCGTGGTCCCAGCCGCGCTCCATCAGGAGGTCGTCAGCGAGGCGGAAGAGGCTCTTGCCACGCGCATCTTGGGAACCCGCAAAGATGCGCCGCACGAAGTCGAGCTCCTTGAGCAGCGTGTCTTTGTCCCAGCTGCTGGCACACGTGCTGAACACGTCCTTGACAAAGCCGAAGAGCTCGGATGTGCGCCTGCAAGGTGTGCAATGGAACTGCATCTCCACTACATCTCCATTCCCTTTGCCGGCGTTCAGGCTGGGCCCCACACAGATCGTTTGCGTCCTGCACCGCCCAACCCAGCATGCAAAAAACTGCACTTAGTTAGCTCAGCTCTCTTAGAAGGACACTCTTCTGTACTACTAAAATTGTTACAGTATTGGGACCCTTGAACACGACACAACTGGCTTGGGTGCATACCGAAATGTCCTTGACAGAAATCCTGCCTTCTTCAGCTAAGCAACATGCTTCTAAGAGCTCAATTCGGGCAAGTTGCTGCCAACTTCCTGTGCTTTGAGAGTGCACTGATGTAAAGGAATGCGTCAAAGAAGTCAGATAGCTCGGTATCGAGCCTTTTTGAGACAAGCAAGAAGTGCGAAGAATTTGTGGAAGGCGCGGCGAGAAAGTTGGCAGCGCACGCACTTCATGGCGCAGTCCGTGTGGCACCAGTGAAGGCAAAAGTCGCAGCCGATCCAGCGGCACGTGTTGGAGTCGAAGTCGAACTTGCAGCACACGACGCACATGCACAGGTGGCAGAAGCCGCTCTTGGTTGTACACACCTGTCCGGTGTTGAAGACAGCAAAGACAGGTGATGCCTCAGGCATGCACAGCAGAATCATAAGTTTGTATCACGGCCATAAGAGCAACTATGAGATTGCGCAACCACTCTAGGAGATTTCAGTCTAGCATCTGAATGCACTGACATAGAGATGGACGTCACTGACCATGCACTGGCAGCCCTCGGCGGGGAGCTGGGTCTGGCAGGCGACGTTCCGGCAGCGCTTGTGGAGGAAGATCTCGATGAGCGCCTCGGTGTCGATGGGCATGTCGGGGTGCAGGAACACCTGGATGCCCGTGCGGATGGCCACGAGGATCTCGAGCTGGGTGTGCGAGGCGCCGGCCAGCGCCTCGGCGGTCACGTCGGCGCGCGAGGCGAGCGCGCGCTGGAGCTGCGCAAACTCGTCGCGGCGCTCCACGCCGGCGAGCATGTCGCGGAGGCTGGCGCGGAGGCGCTCACGGGCCTCACGCGGCAGCTCGCGCATGCGCCGCGCCATGGCGTCGATCGGCTCCGCCACCAGGTCGTGCAGGCTGGCCAGCGCAATCACCACGCCAGCCACCCGGGTTCAAGTCAGGAGCACCCCAATTCCTGCCCTCTAGACCAACTTTTGATTCTTCCTGGCCACGACCGCTCCCTGTCCTCGTGCGCAGCCCATCAATGCGCAAAAATGGGCTCCGCCACCAGGTCGTGCAGGCTGGCCAGCGCAATACACCACACCAGCAGCCCAGGTTCAAGTCAGGAGCACCCCATTCTGCCCTCTACACCATGTTTTAATATTTCTGGCCACGGCGCTAGCTGTCCTCGTGCGCAGCCCAGCAAGCGCTGCATGAGCAACTACGAGCGAAAATGCCCACAAATTCGGCCGCCCTTCTCACAGGCCTACACTGGCATAAAGTATACTTTTGTTGTAATCCTCTTACTAACACTATTGGCTTCTTACTGAAGGCCAGTTAGTAGCTGCAGGGGCCATGGCGGCGAGCATGCGGAGCAGCCGGCTCACGTGACGCAGTCTGGGCCGGCGCTCGGGGTGGCGCCAGAGGCGGCCCGCCGGCCCGGTGACGACGCCGCCGGCGTGCCCTCCGTGGGCCACGACGTCTCGCGGGTGTCCTCGCTCGCTGCCGCCGCCGCCGCCGCTGCC
>WELB01000102.1:296084-311661 GCA_009602725.1 Spirogloea muscicola
GCCAGAGGAAGCCGTGTCCCTTCAACGCTCACTCGCTCATGCCGTCCACTCGCGCGCGGGCCGTGCTCTTGTTGCTGCTTCCGGGTCTCGCCCGGCTGCTTGTTTTCCAGCCTCGAGCTACTCTGACCTGATGTTGCTCACCCGCGGGTATTGAACTTCGTGTGGTTCCGTCATGTCTAGTTGTCTAGATGCCTAGCTAGTGTTGGAGCTCTTTGGAGCTCCATTGTCCACTCTTTTTTGACTGGCTTCTGCCAGCCCCTCTCTTCTATGGGCGAGCTCATCTTCTTTTTCAGCACCTCTTTCTTTGGCTTTGAACATTGTCCATTCTTTTTGGGTTGGCTTTGCCAGCCCCTCTTCTCAATGGGCGAGCACCTTCTTCTTCTTTCTTTGGCTTTGAACATTGTCCATTCTTTTTGGGTTGGCTTTGCCAGCCCCTCTTCTCAATGGGCGAGCACCTTCTTTCCCAGCCACTCAGTCGATCTGGCCGCGCTTTCTTCTTCCGGGCTCCGACAATTAGCTCTAAGTCGGTCTCTGAGCCAGACGCCGACAAAGACGTCGTTCCACTACTGGGCCCCCCACAGGACTGGTGTCATTGTGACGCCCCCAAAAGGCCGGTGGCATTAACAGTCCCTATTGTGTTAGGAAAGGCGGTTAGCACAGCTCGGGCTCCAGACTGCCGTCCCCCGAGCTGAGGGCCACGCCGTCGCCGCCGCCGCCGCCGCCGCTGCCGCCGCCGTCGCCGCTGCCGCCGGGTGCAACGGCGTTGGCGCGCCGCGAGATGGTGGCGCTCTCGGTCCGCCTTCTGCTGCCGCCAGCTACGCGGCCTGCGCAGGTCCGGCGCCGCCAGCCGCCTCCCGTCCTGGTCGTGAGCTGCGGTTCATCGGCACTGCCGAGCCTTCTCGCGAGAACAATGATAGCAAGCAAATATCCGCGCGGAGATTAGTAATCTGCGTTGCTTTATATTGCTGATTGCTTCCTTCACATAGCCACGGGCTGCCACATTCTGTCCAACATATCGTGGCTTGCCACCCCCCATCCTAGCCTGCAGAGTGCAGCTCTGCAGCCTGAGCGCCGCCTGAGGCTCGTCTCCCATTGGCCGCAAAGAGCGAGATCTCGACGACTCGAGGAGCTCAGGAGCTCATCTAGGGGCCAGCTTCATTCAAGCAGCGTGTTATTTGGGAGGCAACCAAGACTGCTTTACCGGAAAAGTGGCACAGTCTCTACAACTGCTGAGATGCAAACTCTAGTATGTCACAATGCCAGCGCTTTCAGATCGTTGTGATAGGTGGCCTTTCATCTGCTGCATTTTAGCAGATCACAATGTGGCTTCTGCGCTTGCCAAAGTGAATCAAGCAGGACCACTAGCTGACAACGATGAGCTGCAAATGATTAGCGCCGTTGCCTCCAGCAGACAGGAAGAGATAACAGGAGGCAAGCTGAGACAAGGGAGTTTGACGACTGATTGTGTATTTCATGATGGAAAATTGGGAGACGGCAGCCATTCTGGTCACTGATTGTTGCTTCTGTACTTTACCAGAATGCAAAGGAACAGAAAGCCAGTGAAGTGCCTCTACAGGTCACCCATGGAACACCATCTCCCCTTGGCGTTTCACTCACTGAAACTCAGGCTGTGATCAACTTTGCAATATTCTCCCAGCATGCAACAGCTGTCAAGCTTTGCTTGTGAGTAAAGCGTCCGAACCCTGGACTGTCCAGAGCAAGCCTGGCTGAATCCTGCACACAGACTGCCCTTATGCTTGTGGTGCATGGGGAAGTTAAACCTTGGCCAGACTTGATACAAAGGGAGCACAACAACGTGAGCCTCTGTTTAAAGAGACACATCCAAATGGTGAACTTGTAACACAAAGGTGGACTGTTTGTGTGTACCTAACCGTCCATTGACAGCATCCCTTGTTCTTTTCACCCTATGGGCGTGGAGCAATTACTTCCAGGTACTTGGATGGCCGGCTAGCAGGGCCACCTTCTGAGGAAATTGAGCTTGATGCTGAGAAGAACAAGACTGGGAATGTTTGGCATGTGGCTGTACATGTGAGCAGCCCACCTTAGCTGCAGCTGGCAATCATAGCTGGTATTGTAGGAGCACTTTACAAGCGCGCGATATTTTACGCACTCCACATTATAATGTTTGCTGCTAGAAGTAGCATGCAGCAAACGCCTTCCTTACTATTTGCAGGAGCATTGCCTTGCTTGTGCTGAGTGCCACTATCTGTATGAAATAGGGAGTGCCCTTGCGTGGGGTCGTCTATGGCTACAAGATAGATGGCCCACAGGGCTGGGAAGCAGGACATCGATATAATGGAAAACAAGTACTGCTCGATCCCTATGCAAAGCTAGTCGAAGGCCGGCGAATGTTTGGAGACGCAAGCAACAAATTTGAGCCGTCACTTGGGACCTACGACTTGGAATCAGAAGAATTTGACTGGGGTGAGAATTATAGCAAGCCCGAAATACCTGAGGTACGATTGGGCGATTGAACTGTATCGCTCTTCTTCACCTATCTCAGTGTATTTGAGCCAAGTGTACATTGAGCTTAGAGGTTTATATGCACAGATGTATTGTCCACCAGTCGGAGCAGTAGAATGACGCAGAGGAGGCACCCCTTGATCTAAGCACCTGCCTTTGGGGAAAATATGCTGCACATGCAGAAAGACCTTTTCATCTATGAAATGGCTGTGAGGGCGTTCACGGCGGATGAATCAAGTGGGCTTAAGCCTGAGATTCGTGGAAGCTTCTTGGCTGTCATTGATAAGGTGAGAAGCACAACTTATTGCACACTTACTCTTCTTTGACGTACCTCATTTCCCTTGTGAATTGATTGAGGTCATCTCAGCCTGCGATACAGTATTCCATCTCGTTCCAACATGCCATCGAAACCGTCTTGACATGTCAGTGTCATGCAGATTCCTCACCTTCTAGAGCTTGGGATCAATGCCGTGGAACTGCTGCCCATATTTGAGTATGACGAATTTGAGTTTCAGCGAAGGCCAAATCCACGTGACCACCTGGTATATGCCTTATGGACTGAAAGCCCCGTCTATATGTTGCAAGCATAGCAGAATGTGTGATACCTTAACGATGACTTTGATCCGTCTTCCGGTCAGACAGTGCCATGAACAATGTGGTAACTTCATATCTGTTTGCTAGGCATGTCAGGAGAGGAGATGAAAGTGCTGCATGGACTGTGTATCACTGAAGGATGGCTCCACCTCTTATAGGTGCAATTTTGACCTTCCCCACAGATTAATACTTGGGGATATTCAACCATCAACTTCTTTGCCCCCATGAGTCGATTTGCAAGTGCTGGAGGAGGCCCTGGGGCAGCTTCGATGGAGTTAAAGCAGATGGTCAAGGCACTTCACGCCGCTGGGATTGAAGTATGGCTTAAGTTCATCAAACCCTTGTCTCCAATTGTCACTAAGTATGTCCCTGACACACATAGCAATAGTGTTTGTTCTTGGTGCCCCTACCCACCTATTGAACTTTGCACGTTTGAGATACTGTTTGAAGCTTATGCTGCAGACCCTGACCTTGAACCCTAGATCCTGAGCTGCTGTTAGCCATTCTTAGTACACTGTCAAAGTCGTGACCTGTTTATCTAATGGTCTGCTTGTCAAAGGCAGGTCATCTTGGACATTGTGTACAATCATACTAATGAGTCTGACGATGCGTACCCATACATGACATCCTTCAGGGGCATTGATAACCTGGTATCTGACTTGCCTAGCTTGTCTCCTATTAGTCTTGTAAATCTTTGTTACCACAGTGGATAGCCGGATATGCAGTCTTCAGAAATCAAGACGGCAGGCGTCGCTTATCTCGTGCAGACTGCATGAGACTTGCAGCCAACTGATCGGCCATGCTTCTGAGCCCGTCAGTTAGCTAATCCAATCTGTTGACTTACCCTGTACAGGTCTATTACATGGTAGACACGAACAGCTACGTTCAACTATTGAATTTCTCTGGATGTGGTACGGTCTCTTTCCACAATGCTTTCACTGTTGTGCATATCACATACCCCTCTGCCTTCCTGCTCAGTGCCATTGATTAGACCTTAATACAATGGTAGTCCTTGACTGGCCATTGACTTCTTGCCTGCAGGAAACACGTTCAATTGCAACCATCCTGTGGTTTTAGATCTTGTCCTAGACAGTCTGCGCCACTGGTAAGTACTCCTTTCTTAGGTGGCTCTACGCAGTCACAATCTCCCGGGGGCGATGCTTGCCTCATTCCAAATTTGCGTACTGGTCTACTCGATTGCGTTTGTATAAGTGCTTAATGGCGCAGGTATGAGGTGCTTCAAGGAAAGCACTTCTTGAGATTGATTATGCTTCAGCGTGTGCATCTTATACGACTACGCATAAGGTCCTCAGGGTCACCGAGTACCATGTGGACGGGTTTCGCTTTGATCTCGCCAGCTGCCTTTGTAGAGACCAAAATGGCATTCCCATTCCTGCTCCTCCAGTTATCAAGGTAACATCTGCTTCATGGTCTGCCAGGTACAGCCTGCCCCGCTCGAAGAAGAGCAAGCACCAGTGTGAAGTTGCTAAATCTCATTGTGAGATGAACTACAATCTGGCAATCAGGAGATCTCTACTTCATGTACACTAAGGTTCCATGTATCATAAGGAATTGCGCTGATTTGATGCATCGGGTGAATGCTGATTTGTAGGCCATAGCCAAAGATGCGATACTGTCGCAAGTCAAATTGATTGTGGAGCCTTGGGATTGTGGAGGTCTCTATCAAGTTGGGAAATTCCCAAATTGGGACAGGTGTGCAGCTCAGCTTTCATTGATCTGCCTCTCAGGAAGAGCATCAGTCTTGAAGGTACAGCCCCTTGGAGTTGCTGCATTGATCGCACGACGCTTGTCAATAATGAATTGTGGCAGATGGGCCGAATGGAATGGCATATTTCGCGACGACATCCGCAGGTTTATCAAGGTCAGCATATGTAAAGAAGAAGACACAAAGAGCTCCACTTGCAGTGTACCACACCGCATATCCAGGAGGCCGCATTTATCATGCTGTGTGATAGTTGTGAAGCACATGATCAACAACATATAATTTGTCTGATGTAGGGGGACCCAGGAATGAAGAGTGCCTTTGCTACTCGGGTCGCTGGTTCAGCTGATCTGTATAATGTACTTGCCCGTCTTCTGTCTCTCCCGCTAAATGCACCTTTTGGCTTGCTACATGACATAATCCTTGGCTTTGCTGCTCTTACCGCTTGTGTGATGTGGTAAACCGGAGAGTGTGCGACGACGTGGGAAGACGTCTTTTCAAATTGGTGTACTCATAAGGACTTTTGCGTGTGATGGCAAACCACCACATGCGTCACTTGCTTGCAGGTCAACCAGAGGAGACCATATCATAGTATCAATTTTGTCATTGCTCACGATGGTTTCACCCTGATGGACCTTGTTACATACAACAGCAAGGTCAAGCCTTGCCCACTAGATGCCTCTGGTGCTCTATGCATCTGCCTTACTTGACAACGAGCAGAAGCTGTGTGCTCTAAGTCATTTGAGTACATGCACCATGCAGCCGTGCCCATGCGTCTTTGCTTGATGATGTAGCAGCACAATGAGGCAAACGGAGAGAGTGGAAATGATGGCAGCAATGACAACTTCAGCTGGAACTGTGGTGTGGAAGGTGAATGTCCTCTGTCATTTAGCCAAGGTCAATGAGCATGGTTCCACTGTTTCCACAACTGTCTAAAAAGTATTGCAGTGCACTGAATCAGGTCCTACAGAGGACTCTCTTGTGGAGGGACTACGTGCGCGCCAAGTCAAGAACTATCACATTGCTCTTATTATCTCCCAGGTCAGCATCAATGCATGTTATGTAATGGGGCGACAGCATGTGAGGTGTTTGAATTGCCCACAACTTTGTCAAGCGATGGTGATGCATAATGGAGTAACACATTTGGTGAGAAGGAAGGGCTGACTTGCTGATGGTACTTCATTTTACTATTTTGTGGTCATGGCAGGGCACGCCAATGATGCTCATGGGAGATGAGTACGGCCATTCGAGGAAAGGCAATAACAACAGCTATGGCCATGACAATGAGCTTAACCATTTTCAGTGGAAACAGGTCTTTATCTGTCACTGCGTGCAACTCCACTCCTAATAGTTTTTAGTGATAATTGACACCGCAGTAAACTGCAGCATGTTATGTATACTTAGAGAAATGTTATTTGCTGGTTTGATGCATGATAATTGCAGCTGGAGGAGAGACGAAGGAGCACCTTTGACTTCTTTGCAAAAGCCAATTGCTTCAGAAGGCAGCACCCGCTCTTGGGTCGAGAGATGTTCTTGAAGAATGTATGCATGTGTACTGAAGACAAGCTTGCCATTTGGTTATCTAGGGTGGCCTCAATGGTGGCTCTGTGCCTTGTTGCCCTACTAATTTCTGTAGAGATTGTGACTCGCCGTTGCTCGTTGTGAAACTTGTGCATCACAGCACCTGTCATCTGGAGAAATTGCTCAATGATGCAAGCGAATCATGTGCTGCTTGACCTGCTTGACCTCATACATTTCTTTCGTATTCTTAATTCCAGAGTGATGTGACGTGGCATGAAGACAATTGGGGCAATGCAGAGAGTCGATTTCTCGCATTCACGTACATACTAGCCTTCTCAACATCATACCTTACGTTGAGCTGCAAGTCACGAAGCAGAGCTGTTTAGTTGGCTCATAAGTCAGTTGTTAGCTGCATGAGGTTTTCCTGGAGGTACTCTGCTGTGTTGCTATTTGTA
This sequence comes from Spirogloea muscicola, assembly GCA_009602725.1. Lineage (NCBI taxonomy): Eukaryota > Viridiplantae > Streptophyta > Zygnematophyceae > Spirogloeales > Spirogloeaceae > Spirogloea > Spirogloea muscicola. Next base: position 302,862 of record WELB01000102.1, read on the forward strand.
AAATCCCCACTGGGCTCCATAAAAGGATTTTAGAGCCAGTAGTGAAGCCAACCTCTTTGTCAATGACCAGGTTACATGACCAAGGCTTGGGTGGAGGCGACTTGTACATAGCATTCAATGCTCATACTTATTCCGTGGATTCTAGCATCCCGGCCCCTCCTACCGGAAAGTCCTGGTTCAGGATTGTGAGACTCTGCAACCCTGGCATCTTAAGGGCCAAAGAGCCTTGCTTAGCATAATTTGCCATTGCTTTATCAGAGGATGGTCAAAGATGTGCTGATATGCTGCTCACTATCAAGGAGTTGCAAAGAGTTGTTTATGCATAGGATTGAGCGAGGATCTCTTTGCTATTTTGCAGGTTGACACTAATCTACCATCGCCAGATGATTTTATTGCTGAAGGCGTTGCTGGCATTGGAAGCAGATACTACATGGCACCCTTCTCATGCGTGCTGCTTAGTGCAAGATAAGGGGAAATACATTATATTCTGTACCCTTTTCAAGCGTGCTGCTGCATGCATGATAAGGACTTCGTGTAAAAGGGCTGCAGGGCAACCATCAGCTAGGAAAGCAATAGCCTGTGTATCAAGGTTCGTTAAGATAGCAGTCCTTTGACCTTGACATGAATGATATCGTTGCCAAGTTGCAAATCAGCAGAAGAGCAAGCGTCGTAGCTAGCCTGCTGGCATATGCAGAGCATCCTTGGAAAGGAGGGTTTTGCAATATAGTGGTAGCTAAGAGATGCCAGCACAAGAGAATGGACAGAATTGGGCGAGCAACAAGAACAAGCGATGCTCGTCAAATTGCGAGCTTCGAAGCTGTTGCTCTTCATGGCCAAGGCCATCATTCATCTGTGTCAGCTCTTAATGTATCAGCTATTCGTACTTAACCACTCGACAGCTTCGCATAATCAGTGTATAGTGTCTCATTCAGTAGTGCATGCCAAGGCTACCCTTGTTGACATCTTGCAGATGCAGACTCGTGGCGACCTTGACTTGGCCTTGCCAATGACTTCAGCACCTCAGAAAGAAACAGCTCTTCCAATGTAAGGCAATGGCTGTGAGATTCCAGCTAAACAATCAAACAAGGTCTAAAGGGGCAACACCTTAGACCAGTAGAGCAAGTACTGAGCTCGAAGCCTGTATTTGAATTGTACGTTTAGATAAAAAGAAATGCTCTGGCATGCCACTTCAAGCTAAGCAGCAGCTTAGCTCGCACAAAGTGCCGACAACTCATGGACTGGCGTCGGCAGCAGCTGTCGCGTCACCAACAGAGGCAACTACTACACAATCCTTCATGGGTTTCACAGGCTTGCACCTCTTTCCAAGACCATGATGTTAGCATCATCAGGGGGAATTATGACACAACATGGCAATGTGAAGCCACTGGCCATGCAGCAAGCAGGCATCCATTGCCTTGGTCATCATGCAGTTACAAGATCAGCTTCTGAGGGCCTCAGTGACCACGCCAAAGTCGTAGACAAACCAGTCGGCCCCGGCCTTCACCGATGGCCGGACCTGCATTCCGCCGTAACCAATGAACAGGTCCGCACCGCCGGGTCTACGTGCCTGGTGGCGCCGAGGTAAACCCAGGAAGGTCAACTTCTATGGAAAACGCCTGAAGGCAGAAGCACAACCATGCTGCCGTACTAATTCTAACAAATTCTGCACGTGCAGGCAAGCAGCCACGAAGTCTAGCAACGGGCGGCAACTTCACCTCGAGATCGGTGGCGCCGTCTCCCATCATCACCAGGAGCTTGTGGCCGTGCTCCTGCCGGCAACACAATTCACTGCACACTTCAGGTACTACGAGCAGTATAGGGCTCCTCAGAAGAACGCACTGCAGAAGCCTGGTTCTGGCTCAAGTCGAATATTAGATATCCTAGGCCCAATCTGTACCCTCTTGATGCGTTCAATGACAGCGGCCTTGCCACCACTGCGGGACGTTGGCTCGCTGGGGTCAAAGCCAGCGCAGGACCCGTTGTCGCTGAACAAGAGGCGGTTGGCAAAGATGCGCTCCCGGGGAATGCCAAGCAGCGCTGCGGCGGGCTGCGGGTGCCGAGGCCCACTGTGGCGTCAGCTGCGTAGCACACCTTTCGGCATAGTATGGAGAGGCGATCGAGCGTCACTTCCTAAATGCTCGGCCACTGTCAACATCCATGGTGAAAGTGCACCTCAATCATCTGCCGGAAGCCGCCGGAGACAAGGTACACCGTGGTGCCCCGCTTCTCGAGCGCGGCAATCAGCTCCTTGATGCCCGGGCTCAGCCTGCAGCCGCCAGACGACTGCACTGCGCCGCCCATTAGCGCTTCCCTCCTTGATTTGACTTAGCCTCTCGCTGAAAGTGTCTGAGAATCTAATTCAAGTACAAAAGTTAAGTCAAGCGTAAAGGTTGAGTTCTGGGCTGGGCTCCAGCTAACACAACCAGCACAGCCTTCCCAGCACTAAGTTCATAAGAGCATTCTTTCGGTCAAGGAAAGCTCTCCAAATGCCTAAGAAAAAGACTCAAAGTTCAGATGAGCTGTTTGACTAGATCCGTACTGCCGCGTGCAACATAGCGGCGGGCGCGGCCGCGGATGTCGAGGCTCTGGCTCGAACCGCCAGTGCTCGATGGTGGAACGGGAAATCTAGGTTCAGCTTAGGGTTCAGGGTCAGGGGATTCTGGGGTTAGCTTGGCTTCAAGAGTTAGGGTTTAGGGTTAGGGTTCCGGATGCAGGCGCCCGACCTGGGCGGGTGCTGCGCGAGGAAGGCGGCGAGGTCCGCGGCGGAGGGCGCGATGGCGTCGAGGCGCGCCGCGAGCGCGTCCTCGAACGGCACGGCGCCCGCCATGGCCCTGGAGGTCCAGGCGGCGACGGCGGCGCCCTTGCCGCAGAAGTCGGCGAGCTCGTCGATGCCCTCGTCGACGCACACCGTGCTGTCCACGTCCAGCGCCACCGCGTCCGCGGCGCGCCACAGCGCCAGCGCCTCTGCGCCGCCAGCGGCGCCCGCGGTGGCGTCGGCTGCTGCCGTGGCTCTCGTCCGTGCAAGAAAGTCACAAAGTCCTAATTTTCTCCAATAAAGGAGTATTATCCATGGGTTTACCTTGGTATCGTGTACATACCGTTGTTTTAAATGATCCAGGCCGTTTAATTGCTGTCCATTTAATGCATACAGCATTAGTCTCTGGATGGGCTGGTTCCATGGCGTTGTATGAATTAGCAGTTTTTGATCCTTCAGATCCTGTTCTTGATCCAATGTGGAGACAAGGTATGTTTGTTATCCCATTTATGACTCGTTTAGGAGTTACTAAATCATGGGGAGGCTGGAGCATTACTGGAGAAACAATTACTAATGCAGGCCTTTGGAGTTATGAAGGTGTAGCAGCAGTTCATATTGTTTTGTCTGGACTGTTATTTTTAGCAGCTATTTGGCATTGGGTTTATTGGGATCTTGAACTATTTCGTGATGAACGTACTGGTAAGCCCTCTTTGGATTTACCAAAGATCTTCGGAATTCATTTATTTTTGTCTGGTGTACTGTGCTTTGCTTTTGGAGCGTTTCACGTAACTGGTCTGTTTGGCCCTGGAATATGGGTATCTGATCCTTACGGGTTAACCGGTAGAGTACAAGGTGTGGCTCCAGCTTGGGGAGCTGAAGGTTTTGATCCTTTTAACCCTGGCGGTATTGCATCACATCACATTGCAGCAGGCATTTTAGGAATTCTTGCAGGATTATTTCACTTAAGTGTACGTCCTCCTCAACGTCTTTATAAAGGCTTGCGTATGGGAAATGTGGAAACTGTATTGTCTAGCAGTATTGCCGCAGTATTCTTTGCAGCTTTTGTTGTTGCTGGAACCATGTGGTATGGTTCAGCTGCCACTCCTGTTGAACTGTTTGGTCCTACTCGATATCAGTGGGACTTAGGATACTTCCAACAAGAAATCGATCGACGAATTCGTAGCAGTACTGCTGAAGGTCTTAGTCTTTCTGAAGCATGGTCTAAAATTCCTGAGAAATTGGCATTTTATGATTATATCGGTAACAACCCAGCGAAAGGAGGTCTATTCCGAGCGGGTGCAATGGATAATGGAGATGGTATTGCTGTAGGCTGGTTAGGACACGCTGTTTTTAAAGATAAAGAAGGACACAATCTGTTTGTGCGTCGTATGCCTACTTTCTTTGAAACTTTTCCTGTTGTATTAGTAGATGAAGAAGGTGTGGTCAGAGCAGATGTGCCATTCCGTCGAGCAGAATCTAAATATAGTGTAGAGCAAGTTGGAGTCAGTGTTGAATTTTATGGTGGTGAATTAGATGGGGTAAGCTTCAACGACCCTGCGACCGTCAAAAAATATGCTAGACGCGCTCAGTTAGGAGAGATCTTTGAGTTTGATCGTGCAACTCTAAAATCAGATGGAGTATTCCGTAGTAGTCCTAGAGGTTGGTTTACTTTTGGTCATGCTAATTTTGCTCTCTTGTTTTTCTTTGGCCATATTTGGCATGGTGCTAGAACTTTGTTCAGAGATGTGTTTGCTGGAATTGATCCTGATCTTGATTCTCAAGTAGAATTTGGTTTGTTCCAAAAATTAGGAGATCCAACAACAANCTTCTCTCGCTTTGCTCCTCCCCCACCCTGACCTACCTCCTCTCGCGGCCCCCCTGAAGCCGACACCAGATATACTTTTCCTGATCGCTGCTCCAACCAAGCCCTCGCGAGCGCAAGACCCTCAATTTGCCAGCTCTTGTCAAGCAAGCGACAAATCAACCTGCATGTCAGTAGAATAGCATAACGGCTCTCTGCACAGCCTACCCATCAGTCTCTGATGCAAGAGGCAGCGATAGTCGTTGTCGTCTGAGTTGTTGAGCGGTGATCGGCCACGGAGCCCATGACGGCCTCCTCCACCTGACCGCGCCTGCGCCCATGCTGCCCTCCAGATCTTTGCCGAATTTGAGGAGATGCCGCTGGCCAGCGCCTCGCTAGCGCAGGTGCACGCTGCGCGGCTGCCCGACGGCCGCAAGGTCGCCGTCAAGGTCAGCACCCACAAACTTTACTGTCAGCTGCTCCTCAGAAATATGAGCACATTGTGCAGCTCTGTCCATCATTCAGCTCAAGTTGGCGGCGTGTGCTGCGCTTGCATGGACTGATTCCCTGTTTCTAAAATCTGATCCTGAACGCTGTACTCAGAGTTGCACACTGTGCTGCGGGTGCGCCGCCGCAGGTGCAGCACGGGCACCTCACAGACACAGCAGCCGCCGACACGCTCACCGTGTACCTCATCGTTAATGCAATCGGCTACCTCTTCCCTGCTTTCGACTACAGGTTTCCGCCCTTCTACCTGCTGCAGCCGTGGCCATGCCGGCTTAGTAGTACTGCTAAAACAAGCATCGGGCATTCTCCGCACGTTGCTCCCAGTTCGCATCTCAAAAGCAGCTAGTCAAGTGGAATCTCCCTTTTGCCAGCGCACGTATGTGGCGCTCAGGTCTGATTGTCCACTGATTGTCAACGCTCTACCACAAGCATTCATGTGGCCAAAGTTGTTGTTGAGGAAGCCATTGTCGTCTTCCGCAGGTGGCTCGTTGAGGAGGTTCGGCAGAGCCTCCCGCAGGTGCAGCAGCAGAGGCAGAGCACTCATGCAGCACAAGCGCGGTGCCCTTGCCTGACCGTGAGGGAGGCTTTGGTTATTAATTGGTCATATCTGGGTAGATACATATATACTTTGGCCGTGGTTCTCATGTTGGTGCTGACCTTCGCTGCCTCAGGAGCTGGATTTCCTGAACGAGGCCCGCAATGCAGAGCAGTGCGTGCGCAACTTCGCCGCCATGTCCCCAGAGCTCGCGCCAGCCGTCGCAGTGCCCGAGATCCACTGGGGCCTCTCGTCGTCCCGTGTTTTGACTATGGAGTTCATGGACGGTGTGCGCGTGACGGATGCCGGCGGTGTCGAGGGCCTGGGCCTTCGGCCTTCCGATGTCGCCAAGCTGGTCAGCGGCCTTGGCAACCTCCTTAACAGCAGCTCGAGCTGCACCGCAACCCATTTGCTGGTCAATTGCATCAACGTACCTGCAGTCTTGGCCACAGTAAGTGCCATTTGCAAACCCCAGCTCCTTTTCGTGGCACTTAATGAGCCTCGTTCAATGCTTTACGCCTGCAGGTGAGCACGGCCTTTGGGGAAATGATCTTCATCCACGGCTTTGTGCATTGCGATCCACACGCCGCCAATATGCTCATCCGTGCACATCCCTCCTCCACTGGTAAGCGCCCTCGCGCTTAGCCATTAAGCCATTTGAGCGCGGTTGAATGGCTTCTTGCTGGGGCAGACATAGTTACATGATGGCATGCAATCCAGATGGTTGATTTGTTAGTATATGGCTTTAGTCAAGTCAGTCCCTCCACTACAGAAAACCGGCTGTGCCAGATCTGATAGAAGGTGCTCACGAACTTGCAACACTGCTTATAGGTCGAGGTGAATGCCGTTCCATTTACGGCGTCTTTCTTGCGGGGTTTCTAATTGACCGCCTGCATTCGTGTAGGGAAGCGGCGGCAGCCGCAGCTCGTGCTCCTAGATCACGGCCTCTACCGGAGCATCCCACCCAGCTTACGGCTGAACTACGCTGGCCTCTGGAAGGCAGGCTGCCTCTCCAATCTCAGAATGTTTAGCAGCACATGTGCTTTTTGCTTACAAAGTATGCTACTTCTACATCCTCTTGTCTCAAAGTTTCTCAGGCGTGATACAGTCAATGGAAGCGGCCACTAATTTGAATGTAGCAGAAGGACATTCATGAGCTCCAACATTTTGGAGTCTGAAATTTTAGATCCCAAGTAACACTAGGGTCTCTCTTCAGGCTCTTGTGTTTGCAGATGCGGAGGGCGTGCGCAAGCACAGCATCGCTCTGGGCGCCGGCGAGGACCTGTATCGGCTCTTTGCTGCGGTGCTGACGATGCGGTCGTGGGACAACATCACGCAGCCGTCGCTTGACCACCTCACTGTCCCGTCATCAGATGAAGAGCGGCTCCAATTGCAGGTTGGCGAGCAGTCATGTGGGTCCCAGCACTTGGAATTGGGTCCTGTCCATATGATAACTTGAGACTCTTCCTGTCTGCAAGATCTAGAAAAGCTCACAGACGAGCGTCAAGAGGACGGCAGAGTAAGAGCATAACGATTACTGGGTGCTGCTCGCAGGGATATGCATCTCAGTTCTTGACGGATATCTCGGCGCTGTTGGCTCGGCTGCCGCGTGTGCTTCTACTCCTCATGAAGACCAACGACTGTCTCCGCGCGGTCGACAATGCACTGGTACGGTGCTCTGATCAGTGAGCAGCAGTTCTGACATCGACTCCACTTGGACTTGAATGTCACTGTGACTGTTGTCGGAAGCACTGAGTGTGCCTGCCTCTACTGCGCCGCCAGGGTGCGCCGGTGAATACGTTCGTGATCACGGCGCGGGAGTGCTCCAAGGCCCTGGCGCAGGCAAAGCGCGGCGAGGGCCTGTGGGCACGCGCGGCTGCCGCCACTGACCTCCTCCGCTTGGAGCTCCGCATGCTGCGGTTGCAAGCGTTCGCGTGGCTTGCGGTCACCGGCAGGGGCCTTGGCGCCATGCTCCATCGGTGGCGGGCGCACTTCCATGCAGGCATTGCGACACTCCATGGGGGCTCCAGGGCGGCGCTCGATACGACGTCGTGACGTTTGTGCCTAGCTCAAACTATTGTAGATGGATAGATAGTGCGCCTGCGAGGGCTGCAGGCGCACTATCTATCTTGCAGTCTCGGGTGGACACTGTAGGGAGCCCCATTGGCTCCGCCTGGACTCGCTGATTGCCGGATTGATAGATGTGAAACCCTGAGCGGATGCATCTATCGTCCGAGTAGTGTATGAGAGAGGTCACCAAGCGCATAGACTGCGTCTCCACCTCCATGGTGCAGATGCTCATCACAAGCCGTACAGATTGGAATTTATTTTACGTCATGGAGACTCCTGTAACATCCGTACCTTCATAGCAAGGGCCTCCCACTGTGACGCTGCTTGCTGAAATATCTCTGCAAGCTGCTGAAGTGCAGATGTGGTGGTAGGCCCAAGGATTACTCAGCAACATTGAGATCTGGTGGCAACTTGGTTACCAAGCAGTAGGAATGGCGAAAAAAGCTTGCTCCTGCACGGCGCAGATCACGTTTACGGCGGCTAAGTTTGCATGCGAGCTGCTGCAGCAGGCTTGGGCGAGCTCGTTGTCAGGTTTGGACCATGCACATGCTGGGGCATCCTGTAGGACAACAACCAGGGGTTACTGAGCACCCAGTGGCCATTTGGGTCGCTGGCCCCTTCGAAGCGTTTGTCTGGCCCCTTCGAAGTTTCTTTTTCCTTTTTCTGGCTGGCAAAAGACAGGCATCGCCCTCTACTGAAGAGACGTGCGGGCGCGTGGAGCAGGGCCGCAGATAACGGCTGGAGCAAGGCGGGGGTAGATTGAAGGCGGAGTGGAGGCGGCTTGCTTTAGCCAATTAACAGCAGAGAAGGCCATATAGAGCGTGGACAAGGTTGGGTGATGTGCATGTTGCACATTGTTGGCTTAGAGGTGTGGAGGTGGGTGGTGACACGGGTAACGAGCGTGAAAGGGGGAGTGCTGTTGAGGAGGCAAAGGCTGGGAGAGGGAAGAGAAGAAGCAGTTCTTCTGAAGAGAAGTGGCTCTCCCAAAGAAGTGGCTCTTCTGAAGGGGTGAGGGCTGCAAAGGGCCAGCCCACAAAAGAATGACAAGGTCCAGAAGAGATAGAAAGAGAGAAGCGAGGAGACGAGAGGGAGAGAGGGAGAGAGGGGGGGGAAGGGGGGGGGGGGGGGGGGG
>WELB01000102.1:317515-332878 GCA_009602725.1 Spirogloea muscicola
CCCTTCCCCCCCCCTCTCCCTCTCTCACCCGCGCTCTTCCTCGCAGTGGCTTCTCTCCCCACAGTCAATCGAATCACATTGAACCCACTTGACGCCCTGCTTGATCTGCTCTGATGATACAGATGGCAAAGCAGCTGCTGCGCACCAAGTCATCGATGAGCTCAGACGAAAGCCAGTCGGAGGGCGGCAGCCCGCACAGCTACGCCCGCAGCCGCAGCTCCAGGGCCTCGGCAGCTGCGGCTCCCACCAAGCTGGCTCCAGTCACTACCGCTGCACGCCCCCACGACCTGCCCGAGAAGCCACCGCGGTGGTTCGACGAGCTCACAACGCTGCTCGTCGACATGTTCCAGGTCCGCCGCTGCCGACGCTGTCGCCGCTGCCGTAGCCAGCATCGCCGCAACGAGTGCGGCTGGGGCATGTCTATGGTTGCCAATCAAGTTCAACGGTGTCCATTGAGTGCATGTTGACGTGTGAGCGAGCGCGTGGGCCTGGCCTTGCAGCGCGTGGTGGCAGCGCTGCAAGCGCAGGGAGTGGCGCAGGCGCTCGTGCGTCGCGTGCAGATGCACTACGCAGCCTACTGGCTGCGCGAGCTGCAGCGCGCCCAAAGCCACGCCACTGAGTCGGAGCGCATCAGGTGCTCCTCCTTGCCGCCCTCTGAGGAGCCTCCTCTGCTTCCTGACAGCCTTCCATGGTCCTCGTCGGCCAGCATCAGCACTTGTTCTGCTGGACCGGCCCTCCGGGAACTGATGTTTGGCCTCCGGGAGTGGGCTCTTGCTGCTGCAGCCAGCGGCTGCTGCTGGAGACAGTCGTGGACATGCTTCCGCTGGACCAGGACACGCAGGCCACGACCCCGCTGTTCGGTTACCTAAGGTGTGTAAGTCTGTGAACCTGCCTTCCCCCACCCCCCTCCTCTCTCTCCCTCTCTCCCTCTCTCTCCACGCCCCCCCCCCCCTCCCTCCCCCAGTCTGGCCCTCTGCTCCTGCTTTCCCCTCTCCTTCATCTGGCCCCCTCCTCACTTGTTCATACTCCCATTCCACCTCCCCTGCAGCTGCGCCATCAGCTTGAATGGTAGCATGAAGATTCGCGACAAGCTGGAGTGGAGCATCAGCAAGCACCTCGAAGCATGCTCGCTTGAGGACCTCCTCATTCCCATTGCATTTCCTGAGGTACGCCCCACAGAGCGCCGCCGGTTGTCACTGCGGCGTGGCTGCTGCCTCGTCAAGCCCTGCTGGCCCAAGACGCTGCTGACGCCACGCTGCGTTTCTGTCTCCATGGCAGCCGGGACAGTGCTCGTACGACATCGACACGGTCCAGCGGCTGCTGAGCCTGTACACCCTTTGGCAGACGCAGTCGGCCATCGACTCGCCCACCAGCGACTCCTCCATCGGCACGGCCAGCGCCGCTGCCGCCGCAGCAGCAGGCACCGACTCCGCCGCCGCCAGTTCCACGATGCCTGCAGTCATGGAGTTGCTGGACAGCTACCTCGTCGAGGTGGCGGCCGACCCCTTCCTCTCGCCAGTGCAGTTCCAGATGCTGGCCGAGAGCCTCCCGGCAGTTGGGCGCGCCTCCCATGACCGCCTGTACCAGGCCATTGACATCTATCTCCGGGTAGAGCACCAATACATGAACCTTCATCCAGAGGTGTCTGCTTGATTAGTTTTATTTGGATACTATATAGATCCAGAGTGGATAATGGCACGACATTTTGTTCACACCAGCAATCAAGAAATACCTCTAGAACATGTGCAGAGCTCCTAAGCACCTGGGAAAGTGCGCGGTCCGTTCCTCGCTGCTTTCAGATGTATCACTGGTGCAAGTTAGAAGTGCCTGGTCATCTGATTTTGACATTTGTGCCCCAGTAGCTTGTTCCCTTGCCGGAGCTGATCGACTGGCGGCTATGACAGGCGCACCCGAGCGAAGCCGAGAAGGAGGTGGACAGCCTGTGCGCGATCCTGGACTGCCGACGCTTCACCATAGCCACCTGCTCGCTCGCGGCGCAGAACGAGCTCCTCCCCCACTCGCTCGTTGTTGAGGCCCTCTTCAACGAGCAGCTCCAGCTGCAGCTCGCGGCCGACAGAAAAGGGGCCGACGTAAGCCCAGTGCCGCTGGCGCTGCGCCCCATAGACCCCCTGGCGCTGGAGGCTGAGTACATCGAGAAGCGCGCGTACAACAAGAGCCTCACCGAGGGCGAGCTCAAGCTCGAGCTTGCGCTCATCAAGATGCGTGCTGCCGAGCAGCAAGAGAAGGTCAGTCTGCGACACACAGCCAGCGTCAAGTATTCGGCTGCGACGATCTAAACCTCTCCTGAGCTTGTGAAAGCCTGCCACGAATGACAGTGGACCCACGCGGCAACTGATCTGTGGTTGTCGGAGCCGTCGGCTCTGATGTGCAGGCGCTGCGGCAGGAGGAGCAGGACAGGTTGCTGAGCGCCGCCATGAGGAAATCCAGCACCGGCAGCAAGAAGTGGATCGACAAGCTCTTCCGATCGAGCTCCGAGGAGGTGTTCGCGACCAAGCCTGCTGCGAGGGCTGCGCTAACGCAGCCGACGAGGGCCCCAGATCACCGCCCAGGCAATGGCCGGCTTGTCAGGGCAGCTGTGGACCGCAGGCCGTCCTCAGCGCCAGCCGCGGCGGCACTTCAGTACGCTGCATACGAAGACCGGCACGCATCGTGGAGCGGCTCAGAGGACGAGAGCGGGCTGAGCCACCTGGACTCGGCGGGCGGCCATGACTACAACCATTCCCACTGCCACGCGCAGCGCTACGGCGAGCCCCGCTCAGCCGGCGCGGCCTTCTTCCAGCAGCATGCGTTGGCCGGCAGCCACCACACTGCCAGCAGGGCCCAGATCGCTAGCAGCAACCACAGCGGCAAGGACGCAGCGGCAGCGGCGGCGGCGGCGATGAGCCCCCGCCACGCCATGTCACAGGGTCGCAGCCACCGTCGGAACCGGTCCGGCGAGTGGGTCCACAGTGGCGGCAGCGATGCAGCGGCTGCGGCGCCGCTGCCGGCGCACCCTCGGCGGTTCGCCGGCGACCGGAGCCCCTGGGCCGACGCCATGCCCAAGTCGATGGGCCTCTCGCCGATGCGCCAGCGGCCTGGCCAGTACGACTACGCGCCGGCGGCGGAGTTCGACGAGGACAGGCTGCAGCCGCCGCCCCCCATCCGGGGCCGGCACCCGGCTCACGAGTGGCGATCGGAAGACCTGCCGCTGGTGCAGCACAGCCAGAGCCCAGAAGGAGCGCGGGGCCGCGCCACGCAGCACGGCGGCCAGCTGCTGGCCAGCAACTCGCCCAAGTCCTCGCCGTTGCGGCGCCGCCGGGAGCAGCAGCCGTTGACGCCAGGCGGCGGCGGTGGCGGCGGCGGCCAGTCGGCAGTGCAGGCTTGGGAGCGGCTCCGCAGCGGCCGCCTGGCAGGCGACGGTGGCGGCGAGTCACCGCCCGAAGCTGGGCGGCCGCCGGCGCCGCACTTGTCGTTCAGCGGCGAGCTGCTGCCGCGGCCGCCGCTCAGCCGCTCCTCCTCCAACATGTCGGTGGAGTCCAGCTCCAGCCGCAAGTCGTCGTCTGTGGGCGTGGCGCGGGTCGAGCGCCCCATGTCGGTCCGCAGCACCAGCCGGTCCAAGTCGCCGCTCCGCCACTCCAGTGTGCCGTCCAACGGCGATGGCCGCAGCGTGACGCCGTTATATCCTGCCAGCCCCCGCAGCATGGGCATGGGCATGGTCGTCACGCCGCCGCCGCCGCCGCCGTCGGAGGAGTACATCGGCAAGGACGACCTGACAGCAAGTGACACTGCCAAGATGCCATCGCTGGTGCAGCGGAGTGCCAGCGGCAGCCAACTGGACTTCCTCAACATGCCGCAATCGCCGATGCACTACGCCGCTGCCGAGTCAGGCCGGCGGACGCCCCGCTTCCAGACCTCGCCGCGGCGGGGCCAGCTGCAGCCGCCGCCATGGGCGGCCAAGGAGGCCCGCAATGGTGGCCACAACCATCGCGACCACAACGAGGTGGCAATGCCAGACACAGCCGAGTTCAAACGAATGGACAGCTTCAACCACTGGTCCAAGTGAGAAAGGGCAGCTTTGAGCTCAGCCTGCCCTCAGTCTGCGCTAGCGGACATGCGGCTGAAGATAAGCGATGGCTAGAGTCGTAGTTGTAGAGGTCAAGCTCCGGCCTCCATTATTGTAGAGTACGCCAAGGTTGGCTGGATGCAGTGCGCCAGGTCATTAGTTTCCCTGCATCCAATCACAGCCCTGTAACATAGGTACGACGGAGGACTGGCACTCAGTGCAAATCCTCACATCCTCCGACAGTGGTTCGGTAGTTGGATGATACTGCTGAGCTGAAGCTCAGCGTCATCTCGGTGCAACCCTGCTGTCCATCCTGCTGCACACGGGAGGATGTCAGCTGCCACATCCGCACATAGCTTGTAACGGCCACAGTCTAGTATCTAGATATACACCTGCCGCTCCTCCTCCTGCTCTGCTGATTGCAGCAGTATCTCCTGCAGCATCATGGACAGAGAGTGACAAAGAAATTTTGTCAAAACCGTGAATGGGCACTGAACTATCCGCAACTCCTGCCAATTATACTATCTTGGGAGCTGCAATCTGCAACAATTTCAATCACAGGGAGCCACTGGTGCAGCAAGCAATAGTCATCCATGTGCTGGGGATGGCCTAGCAGGGGTGACAACTGTCACCTGGAACACAGCAAGCGCCTGGCGGACGTCCTCCTCGGAGATGTGATGATGCGTGACCAAACGTATCCTGCAACCGGTGTGCCGCGAGCAAGCAGGGGAAGGGGGTGTTGTAAGCACTAGTCCAAGTCTGAGAGGTACTAATGTGATTGTCTCAAAGAGAGCGCGTGAACTGTGTTCCTTAATGAGCTAGGTGGAGAGGGGTTCTCCGTGAAGTATGTATAATAATGACTAAGTTCTCTAAGTATACCTGGTTGTCTTGTGCACAGATTTAGTGGGTGCACTGCGCAAATGAGAAGTCAGATAGCCAGCAATAAAGAGCACTTCTGACTGAAGGACAATCAGTCTCCCATGTGTGGGAACTGCTGCGCCAGCAATACCTAGAGCGGCCCACGGCGCACACAAGGATGCCTGCTTGCTTCACAGCCTCGCACAGCTCCTCCACGCCCATAGGGCACTCTGACGTCACGTCCACGTGAACCTGCGGGATGCCCCGAGGTGCGAGGTAAGCTATCCCGCTTAAGTAAAGTTTCATTGACAGCCATGTGTAGGAGGACAATGACTACATTTGGGCTCAAAATGGAAGACTTGCGATGTTGGTCTCAATGCTGGCGAGGTCCACCCACAGGCCGTCCATGGCGTTCAGGCCCTCTTGAAGGTACCCAGTGACAGCACAGCGAGCAAAACGAGGATCAGGAAGTTGACAGCCAAAGAGCTGGGACAAGAGAGCGCATGCCAAGCCAACGAGTAGACATTGCCACATCTTGATATGCGAGACAATTGCCTTGATGAGATTGCATGAAGTAAGAAGCTGCTTGACTTGAGGCATTCAGCTCCAAGTCCTGAGCACTATATTCACCAGCAAGTTTCTGAGCATTTCTGTGATCAGCGCCCAGTCTTCCCACCATGTCGTTGATGGAGATCAGCCCCGCCGCGGCCACAACTCCCACTTGCCGCATGCCACCACCCAGTGCCTTCCTTAGCCTCTTTGCCTGAGGCATAGGTACACAAGTATCACAGCGGAAAATTTTACATAGGCCAAGGTGGTCCTTTGACAGAGGGGCAAAATGGAGAGGGACACAGGAGGATCAACAGCTGCTTTCATACCTCGGCTATGAAAGCAGCCGTCCCAACAATGACGCTGCCAAGGGGCGCACCCAAGCCCTTTGAAAGGCAGACCTGCAGACATGTTGGACGCTAGCCTCAGAGCTGCAACTTCAATTAGTCGCATAGCTATGTTGGTCCTATTTCTTCAGAAGGCCAAAGATACTGCTGCCAGGCGGGCCAAAGGACTGAGCTTGCGCAGCTTACCGAGATGCTGTCTGCAGCCTTTACTAGCCTTTCTGGAGCCACATTCATGGCCTGCACAAGACGGCGCCCAGCACGTTATACTGAAGAAGTCAATTCTCTTCGACACGGATCAGGAGCTGAGGAACCACAGCATGTTAGAAGCCCAACTGAGCTCAGGCAAAGGCCTCAATGATGTGATCATGAGAAAGGAATGAGTACGGTGGGACTGCAAGATCAGAGTATCGGCGGCTCACGGTTGCCGCATTGAACAGCCGGGCACCGTCCACGTGCAGCTTGAGGCCGTAGTACTTGGCCAGCTCGCCGAGTCGGTTGGTGTAGTCGGCGGATATGGCACGGCCGCCGCAGCGGTTGTGCGTGTTCTCGATGCAGATGACGCGGGTGATGGGGAAGTGCTCATCGCCTGGCGGCCGAATGGCGGCCTCCACCTTCTTCAGGTCCATGGTGCCGTCAGCCTTGTTGGGCACGGTGCGCGAGTGAACGCCACCAAGCGTCGCGATGCCGCCCTGCTCGTACCAGTGGATGTGCGAATCGGACCCCAGGATTGCCTCGCTGCCCCGCAGCTGCAGTAGCAATACCACGACCCGTGGTCTCGTGTGAGCTTAGCACTGTGAGGCAACAAAGCTGCCTAGGTTCGATGCCGCAGCTTACCCTACTGATGCGATAAAAAGACATATGGAGGCTACAGGTGGCCTATCTCTTGCACCCTGGTGGTGCTATGTTGAGCGCATGCTCTAGTATTGGCTGACTAGCTTTCCTAACAACCCTCTTATCAAATTTGAGTTTATATAAGTTTGTGATGTGTCCAAGGCCATTTGAGCCTTTTCCAGGTGAAGATCGTGGGGTCAAAAGTTGAGGGGTTTGTGATCCGCCTGGGCACCTGGCAATGGACGAGGACGCAGATGAGGTTGCCCATGGTGCCACTCGGCACGAAGAGGCCTCCCTCCTTGCCCAAGACCTCGGCGACCCGCCTCTGCAGGCGGTCGGTGGTGGGGTCTGCTCCCAGCACGTCGTCGTCCACCTCGGCGACGGCCATGGCCTCCCTCATCGCCACTGCAGCAAGGCACCGGCAGCGCTGACCTCCGCTTTCAGCTGCACAGACACGTTGGTGGCAGCTGCTGAGAAGCTCAATGGGTGGGCGTAATGGTGACCTGTTGGCTTGGTGACGGTGTCAGAGCGCAGGTCCACGATGCGGTCCGCGGGCAGCGGTGGACGCCCAGGCGGCCGGCGGTGGCCACTGGACCTGCTGCGGGCCTTGTGTGCGGCACCGTTTTCAGCGGCTGCCATGCAGTCTGGAGCTCGCAGCAGTGAAGAAAAGGCGACTGCTTTAAAGCCCAAGACAGTGAGTCTGAGCTTCAAGCCCTGGTCTCCAGTAAGCTGAGCGCCGTCGTTGCTGCATCCATGGCTGTAGCGTCTCCTACTGAGAGGCAGCGCCTGCTCTCAGGGCTCCGTGCTCGCAGCTTTCGCCTTCGTCCAGGCACCCGCCGCCTGTGGCAGACGGCCGGCTTTCCACAGAGGATGCGGCCGCTGCAGTGAGGCAGCAGCAAGCGGCGGCACGGCGAGCTCCTGTGGCTGCGGCCACTTGCAGCTGCCCAAGGAACTGGGAGAAGCTGGTCACCAGAATAGGAAGAAGAAGTGGCACTCCCAATGGGGGCAAGGGCTGCGAAAAGCCAGCCCAAAAAGAATTCACAAAGGTTCAGAGGGGCCTAAGAGCGGTGAGCAGCTACAAAGGGGCCTGAGGATGCAACAGAATGAGTAGTGAGGGGCCGGCCCACAGGGAACTACGAGGGCGGATGGCGTCAGTTAGCAGAAGATTAGTCTCCAAGTCGTCAGCAGATTGGCGCTCAATGACCTTCAATGACGTACATCACCCCCCTGCAAATTGACCCGCTCAGTAACCACGGGTCAATACACAAAGAAGAAAGTGCTCGCTTATTGAGAATAGGGGCTGGAACAACCAGCCCGAAAAAGAATGAACAGAGTACGAGAAGGGGGCCAGGGGAAGCGCTAAGTAACAGAAACAAAGCTGCTACGAGACACTCAGTAACCCCTGCTAAGCAGCCGCAGATCAGAGATGCTGGGCTCCTGGAAGTGGGTCCACAAAGGTACACAAAGGTCGCTAATGTCCGTTCCTTTGGGCTGGCCTCTTACAGCCACCAGTCAATTTGGAAGCGCTGCTGTTTTTATCAAATGCCAAAGGGGGCGGGGGTTGGAAATAAGAAACGTGGCTCTCCCACTGTGGGCAAGGGCTGTGGAGTAGTGTAGTCCTTTTTCGGCACCTCTTTCTTTGGCTTTGGACATTGTCCATTCTTTTTGGGCTGGCTTTGCCAGCCCTTCTTCTCTATGGGCGAGCACTTCTTCTTGTGAAGATGGCCATCCCAGAAAGAATGAACAAGGTCCAAAGGGCCGGGAGGTGCCAATGCCACACAGCTATGCTAGAGACCACAGCAAATGGGAGCTTAGTAATCCCAAGTCAGCAGGGGTAGGATGAATCACTCTAACAACAATCACTCAACGTGTGAGGAGCCTCAAATCTGTAGACTAGCGAGCGGAAATTATCCCCCTGACGCAAGCCAGAGGCAGCAGCGAGAGCACGGCCAGCACGCAGGTGCAAAGCGTGGGCCATGGACCGCTGAAGGGATATTGAAAGTCGCATGCGGTAGACCTGAGCCAAGGAGCCAGCAGCGTTGAAGTCAGCCTGCTCAACTCGCCTGCGCGATACAGCGCGCCGCGCAAGCCTGGCTAGCAGGTCGAGCCACTGGGACCCGAGAGCCCCGTGCACATCCGCTGCCAGGGGTACGAACTCGTCCCCAGCCGGGTGGTCTGCGTATTTGGCCGCCTTGCTGTTAGCGGAGTTCGCGGCAGCATGGCCAGCCCTTGAGGCCCGCATTTGCACTGCAGCACGCCCAGCAGACAGAGCGGGGGGAGACCCAGCAGGCGATGGATTGCCGAGCGGAAAAGCTCATCCGACATTCTGAGTGCGTCGTAGAGGGTGTTGTGCCACAGGGTGTCAACTGCCATGTAACGTCAAGAAGTCATATCAGTACAGTAGCAGGCAACAAATCAGCCTCGCGTGGTGGGCACTCAATGAAATGAGGTAGAAAGAAGGTCTGCGAGGAATTTAGGAGCTACTCTGATATTGAATGAAACAACAGAACAAAAATAACGGAATAGGAGTAACCAACAGATGGCGTGGTTGGCAATTGAGAACTTGGAATGGATGAACATTTTATCCAACCCCCCCCACGACAAGTCCTGGCAGAGGCGAAGGTGTTGGGTGTGAACCCAGACAAGTTCTGCAAAACCAGTCATCTGGAGGTATGCTTGTGAGCCGTGGTGTGAAATAATGGAAATGCCACCCCGCGCTTACATGTAGAGCATAATAATATAGCTGCAGCTAGCGCTGCGTATAGCATAATAATATAGCTGCAGCGCTATAGCTTGATCTCTCCCAGTGCAGAATTTACACGATAAGTGTACAGATACCCAATGCTGTGTACGATCGATAGTAGGATCGATGTTAGTTAGATGGCAAGGAGAAACATTCTAGATGTGATCAGACTTTCCCTGCCACAAGACCCTTGAAGGCGAATGACACCGGAGGATTTTACCAACAACCTTATGTATGAATGGACCTGCAGTAACATCCAAGCCATGTTGAGGAGTGACCTTGAGATAAACATCGTCACCGACGTGATTTACTGAAGGTTTAGGCTTGTAGCCTCCGCTACGAATGTTGGCATAGTGCTGCGTATCACGATGTTGAGCAATGAGCAAGTTGTACATTGCAATAGGCATGTCTCTTGAACAATTTGCCACGCCCAATACAAACATTGAGCCACCGGGTAGGGCCATCGAGATCCACTACTTCTATTTCCACAGCATTGAGACTGATAGGAATTAGTGGATGGCGGCCACATAACAAGAGCTGTGGACTAAAGGCAGACGAAGCTGTTTGCTTAGACATTATATGATCCATAATGAGCCAATAGAGACCTGTCCCAGCATTCTATACCTTCGCAAAAGAACATACTTGGTAAGACCGCGTTAAATTGTCTGAATCATACGTTCTGCTAGGCCATCAGCCTGAGGATGGTTACGCGAACCCTAAACCCTAAACCCTAAACTCATCTAGCAAAATTGAAGTCACCTTGGCATTCGGTACCTTGGTCCGTGAGGACCTCGGCGCAAGCTCCGAATCGACATAAGACCTGGTGCAAGAAAGCTTC
The DNA here is from genome assembly GCA_009602725.1 of Spirogloea muscicola. Taxonomy (NCBI): domain Eukaryota; kingdom Viridiplantae; phylum Streptophyta; class Zygnematophyceae; order Spirogloeales; family Spirogloeaceae; genus Spirogloea; species Spirogloea muscicola. The sequence continues at coordinate 327,745 of WELB01000102.1, forward strand.
TCTCACATAGGTACTGGACTTATTAGGGATGATGACCACCTCCACCCATATGGAGAAGTGCTCTAGCATAATCGACACATAAGGTTGCTCTTCACCTCACGTAAAAGACCAGCTAAATCCAGACTCCATTTAGAAACAAACCTCGGATAGGTAAAGGATGGAGCTGAGGTGATTTCAATGGAGGTGCTACGTATGCGATCGCTCTTCGCATTGCGATAGAACATCTTTCACCATCTCAGTAAAACCTGACCACCAATAACCAGTGGATAACAAGCTGATGGTGCGCTTGACACCAAAATGGCCGAGTTGGACTTGAACATCTCGCACAAGTTGCTTACGTAATGGGGGAGGTGGAACAACTCGTTTACCATACTCCTCATGCAACTTAAATAGCTGGTTATTCTGCCATATGTAGCGATGAGCACGGTGTTTGATCCTGTCCTGCATAGAAGTTAAATCAGATGAGTATATTCAGTCTGCAGATACTGTAAAACTGGTGCATCGACCATACATCCTTGAAGAAGTTGTCATCAGGAATATCTGAAGAACACGCCAAACGATAATCGAACGTTGACAGTGTGAGAGCATATGCTAGTCGATCAGAAGTCAGAGCACATGCGATATAGTCATACATGCAAGTGGATCAGAAATGGAGTCAGGGACCGGACTGCGACTCCGAGCATCAGCATCCATATTCAGCCCCTGACAAAACATCTGTCGATGTTTTATATTGAACGCATATTGCAGTTTCCAATGCCCATCGTGCAAAATTCCCTTTCTGATCCTGTGTAGTCAACAACCACTGCAAGGATTGATGATCAGTTATAGGCACGAAAGAACGGCCATAAAGGTAAGGCCTGAAATGGGTAATCGCCCAAACTGCAGCTAAACATTTCCCGTCATATGGGGAGTAATTTGTCACTGCAGAATCATTGCTACGACTGGCATAAGCAATAACAAACTGATGTTGGTCATCATCTCGTTGCGTATAAGGATGGCGCTTATGCCGACTTTGCTCCAGTCTCTATGAAGGGATTCTTTTGGGTATAATCAGGATGACGTAAAACAGGAGCTTTGGTTAGAGCACTTTCAAGTCGCTCAAAAACATCCTGCTGCGGTGTAGTCCATGTCCACAATTAACTCTTCTTTAAAAGATCATGGAGGGGACGAGCAATGGAAAGAAAGTCCTGAATATATCGTCGATAATGACTGGCGAGACCAAGAAACGAGCACAAGGACTTCAAGTCAGTAGGTGATGGAATGGCTAGGACAGCTTGGACCTTGGCATCCTGAGGCGAAAAATCCTTGCCAGAGATCTGGTGACCCGGATATGCTGCCTCGGTCAAAGCAAAGCGATATTTGTCCGGGTGACAACGCAATCCAGCCCGTTGAATAGCTGTAAATACCACCGCAACGTTACTCAAATGCTTTGTAAAATATTAATTGAATATCAATACATCATCTATGTAACAGCGTGCTAATGGAATGCCCCGTAATACAGCATCCATGACACGTTAGAACATATTTGGAGCATTCTTTGACCGAAAAGACATCGTTATCCATTGGTAAAGAACGTTAATACCACGATGCACTCCCCAGAACGCTGTCCTATGCCTGTCCGAAGGTTGAATATCAATCTGATTAAATCCCTGTCGAAGATCTAACACTGAAAACTTCTTACTAGAGCCAACCTGATTAAAGGGTTTCCTCGGGCGTAGGCATAGGATACCCGTCGAGAGGTGTGGATGCATTCAGTTGCCGATAGTCACCACACATTCTCTTGTTGGTGTACTTGCCAAACTCATCCTTCTTGGCAGGTAAAACCGTGGGAGCTGCATAAGAACTGGTGGAAGATCCGATCAGTCCGATCGCCAACAGTTCTTGAGAGGCGGCCGCTCAACATATTGATCTCCTTCGCAATCAGTACCCGACTCTTATCAACCACAACACCTTCGACCAATGGGACAGTCTTTTTCTTCAAGACATTCAGGAAGCAGCAAAACCTGAGTCCCTTAGGAGACTGCCCGAGATCGACCTTCTGATTTCCGGGTTCCCCTGCCAGGGGTTCAGTGCCATAGGTTCTGGCAATGGCTTCCGACATCCTTCAAGTGCTTTGTTCAAGACATTAGTGAAGCTTATGCTTCGTATCCGCGCCAGACAGCTGCTTCCCTTTGTTCACCTAAAAGCGAATGTGTTGCTCAAGGAAGCCCATCATCAAGCTCGCTACGACTTCCAATCTATTTGCAATGTTTTGGGTCTTTATACCATATTAGCTGCAGCTATCTTGGGTTCACTGGCTGATCGTAAGCAATTACGTTTCGCTCGGTCCAGTAAAACGGGATCGGAAGGACAACCCACAAGCAAAGTGTGCGAACAAGGAACCAGAACGAGACATGAAGTACCCTCAAAGAGAGTTCCAACAAGAACAGTGACTCGGATCAAGGGAGTGGCCCAGAGCAATAACGAACTCGGATCAAGGGAGTGGCCCAGAACAATAACGAAGAATGACGAACCCTTGGATACCACGTGAGCAGCCACCTCCGCATCTTTGTCAGCACCGACGTCGATGAACCACCGACGGAATATTGCACGACAAGGGGGAGCACCGAGAGCCAGGTTGCCGAAGGAAGAAGCTCTTCTGGTTAACGGAAAGTGCTCTCCCTAAGGATAAGTGGCTCTTCCAATGAGGGCAAGGGCTGTGCAAAGCCAGCCCGAAAAGAATTGACAAAGGTTCGAAGGGGCCACAATGAGGGGGGGGCCTGGAAATGCTATGTCAGAACGGATGGAGGATGGACCACTCAGTCGCAACGAGTGAGGAGCCTCGAAGGAGGCAACTAAGCAGCTACGGAGCACTCAGTCAACCCCTGCTAAGCAACCTCAGGTCAGAGAAACTGGGTTCCTGGAAGCGGGTCCCCTGGCCCCTGGCCAGAGCTAGAGGCAGCAGCGAGCCTCCCAAAGGAGGACCACAAAGAGTGCTGGGTGGGCTGCAGCGGTTGCAGCAGCGCGCCGTGGTGGCGGCATCACGGCACGCGCCGCACTGCTCGTGGCGGCGACCCCGTGACGCATGAAGGCGGCGGCTGCCATCGACAGCTGGGGTGGGCGACTTGCCATCCGATGCCCCACGCCGTGTCTGCGCCCTCGCTCTTGCAAAGGCTTCCGCAGCGGCCTGGCTGATTTTCGCGCTGCTGGCATTGACGACACCATCTGACACGAGGCTTGCTGCATACGGGCTGGTCACGACGAAGAAGACGCGGAGGGCTTCGAGGCGCCCAGCTTGCGCACGGCGAACGCGCAATCGCTTCCATCTGAGGACGCGAGACCAGCTCCCCTTCCCAAGCACGAAGGCGGCGGGGAGCAGCTTGCAGGTCTCGGCGCCGGCAAGTCAACGAGCCGGAAGCAGCGGCTTGAGGGGAGGCCGGAAACAGCGCCCAACAAAGGGCGGGGCCGGGAGGACAAGATTGGCATGCTGCGCGAGCTCATGGGCGTCGACGATGTCGCCGACGAGGGCAAGCAGCAGCAGGCGCCGCTGGGCGGCGAGTGGCTCGACCCCCACTGCAACGAATCGCAATTCGACCGGTCGTCGCTACGCGGCAGAGAACACTGAACATGTCGTGCAGGCGGCAAATTCTTTGCATGCTGATAGAAGGCAGCAAGTGACTTCCCTTGCGTAAACCCTGCCGTCAGGCATGGTGCCAAGGGCTGGCTGCCAGCAGTTATGTGTACCTGCAGACTCCAGCTATGACCCCTGCTGGGACGGCCATTGTAGGTTGCAAGAAGTGGCATGTACGTACTCCATCTTCAAAGACTACCCAGTTCTTTCGCTCTCGCTGCGGCCTCCGGCTTTCGTCAGGGGGATAGTTTTCCAGCAGCTAGTTTGTCGGACTTGAGGCTCCTCACTCGTAACTACTGAGTGGTCCATCCTCTCCCCGTTCTGACATAGCATTTTCAGGGCTCCTTCGTAGCTGCTACGCGCTTTAGGCCCCTCCGTCATCTGGCCTCTTCCAACCTTTGTCAATTCTTTTCGGGCTGGCTTTTCGCAGCCCTTGCCCCATTGGGAGAGCCAATTCTTCTTTTGCTCCTGCCTGATAATACACACAGAAGAGAGCTGGCCTACAAAAGGATGCAGTGGGGGTACGAATGCAAGCTCCATAGAGGAGTGGAGGGAAGGGAGATGGTGTTTGAGGGAGCAGGAGGGGTAGGAGAGTGGCTCCACCGAGGTGGCAAAGGGAGAGGATGGCCATCAAGAAGGTTCCACCAATGTTGGGCTAGAAGGCACCACAAGGTGCAGGGGCCTGAAGGTTGGAAATGGTTGGAAGGTTCTCAAAAAGGATGAAGCTAATGATGGGTGAAAGCAGCCTATTGTGCTTGTGCTTGTGGCCCACTGTACGACAGCCAGAGCGCAAACAGACTGGAGGAGTGCGTGAAGAGGACCTGTCAAGGTGTAAGCACGCATCTGCAGCTGAGGTCACGTGGCCCATTCGGAGGGCGAAGGGGTAGGCTTGGGGCTGCCGGAGGGAGGCCAGGCACGCTGGCTACCATCGGAGTGTGCCTAAGCAGACTGAAGCATTGCTTTGTGTCGTCGAGTGGTATACAGGACTGCGAAATGAAGAGAGCTACTCTGGGGTATGGGCGATGGCTATGAAAGGCCAGCCCAAACATGAATGGACAAAGTTCAAAGAAAAGATACCAGCCCTTTCAAATTGACAGCAACGGCTGCGAGAGGCCAGGGGCCGAAGCACAGGTCCTTGCGTGGACGATTAAGGCTAGACCAAGTTGCCTGGACATGCCTGAAAAAGGCAGCAGAGTCTGGAAGCTTGTGCAGACTGCTTGCCCAAAGCCTGAACTTTGGCATAGAGACAGCCCATTCATTTGCCTGAGCCTTACAATCCGATGCATCCGCCGTCGTTGTGCACAGCCGTGCACAACGACGGGCCGGCTAACGGGCCCTTCGTATGTCGTTTGCGCCGTTAGGTGCAGAGCTTGCCAAGTCGCTTACCCTGGACCCCCCCGTCGCGAATCAGTAATGGGTGGGGCTATCTGCCGTCAGATGAGATCTTGCGGTCTCCAGGGGGCCACTAAATGGCCTAACACCCTGTTATGAAGCTCCATTAGGCCCTAATAGATTCTTGCCCCC
>WELB01000102.1:332913-352181 GCA_009602725.1 Spirogloea muscicola
CCTTGCAATCTCGTNTGCCCTTGCCGCGCGCCTGGCGTGCCGCAGGCTGGCGGGCCGCCTGCCTCCTGGCGCTGGCCGCGCTCCTTGGCCTCGCCGCCGTCGGCTGCGGCGAGCCGCTCCTCCTGGGCGACGCGGACGTCAAACGGGAGCTGAAGAAGCTGTACACCGTCAAGAAGAACGGCTCTTATGGCAGGTGAACGGTCATACGCTCGCATTCTCAGCTGCCCCAGCTTGACGCACAACATCAGATCACAGTGGTCAACGGACGTGGGGCGCTGCGCATCGATTAGACGGCAAGGCAATGGTGGCAATGCGAGCGTACTCTGGCTCTGTCCTTGAGCTCGTCGACATGCAAGGCCGCTGGCGCAGCTCGTATCGTCGCTGACTGGGGCCTCGCTCTCCTCACTTCCGCAGCTTGAAGGCAACGTACCAGGCTGTGCAAGCAATTGCTCTTCTCGGCTCCGGCCCCTCAAACCCGGACACGTGCTCCTTCGTTGGAGGGGCTGACGCTCCTGATGCAGCTTCAGCGTACTTTGCCTTGGGAACAGCTGCCATCCTGCGCTGCAGCAATGCTAAGGATCTTGCTGAGGTACGCAGTCTGTCAAGCATTCACAGCGTCCAGGGCCGCACAGGGAGCTGCTGCCTGTGATCTCACTTCAGGAGACGGAGCGCATCAACAGGCAACCTAATCCAAATTGAATGCCTCAGTGGCCTAAACCCTACCCCTATCCTGTCACAAGTACATTAGCAATTGCTATTTGTGTCGTGTGCCAAGGAGGGGATGCACTTCGTTTTCCCCTCATCTGAGGCCAAATGCTGTAGCAGGTCACTCGATGAGGGCGGGCTGGGTAGGGTAGGTGAATCACTGATATATGTGCAGTCTGACTTCTACAGAAAGTTTTGCCCATTTTCCTCGACACGATCAAGGCCTCTGACGAACTTATACCTTTGATGCACTCATTAAATGGGTTGTGTATGATGAAGGTAAGCCCATCAGAGCAACCTGGAGCATATTTGAGTGGAATTTAATGTTGAGAGAGGAGAGGGGTTACTGGTTCTATGAGAGGGGGCTATTGGTCAGAGAAACTCAAACCCAGCAGTGTTTTGTAGATTTCACCTGGGTTGCCACCTTGCTGCAAATCAAAGGAAGGGACATGGGATGTTGTTGCTGGCCCTGTGATGAAGCAATCTATATACGCTAATCGGAGCTGACCACAGCACTGAAGACCTTTGTCAATGCTCTGTCCTGAGGGCCAGTAGCAAAATGGGATGCTGCGATGCAGTGTTTTATTAGCTTTGTGCTACATAGAGGTTGATTATGTTTGCCACATGGTCATGAGTTCATCGAAGAGTGCTATTGACTAGCATGCACTGTGTGCAGGACTTCATGCTGAGGAAAGTAGAGATTGATGATGCTCTTATCAAGTCAGTTCCCAAGAAATTGAAGGTAATTCTGACAAGACTAGGTTCTTGTCGAACATGGTGGCCGTGTATGTCTTGATCTAGAGTGTAGTGGAAGATGAGCAAGAGCAAAAGCTCTTCAAAAAACATCTAGAAGAGAAGATAGTAACCTGACTCAGGTGGAAGATGTGGCAGGCTCTTGCTGCAAATGGCGGCACTTGGAAGATGTCTGCATCTGACTCAACGCCAACTCTGCTAAGAGCAGGTCTGCTGACCGAGAGCTCCGTCCTGTAAATTTGAGTCGTTGTTAATGGTACTCTTCATGAGACCTTAAGACTAGGAGTTTCTTCTGCAGAATAAGCTCTGTGGCTTCAACATCATCGCTTTTGCTTGCAGGATGGGCTCTCCAAGCTTTCACTGCATGTGGTCGCCTGGGCACTTTCAATGTTCCGGAGGTGACTGCGGCAGCTATTGTGCACGGCATTGGTGTATCAGTTTGCCGCCACTGCTCAAAAAGGAGGCTTGATGCATAATTGTGGCCGCCAATGCTTGCAGTTGGACTTCTTTAAAGAGGCCGTCACCACGGCATTCGCTTCAACATCATCAAGTGGTGTGCTCAAGCCTCCATCATTGCTCTGATCAGCAGTGCCTTAGACCCTCAGGCGAGGCGTCAGCGTCTGCGCTCAGCTTAGCAGCTCAGGTCTAGAGTCGAGTGCGTATTATTGGCTTCCTATCTAAACGAATGCGCGTTTTGCACTCAACCTGTAGAGGATGGGGAGGTTTACTTTGATGACCCGGATGGTGAGATGTTTGCAACGTCGGTTGTCCTCATGTCTTACATACAATTGGTTACATATTACTCTCATGTTCCGAAGGTGGGCTGTAAGCTAGGGCTGCATGTCTCGTACCTGGAATGCTGCATGCATACCTCCTCTGTTCCTCTAGATATTCTCTTCTCTGTGTGCTGCAAGTAATCTGCTTGCCTTACCAATTCTCACTCACTGTGTAAGTAAAGAGCCTCTAAGTGCTGCTCTGTATATCACCCAGCTCTCAATGTCTCCACTGGCAACTCACATATGACATTGCTTACGATCGACAGGTAGAACCAACGAAGATTCTTGGAATAGCAAAGTACTTTCGCAGCTTGGGATTCCCTACAGGACCCAAGGAGTGTCTATACATCATTGAAGCATTACAGACTCTCAGCGAGAACAGGCACGCCTGCACCTCAATGGCAGTTCGTGGTAGCTTGAGGCTGGTGTCCTCCTCATCTGGCTGATGTCGCACTCAGTGCTTGCATGTGATGATGTCAGTCACCCCAGGTCCTGATTGGCTTGGAGTGCTCAGCAGAACACCCTGGAACGCTGAAGCTCCACCTGTGGTCTGCTTGGTCTTTGCAGTATCACCGTACCTGTGCTTGTAACAGTGCCACCCAGTGTGTCAATCACTACCGGCAAACTCAAGGTGAGCTTCCCATTCTCAAGTGGACAAGCACAGCTGACCACGATGTCATCTGCACTGTAGAAATGTATGTCCACCATGATGGTCCTTGAGCTTGGCTGCTCACCTCCTCACTGATCGCCCTCTACAGGTATCGGTCACTAACGCGCTTGGTTTGAAAGTTCCTCTGCACAATGTCAAGCTGTTTGGGATAAAGCCACTCCCAAGTGGAAAGACGGCGTCAGTCAGCGAGGTATTGGCAGAATGAATGCTTTTGATGATCTTGGTGCTAAGTATGTCTTTGACATCATGCTCTCCCTGATTACACACAGAAGGGATGGTCATCAACATCTTCTGCATGCATTGTCAACTCGCAGGACTTTGTCCCTGGCTTACAAGAGCCGACGGTCTTTCTTGGGGAGTTTCCCAAGAAGGGGACAATACTGGGAAAGTACTTGCTCAAATTTGAGGTGCGTCACAAGGTTTTAGACATAGAGAATCTGCTTCAGCCGCTCCTGAGAGCGTGGTGAGGATGGGAACGGATAGCACTCTCTGGAACTTTGGTGGAAAAGCTACTTGGTGAGCACTTATGTGTAGACATACACAAACACAAGCGACCATGCAATTTGCAGGTAACGCCAGCTAGCAATGAGCACAGCAAATTCTATGCTGGCACGATATCGGAGACTGTGATGGTGACGGGGGCCGTGGCTGCATCCGATGCCAAGCTGGTTCTGCTGGACAGTGATGGGTCTGTCAACATGGAGAACGTGTAAGCTCACTGTGTCACCTGCAACCTGGACTATACACTGCTCTGTGAACGTTATTGAGATATTGCAGTAAGGTCATGATTAGACCCTCTTGAGCAGAATGATTCTCTTTTGGGAAAATGGAGGATATTGAGTGCTCGTCTGTCCACTGTCACCTTACACACTTAACTAGCCTTGCCTCACCTTTTGCTCTTCTTACATGTCACTGTCAGACTGGAGTATGGCAAGTCCACACCAGTGAGCATCTCTGCCACACACCTACAGAAGTTGCACTTCTCCGTGAAGCTCACTGGGCCAGACGAGCAGCCCTTCATTCCCCAGCAGGTCTCGTCTCCTCAACCATCCTCTACTTGTACCTCGTCATGCACATACATTTGTGTGCATGTCCATACTCTTGTTTGCTCCTTGACAGTGTAGCTTTTGTGAAAACCTAGATCTCGCAAACCTTCCAAGCATATCTGTTGGTCGAATGCAGGCCTTCATTAAGCTGGAGCACACAAGTGGGACATCCCATCTATATCTCCTCGGCTTCAATCAAGAGCAGGGCACATTTGGCTTCCAACTGGTGCGTTTGGATAACTGCAGCCCCCTCTTACAGGCATGCTTCCTGCACAGATGATGCATGTATCACTGACGATGTGATAGCAAGAAAAGAGCTGTGGTACATCTGTGGTAAGCCTTCTGCTCGAATGCTGTGTAGGACTTTTTGGAACTCATGAAAAGCCTGTACCATCTCTCTGGTGACTACACGCTTGGGCTACATGTTGGCGATAATGCAATGGTAAGATTTGCTGCTGAGTCCTTAAGCTGATCTGTGGACTGTCAGCTAGGGGGTGGGAATGGCACTCTCTTATGCACCGATTGCTCCAATTGGCAATACTCATACTCACAGTGCCCAAGGAGACTCTTGTCATCAACTGGAATCTCAGACCTCAGCCTGTCTTCAAGATGGCCAACATCACTTCCACGGAAGACCTACTAAGCTCTGCTCCTCACTGCCTTGCAGGACAATCCATTCACGTGGCCCCTTGCGGTCCTGTCGCTGGACCTACCAGCTCCTCCAGATGGTTCCGCAAAGCCTCCTGCTCGTGTGACAGATCTGAAGCAGCGCTACGAGCCCAAGGCCGAAATCAGCCACATCTTTCGAGTGCCTGAAAAGAGGCCTCCACTTATCGTTTCCTACGTCTTTATGATACTCACTCTTGTCCCACTCGTGGGCTTGCTTGGCGGGGTAAGTACTACCATACCAGCTCCAATCTAGCCAGCAGGTGTTGCTCAACAGACCCACTGCCTTTAGATTAAAGTCTCGCGATGGAGCATGCAGAGTCATGAAGATGACATGAAATACATGGTGCCACTACATGGTGCCACTCTGACACTATGGCACTTCGTCTTCTGTTCCAGCTGCGGGCTTTAGGCATGAACGTGGCTTTGTTCCCAAATGAGGGAGGACCCTCTATGAGTGCGGTGCTCTTTCATGCTGGCATCGCGGCAACACTGCTTCTCTATATTGCATTCTGGGTTAAGGTAACAACACCCTGAAGCTGTGGCAAAAAGGGTCTTTCGCATCCAAGGCTGCACTGCCCTGCATCCTTGTCTGCCTTCCTTAACACTAGTTGTAAAAAGGCTCATGCAGTCTTCTTTCTGTGTGTGTGAACAGCACTGCTTGTTGAACACAAACACTCATTCACCACAAAGCAGGAATACAGAGAAGCACCTCTTAGTGTGAAGGGCATTCTAAACAATAACAGCTGTTGATACAGGTGGGGCTGTTTACGACTTTGAAGCTGCTCCTCCCACTAGGTCTCGTCACTTCTGCAGCAGGTTTCGGCATCCTTTCATATCTTGCTGACTCTTCCGTGAAGCTCAAGAGCACGTAGAGTGATTGATTACGGATTCTCCACGTTACACCTAGATTGTCTATAATTGCACCAATTTTTTTACAAGCCCCTTCTGCCCCTAAGAAATGGATGGGCTTTTCTTAACCCCCATCGATAAGCCTACAGCGGCCCATCAAGCGCCAAAAGAGCCTTTGCTCATGCGAGCCTCTAGAGAGCCAGGTTCAGACTCTACTTTTGCTCTGAGAGCACTGGCATTAAAGCATCAAGGGCTACCAAGCTTGCTGAGTCAAGTCGTTCTATCTTTCAAGAAGCACTTGTCATCAATTTGTCAAGTCGTTCTATCTTCCCAAGAAGCACTTGTCATCAAAATTGAAAGAGGCAGTCAGACACAGCTACAGGGCACCAGCCTTGAAGGCAGCAAAGATGTCACCAAAGGCGGCGGAGAAAGCGGGGAATGCCAGCACGGCGCCTGCTGCAACCACAAGTGCGGGCCCATACGAGGCAATGAAAGATGGCCTCTCCTGTGCACCCAGTGCAACTTCACCTGAGGATGATGCCATTGCGTATGCTGGGACAGGCTGTCGTTCCAAGAACTCTCCCACTGAGATGCCGGTCTTCGCCTTGATGCCCTGAGCTGCCGTTGCAATCTGCTCGGCGCACTGCTTGCCTGACAAGACTGCACCTTCCATGGAGCCAAGATATCTCTGCATGCAGAGAGTGCGTTGTTCTCCACTCAGGCTGACTTCATGACCATGTTATAAGTTCATGTGAGAGGCTGCTCAATGCAACACAGAAGAAAAGCAATGGCAGCCACGCAAGCATGTCTCAATGTTTGCGAGGGCATATATGAAGGAAATGGATACACAAAGAGAAAGGGTCTGTCAGAAGTGCCCCAACGACTGAGACCAATCCTTAATGAGGCTGCAACTAGTGAGGAAGTCGTGAATAGGCGATGCAAGCGAACCTGCATTGTGAAGTCGCCGGCGAGGTAAAAGTTCTGAACGGGTGTCCTCTGACCGGGCCGGTATGCCTGCCGGCCCGTCGTTGCCTTGTACACGCTAAGCGGCGTCTTCACGACTGCACTCTTCACCAGCTTCGCCATGCTCATGTCTGCCCGGACCTCATTCGGGAAGAGCCTCTCCAGCTCCACCATTGTAGCGTGCACAATTTCTTCGTCGCTGAGAGGATGCACCAGCTCGACTTAGAAAACCCCCAGGTAGGCCAACTCCATCTTAGAAATACATTTGAAGATTGAAAGGACTAGTGCGCTTGTGGGATGAAAGCATGGGAATATCGAAGGCTGTAGATACATCATGATAAGTCGAGCCTGACCTCTTGCCAATCCAGTCGGCGGCAGGGGCAAAGACGAGCTCGAGCATGCTCTTGTCGTCGTCGGCATAGCCACGGCACGTGGTGCTCATGTCGGCGTACACTGACAGGAGCTCGGAGCGCGAGAAGAGGAGGTGGTCCACTGTGGAAAGCTTGCGGTCGAACCAGAGATGGATGTTGATGACTGGCACGCCTTCCAGGCCATTGAGGCGGTCAAAGAAGGGGTCGGCACGCCACTGCTCCGGCAGCAGTAGCTTGAGTGGGTCGACCGGCATGGCCGACACGTAGAGGTCGGCGGTGACCGTCTCACTGCCCTGCATCTTGAAGCCCGCCACGGTGCCATCCTCGTTCGTCAAGATCTTCTGCAGCCGCTGCTTCAACTTCACCTGCAAGGCGGCAAGTGCAGTGCATGTGCAGCTCTCGTGAGGCGGATGACATGCCCTCCACCTCGACTTGGACCTCTACATATAAAATTGGGAAGGTCCCAACAAAGATCACGCGAGTGGGTCACATTACATGTTTTCCACGTTGAGTGACAAGCCGGCGGTGTACTGTATACCTCGCCGCCCCTGGCAGTGATGTAGTCAGCCATGGGCTGGCAGAGCCGCGTCGGCGGTGGGCCGTCGAGGAAGGCCATCTTGGACCCGTGCCGCTCCTGCGCCACACACGGGCGATCGCACGATCTGCAATTGCCGTCAGCCATGACACACTGAGAGCTCGTCCGCAAAGGTGATTCGTAGGCCTAAGATAACTCACCAATGCGGCACCCAGAAGGCACCGGCGGCTGATTGTCGATGGCCAAGCTGATGACAAATGGTCAGAGCTTACTATTGGATGGGAGACACTTGGTAATCATGACGAGGGTGCTTGGACAGTGCCTGGAGGAAGCGGTTGAGGGCGGTGAGGATCACGGTCGACGAGATCTCGTCGGGGTTTATGAAGTTGAGCGCCTTGGCCATGGCGATAAACACCTCGTCCGTGACGCTCGATGGCACGCCCTGCTTCTTCATCCACTCAGAGATAGACAGGTTGTCCTGCTCCTCCACGTACGGCTGGCCCTGCCGACCCCACCCACCAAATACCAAGCGTCACGGCCAACTTCAGATTGTCTTCACGAAACCTTCTTCCTCACCCACACTCTTTCCCCCCCGCCCTCTAGCAATGCCATGCAAAGCTGAGCGACTTATGAAGATAAGAATCCAAAGCTGGTCCAGACTTTGCCAATCTGACAGGCTGTGGTCTTGTTCCAACACAGATGAGAGAGACTTGGAGGAGCAACAACAGGCGAGTAGCTCAGAGGAGCAACATTCCAAGACAAAAGTCTTTGCTTCTCCTCTGTCCTATCTGCTTACTATTTCACGTCAGGACAGAAGACAGAGCTCATCTTCAGAAGGCATGATGGACACGTGTACGATGGCAGCAAAGCAGTGGGTCTCGGTAGCCTACCATGAGAGTTCGGAGTTCAGACTGAAAGGCTCTAGGATTTAAGCTTAGGGGTTGGTGAGCAGGGTGGGACCTTGATGATGGCGGGCAGGAGGCCGAGGCCAAAGCGCAGCTTCTCGGTGAAGGAGAGCATGTCGTTGTTGCGCAGGATGGCCACGAGGCCGTTGAAGGGCGCGGGGATGTCGGGGAAGTCGAAGCGGGAGAACTCGCCGGGCTTGTCGGGCCGCGCGAAGATCATGCTGTGCACCTTCCACTGCAGCCGGTCCTGGATGCCCAGCTCGTTGAATAGCTGCGCAGCCGGGACGGCAGGGGCCCAGGTGAGCGGTGCGCGGGCGGAAGAGAGGGAGAGGGCGAGGAGTGGCGACTCCTCCCAATGGTAGAGAAGGGCAGGGCAAGGCGGGCGAGATGGAGGAGGTGTTTGCTGAAGTATAGTCAGTGGCAAGGGACAAGAGGGGTTGATTACAATGGGAGGTGTTTGAAATGCCATAAGAGGTCTTTCTGAAGGTAAGGTGGGTAAGCAGAGGGGAGGGACATGGAGAGGTCTAAGTAGAAGTGGGGAATGGGGGGAACAGACGCACACAGACAGACACAGACACAGGGAGGGAGGGAGGAGGGAGGAGGGAGGGGCATAGGGGGTTGTGGGTTTTGAGGAGGGCCGGTGAACACAGACAGAGACAGGAAGAGTGGGAGAGGAGAATGAGGCACGGTGGCGCACAACCAGAGTTAGCTCAGGGTATGGCCGTTTGAAGAACGACAAGGCCATGACACTGCCGGTGGCCATGGAGGTGGAGCGCCTTCGGGGCGGTGGCAAGAAGCGTCTCGGCAATGGCAGCAGAGCTGAAGCACCACCCATGGCCATCAAGCGGCTGCGGGCAGACCTATCGGACGCTGCGGCGGCGGCGCCGGCCATGGCCATGACACTGGACTGGCTGCCAGCAGAGATCCTGCTGCGCGTTGCCGCCCGCGTAGCCCACGCCGGCGACCTGGCGCGCCTCGCCGCCGCGGCGCGCCGCTTCCGCCACCTTGGCCGCCGCGTCGAGCGCCTCCGCTTCCTCTTCCCGCCGCCCACTCTGTCCGCAGCCCATCTGGCGCACATTCTGCCGCCATCCCCGCAGCCTACGTTGCGAGCGACGGCGGCAGTGGCAGAGGCTCCGCTGCAGTCACTGCCGGTGCAGCCGCGGCCTTGGAATAGTGAGGCCGCCGACGTGTCCATCTCCGAGTGGGTTCTCGCGACGGAGTGCCTCAGGACCCTCGAAGTCCGGCAGCCTGCCGCTGGCAGCAGCAGCTTCGAAGCTGGTGTGGCGAAGCCAGACTCGGCGGGCAAAGACCGGCAAGCAGCGTCGGTTGTCGCGAGCGGCTATCCGGCGGCGGTCATCGTCAACTGGCTGCGCCACACGCGGCGGACGCTGCGCGAGTTCGTCCTCGAGAACAGGCGCCCCGCTGGCCTCAGTGCTCGCACGGGTGGCCCGCTCCCTGGAGACGGCTGCGCATCTGCCGCCACGCTGCCGCTGCTCTTCGCCGCACTTGACGGCGGCGGCCTCACCTCTCTCTGGCTCTCGCACGTCGCCGTCCCGCACCAGATCCCAGCAATCTTCCTCCCCGCCCTCCGACGGCTCCATCTCGAGGCCACACCCGGCACCGCCGACGCTCTCCCGCCGGCCACGCTTGCCGCCCTCCTCACCGTCGCGCCAGGCCTGGAGGAGCTCGCGCTCGCCAATGTCGGCGTCTCTTCCTCCGATGGCGCTGCGGCTGGCTCAGGCTTCTTGGCCCTTGCGGCCCCGTGCCTCCGCGTTCTCAAGCTCCGCAACATCCTCGCCGGTGAGGCGGCCATCTTCCTACCTCCTCACCCTCTGCCGTCTCCTTGCCTCCCTCCTTCCATCCGCCTCCCTCTTTCTACCTTTGTTTCGGCTCTCCTCCTTACATCCTTACGCACGTGCGGCAGCCGGCCTCCACCTGGCCATGCCGGCACTCCGTATCCTGGACCTCGACATCGTGGAGCCGCTGCAGGAGCTCAGTGGCAGCACGTCAGCGCTAGAGCGCCTGCGGCTGCGTGGCTGTGGCCAGCGTGAGCCAGCGGACGGCACTCACCAGCTAGATCTCGGGCTCGTCAGCCTCTGCAAGCTCGAGGCAGATTTCTATGGCGGCTTCCGCTGCGCTGGCCGCGACCTTCTTCGCGACTCCAGCCATGGCCTCAAGGTTTGCAGCGTCTGTGGCCGCCTCTACCGCCACCCCTGCCGACGATGTAGCCACCTCAACTGCAGTCACCATTGCCATAGCTGCTGCCATCCTTGTTGCCGCTGCAGTTGCCAGCAGCCTGTAGGCATTCTGCATAAGCTACAGCTGATTCATTGTTGTTGCATTTTGCGCTGACGCAGGCACTGGCACTCAATACCGCCGAGTGGAAAGGTGGAGTGGACGCACTACCACGTGGCGCGCCCGCGCTGCGCCTTCTCGGCATTGGCCCAGACCTGTGGGAGTGCCTCGCGCTCACGCCCCGGCAGCCACTGGCTGCTCTGGGGGCTGGTGACGAGTCGGTGGCCACCTGGGAGCACCTTGAGGAGCTTTGTGCAAACCCATGCTATGTGCGCGCCTCCGACTCGCTCCGAGTCCTCGGCGAGCTCCTTGCACGCGCCGCCAGCGCACCATTACGCAAGGTTACCATCAGGCAAGTCTGCAGCCTCTACCGTGCCATTAAGGCCTTGCTCAGCCGATGCTCTTCGGCTGCCCATGCTGTAGCTGCTGTATTCTCGCCGCTGNCGGCCGCCGGCCATCGTGGGCGGCCCGGGCCTGCCCCCCTTTGGCAAGGCCGCGCCAGCGGCGGGGGCCCCGGCCAAAGCCACGATTGCGCGGCAGCTGGCGCAGGCGCAGGGCGGCGGCGCCATGGAGGAGCTCGAGCTCGCGCGCGGCGTGTGCAACCCCTTCCGCAAGTACAGCCCGGGCGCGGTGCGCGCGCGCGTGATGCAGCTGCCCGGCGCGGCGCTGTCGGTCGCCGGTCGCGGCGCCGAGATCCTGGCGTCGCTCGGGTGGTACTGGGCGGGCCTCTCGGCCGACTACCTCCTCGGCCGCTCCGAGGCCATGGTCTGCGTGCGCGCCGCGCAGCTGCGCTCCCTCCTCTGCCGCCTCGGGCCCTCCTTCATCAAGGCCGGCCAGGTGCTGGTCGAGCAACCCATCAAGTCTGACTGTAGATCACATCTGCCTCGCACTCAGTGATTGCTTGAGATCTTGTTGCTGATTTGCCTACTCCTCGTGACAAACCCGATTCTGCTTGAGAGCTTGTGTTTGGGCTGTCTGAGTAGCCACAGCAGCAACGGCGCGTCCGCAGGTCCTGGCGAACCGGCCGGACATCGTCCGCGAGGACTTCATGAACGAGCTCTGCGTGCTCCAGGACGACGTCCCCGCCTTCTCCAGCAAGGCGAGCTGCAAACCGGCGGAGATTCCGGCCATCGCCGCCTGCTACGCTGCGCCATTGCCGGGGACGGCGGTGCTGACGGCGCTCGCCTCCGGCTCTGTGCTGCCGCCGGCAGGTGGCCTTTGAGATCATCGAGGCGGAGATCGGGCGGCCATTGGAGACGGTGTTCAGCCGCATCTCGGTGGAGCCGGTGGCCGCCGCCAGCCTCGGGCAGGTGTACCGCGCGACACTCCGGGGCTCCGGCGAGGAGGTGGCCATCAAGGTGCAGCGGCCGGGCATCGAGCCTATCATCTACCGGGACCTCCTCCTCTTCCGCCTCCTCGCCTCGTTCCTCAACGGCGTCTCGCTGCGCAAGCTCGGCTGCAATGCCGAGCTCATCGTTGACGAGTTTGGCGAGAAGCTGCTCGAGGAGCTGGACTACACGCTGGTGCGCTCCTCCTCCTTATCCCCACCGCCTCTTCCTGACCCATCCTATGACTCCAGCTCTATCCTGATGCTTGCTTTGCAGCCGCTGTCACGTCACCGTTGTATTTTACCAACACCGACCCCTCACCGTCCTTGCTGGCCACGGAGCTTCATGGTCTGGCAATAGTGGACACTTGCTATTTGCTTGAGCTCTTGGGGTTCATTATATAGCGCGAGGGTAAGGCTTGACTCTCATTGTTATCTGCTTGAGCTCGACTAACTCGAGATTGGGGTTCATAACGTAACACGAGGGAGGGTGTGGCTTGACTCTTGACTCATCATGTTCCAGGAGGCGCGCAATATCGAGGACTTCTATGAGAACTTCCGCAATGACCCGACTGTCAAGATCCCCCTTGTCTACAAGGGCCTCAGTGGGCCCACTGTGCTTGTCATGGAGTGGATTGACGGCATCCGCTGCACAGAGCCCCAGGTGCAGTCCTGGGAGCCCCAATTCCCTTTCTTGGGCCTGATGAGGCTGCTGACTCAGGCGCAATCCGTGATGCATGTGACCAAGCAGCAGCTCTCGCGATCAACATCTGCTACCCCTCTGCTGTAATCTGCGCTGACAGTCTCCGGCAGCATCGCTGCACTCGTTTCATTGTCTTGGTCTTTGTTTCTCTATGGCAAACTTGGGCACAGGCGATCAAGGACGCGGGCCTTGACGTGAAGGCGTTCATCACCGTGGGTGTGAGTGCCGCGCTGCGGCAGCTCCTTGAGTTCGGGCTCTTCCATGGAGACCCCCACCCCGGCAACATCTTCGCCATGCGCGACGGTCGCATCGCATATGTTGACTTTGGCAATGTCGCGGAGCTCAGTCAGGTCAGTGTGGGGACCCGAGACGCCATACTTGACTGGCTTCCTGCACCAATTTCTGTCCAACTTGTGTTGCATGAGTATGTTGACACAAGGGCAGGTGACTTGTGTTGCATGAGTATGTTGACATGAGGTCGGGTGAGTGGCCAGTGCCATTTAAGGCTCTGGTTGATATTGGCGCCCCACTTGATCGGGGTTTGAGCAGCAAGCGTAGGGGTTGTAATTCAATTGGGTTTAGGAGGCCGAGTCCTTGAGGTACTGGATCTCCTGTAATCTGTATGTGATTGACCCTTCCTGGACCTGCTCGGTGTGGGCACTGTGCATGCAGTACAACAAGCAGATTCTGATCGACGCCATCGTGCACGCGGTCAACGAGGACTACAGCGAGATGGCGGGCGACTTCACGCGGCTTGGATTTCTGGCCCCTGGCACAGACGTCACGCCCATTGTCCCTGCCCTGGAGGCCATCTGGCAGAACTCAACAGACAAGGGCCTCGCTGACTTCAACTTCCGCACCGTCACAGGCATGTCCTCGCACACCCCACCTTGGCGATGCCCTACAGTCTCAAGCCAAAACTTGATATGAGCATTCGGTCGGCATCTTCATCAATGAGTTCTTGCCTTGTTGATTAACGTAGTATACATAATTATATGTGTTGTGATTGCAACTTGAGTACACGTTGTTAATCTCGTCAAAGTGCCCACGATTTTCCAGGCAAGTTCAATCAGCTTGTGTACCAGTACCCCATCCGCATTCCAGAGCGCTTTTCGCTGGTCATCCGGTCGCTGCTGACGCAGGAGGGCATCTGCCTCACGCTTCAGCCTGACTTCAAGTTCCTCGAGGTCAGACTTTCAGTTCCTTACAGCCTGCAGCACATGGAATCCTCCAGGAGCGAGGCAAATCACCTTCATGTTGACAGCTCCTCAGCTACTTGTCTTGTGCAGGTTGCATATCCGTATGTGGCAAAGAGGCTCTTGACTGACCCTGACCCAGCCCTGCGGGAGCGCCTCTTGCAGGTACTCGACATTTTATTGGCAGGTTCATAGCAATTTGTGAATAATACTCAAATAGGACCAGAATAAAATGGTTGTTTGTTGGCTGGCTAATTGGGGAGCTAATTGGTGGTCTCTGTGTTTGTAGGTCTTGTTCAAGGAGAACTGCTTCCAGTGGAAGAGGCTGGAGAATCTTATTCAGCTTGCAAAGGAGCAGGTTCAGATCGTCAACAAGTCCATGCAGCCGCAGCGCCCCCTCGTCGAGGAGGCCACAAGGTTTGTTTTTGTGGTGCAGACCATTTGCTTTCTCGAATCTCATTCGCCGCTTTTGGTGCATCTCAAGCTGTCAGTGTAAGAGGCTGGAGATTCACATAGTCTGGGAATACCTGGATCATTTGCAGGGGGCGGGTGGGTGGCAAGAAGCCGGGCTTGAAGCTGGACCTCAGTGACACTATCAAGGACGGTGCACGCGTGATGGTCACGGATGCTGGGCTTCGGCGCCGCCTCCTCATGGCCTTCACTGAGGATTCGCGCCTCCACTTCAGAGAGGTGCTTCAAAGTGCCAAGTGCTTTTGAACAGCATGTTGACACTTCTGTGTTGGACATACGTTGTTACTTTGGTCTCTGTTGTTAGAGGCAAGGACGGCACTAGATGTTGCCAGCAGTCGTTGAAGTCAGTGCGATTGCAGGCAGGCTAGCAAATTCAGCATAGCCTGTGGTCCAATTGTAGCTCAAGCTGAAAGGAGAAGATCAAGTCTTGCGTCTAAGATGTTGCTTCAGTTCAATGTACACGCAAGCGCGTTTTTAAGCCGTAGGCCGCCGAAAATCGTGTCATAAGATCAGCGTGCGATTAGTGCAGGTCTGAGAAGCAGATTGCTCGTTTGGCCCTGTCATGCAGCTTGCCGGCGTCTACAACCTAGTACAGGATGACATCAAGCCCGCCAGCCTCGTGACGGACCTTGTGCAAGGTGCGTGTATCTCAATGCTGGCCAGCTCTCCAGAAACATCCACATGATTCTGCTTGGAGCTGCACATTTTGCCGTCGAAGGTAACGTGCTGCTGCAATTCTTGACAGGTCTGCCGACTCTTGGCCGCGACATCCTCCTATCGTGGAGTGAGAAGGTCCTCACGGAGAGGCCTTGAGAACGACATGCAGTACCTCTGCAGCTTCACATAGCAGGTCCTTGAGCACTGCAATATTTGCAGTGAACCCACTTTGCCATGTCAACCAATCATGACAGTAGTCGTATACATGACACAGCTGAGTAATTTTTGACTCAATCAGGGAGGTACATGAGTGTTGATTGAGCAATCAGCTCTGAATTTAAATTTCATACGAAATTGTCATCACATGACTCCTCTTTCAGAAGAGATCCATCTTGGCTGCTTGCTGGAAGATGGGCACCTTAGAATGCATGGAACAGGGGGATAGCAAGTCTGCAGACTTAAGATCCAACAGACTGAGTAACATTGGTACTCAGTAGGAGGCGAACTGTTCATCGATGTGTCGCTAGCCCAAAGTCGTGAGTGCCACTTCGATTGATCAAGCCGCGGAAGATAAGGTGGAGGCTACACATCATGATTTCTTGCCAAAACCTTGTGGGGAGCTTCGGTCCGCCTTGTCTACTGGACTTCCATCTGATCCCCTCACTGAGGTCGCCTCCTTCTCCATGAACTTCTTTGCCTCTTGCTTCTCCTGCCAGTCCTTGTATGACAAGTACGCAACCTGGATATGTGCAGCAACCCAGGCACATACTTATCAAAGTTGCGAGTCACGGGCTGTAGTAAGTGGCAGCAAAATGCAGAGCTTGCAGTAAGTCTGATGTAGCTTTAGTTAGCATGACTCATTGCATGTTGGGCCCGCATGCTTACGCCACCAGTGAGAACGATGAGTCCGACGAATGCTGTCAGGAGGCCTATTTGGATCAGGACGCCTGTGGCATCCACAGTGGCAGCGGTGCCTGGTGGCACGATCTCGCCGGTGCCACCGGCCTGGGCCCCAAGGAAAATAGTACAACAGGGAA
Source organism: Spirogloea muscicola (assembly GCA_009602725.1). Classification (NCBI taxonomy): domain Eukaryota; kingdom Viridiplantae; phylum Streptophyta; class Zygnematophyceae; order Spirogloeales; family Spirogloeaceae; genus Spirogloea; species Spirogloea muscicola. The sequence continues at coordinate 348,842 of WELB01000102.1, forward strand.
AAGAAGCACATGCAATTTCACCAAGGTGTACTAGTAAGGCAACTCGGTGGGTAGATTTGGTCGCTATCTGTTAGATTGATTGACACAAGCATAGCAGCACTTGATCACCTCCCTTGAGACCCTCGACGGAGCTCAATGGCACTCCGTCAAGAAAGGAAGTCACAGGCAAACGGGGTGAGCACCTGAGCGTCCAGGGCTGAGAAGAAGACTGGCAGACCAACTGGCGCCGCAAACGCTGTGCACCTCGTCAAAGACAGCACCGGCATCGACCGGGCCTCCTTGAGCTCTGCCCCTGCGACACCACAACATCGATCTTCTTACACCTAAGCTCTGTGAGACTCGACCATCGAGGCCTGTGTCGGTGACCACCACAAGACTGACCAGCAATGACTGGTGGCCTCAACCCCAAGAACGCTCATAGTGGTCAGGATCCAGCTTTCTGGCAGACATGGATAGAATGAACGAACGGCAGGGCTGTGGTGAGGAGGCTCTACCTCGAGAGCGGGAGCTCGCAGAAGCGCAGGCCTCCCTGGCCAGTCCAGTGGAAGCTGCGGCCGGCGGCACCTGGAGCCGCCAATTGTCGCCACCTTTAGCTGGGCAGCAAGCCCAACACGACGAAAGCCGTGCTCTAATCAACGTAGAGCATGGCAGAGTGGGATTTGGGTCACCGCAGCCTCGGCAAAGCGACGCTGCGATCCCAGGCGCAGTGGCAATGCCGGTCGACAGCGGCCACGGCGCCGGGCCTGGCTGCCGGTCCCGAGCGTCGCCAGCCGCAGAGCTGCGGCCGCTCCAGTGGGCGCCCGGCGAGCCCACGCCGCCGCCGGCGCCGCCGCGGCGGCTGGCGGCGCAGCCATGGCCGCCATGGCTTGAGGAAGAGAAATGCGGCTGCTAATAATAAAGAATTGGCTGTAAACTGCCAGCCAGATGCATACAGGTGTTCATGACGGAGCCACAGGCTAGGCACAGGGCGCCCTCAGTAACCCCCGTGTCAGCAATAGGAAGTCAGATGAGCTGAGGGGAGAAAGAGCAACCCCGCTGCGCCAACCAGAGGCTGCTGCAAAGGCGCGACCAGCCCGGCGATGCAAAGCAATCGCCTGGGACCGCTGTAGGCACATGGACAAACGCATTCGGTAGCAGGACACAAGACCCAAAGGCACCGAGCCACCGGGAAGAAGAAGGCGCGCGGAGCGCATGAAATGAAATGGAGGCCAATTCTGCATCTCCTGTCTAGAGGTTACTGAGCGTTCCCTGGCTGATGTCTTAGTCCTAGTCGTTCGCACTCAAGCTCCCTCAGACCTTGTCCATTCTTTGGGGCTGGCCTTTCCCAGCCACCAGTCAATCTGGCCGCGCTTTCGTTTTCAATTCAAGGCGATACATTGTTCAGGCAGTCTAGGGCAAAGTAAACAGGGCTACATTATATGGAAACCGAAACCAAGGTGCCATTAGTACCCACGGGTGAGCACAAACAAATCCGACAAGCTAACTTGGGGAGCTGGAGCGCCGCCACGAAAGCCGGAGGCCTGACTTAAAGCAGACGCTCGGATCACCCGGTAGGAGACGAGTTCGTTCCACTGGCAGTCGACGTGCACGGAGCCTTGTAGCTCGAAATGGCTTGACTTGCTCCACCGCCTGGCGCGGCGTGCAGCGGCCCGCCGCCTCGGGCAGCAGGGCGAGCAGCCCGGCTTCAACGTCGCCGGGTCCCTCGCTCAAGTCTTCCGTATGCGTTTGGTTGTCTCGATGCAGCGGTCCCTTGCCTTCGCAGTTCACTTGCGCGCAGGCCGAGCTTTGGCGGCGGCCTCCGGCTTCCGTCAGGGCGACGTCTTTCTTTCCGCCAGCTAGCTACTCGGACTTGCATCCTGACTAGAGGTTACTTAGCCTTCCCTGGCTGATGTCTTAGTCTTAGTCCTAGTCGTTCGCACTCAGGCGCCCTCAGACCTTGTCCATTCCTTTGGGCTGGCCTTTCCCAGCCACCAGTCAATCTGGCCGCGCTTCTTCTCAAGCGCGCCCTGCACGTGAATGAAGAGCGAATGCTAGCGAGCGCTGCAAACTAAGTGAGAGCCGCATTCTATGATATGCAACTAAGGCCTGCGGAATGCTGGAGTGCCCCGAGCTGCCCCCCGACTTCGACGACGCGCATCATCAAGCCGGGCCAGATGGAGAAAGCGCGGCCAGATTGACTGGTGGCTGGGAAAGGCCAGCCCAAAAGAATGGACAAGGTCTGAGGGAGCTTGAGTGCGAACGACTAGGACTAAGACATCAGCCAGGCCAGATGCTGGATCAGGGAGGACCAATTTACAGGGGGTAAAAGGTATCACCCGCCGGGTGGTCCTTGTACTCGTTCGACTTCTTCTGTTTGGCCACCTTCACGGCATAGCCGGTCTCAGAAGTAATGGGGCCCTTCGTCCAAAAGCTGTCGATTAGGACGACGTCCGTGAGGAGCCGCTTGCCACCTCCTAGGGGGACGCCAACCAGATCGACACGCCTCGTCCGAGGGACCCCGTTGCGGAGTTGGACGGGCATCACCCCGGTGCTCTTCAACGCCACTTGATATTCCGCCTCCTTGACGATGCCATACATGGCGTCACGTAGGAGGTTGTGGGAGCCCGTGCGCTCACTGCCTCTGGCACACCTGAGCATGTGGTCACCCATGAGCAATGCATCATGCTCAATAAGCCCACATTCACACTGGGTCACCCTTGCCAAGCACAGGGATGGTAAGACAAGGCGGCGGCGCATAGCATCGCAAACAAAGCATTTTCCATCCGCAAGCCCGCATGCAAAGGTAAAGCGCGGAGCCACTCAGACGCTCCCAGAGACGAAACAGATAGGAGCCGAGCCTGGCCTCGAGCATCCCCTTGGAGGAGACTCCGGAGATGCTCCAGTGGTTGCCCGTCTGCAGCACGGGAAAACCGCAATTGAGCCTTAACATCAGAAACGTCAGCCCAGGCAGCAAAACCAACAGGCTCATTCACCAGAGGCGGGTATGCGGCGAAGAGGTCCTGTTGGCATGCTTTGAGAGTCACTTGGAAAGGCAGACTCCCCTGAACCACGTTACTGATGTGAGCGCCAACACACGTTGTTGCTCAAGGAGGAATCGTCCAGATATGGACGAAGCGACTTGAGCCCAGCAGCCAAGGTCCGGTGGTCTGCATAAGCGGACCAAGGGGCGACAATCAAGCCCACCGTGGCGTAAGGGCAGCGTACTTGAGGGGAGGGAGGAGGTGGTGACCCAACAAATTAGGTCGAGCGGGAGAAATTAGGGTTGTTGGCCCCGCCGCCGCCGTCGCCGGGCGCGTGGGCAATGGGCGGCGGCGGCGGCGGCGGCGGCGGCGGCTGCGCG
>WELB01000102.1:372021-389448 GCA_009602725.1 Spirogloea muscicola
CGCCAGCAGGCCGCGCTCGACGGCGGCGGCGACGGCGAGGCTGCCGGCGAGTGCGGCGGCGACGGGTGCAGCACCTCCGGGCACGAAGGCTGCGAGCCCCTGCGCCCCACCGCCAAGCTCGCCATGTGGGTGAGCGCCGCGAAGCCCGGGCCCCGGCCCTCGCGCTCCTCTGGCGCGGCCTTGTCGCGCGACGGGGCCGGCGACGCTGCCCTGAGGCGGCGGCGGGCGCGCGCAGGACTTTGGGCAGTGCGACGCGCGCCGCTGCACCGGCCGCAAGCTCGCCCGCCTGCGCTGCCTCCGGGTACGACCGCCTGCGCGCGCCCGGCTGGACTTGCGGCCGAGCACTGTGCCGCCGCCTGCTCGAAGGAGCTCACGGGCCTGCATGCACGCTGCGGTCTTGTATAAGGCAGGAGCTGCGGGTGCAGCAGCGCTTCGAAGGCATCGTCCTGAGGTGGGCCACTCCGCCAGACCTGCTGCGCCTCGCCCTCCTCCGCCACTGCGGCAACTGCAGGGGCTATCCAAGCTCGAGCCTCGGGGGATGTGGGGTTTAGGATGTAGGGTTTAGGATGTAGGGTTTTGGGGTTCAGGGGTCTACTATAGAACCAAGGTTAGAGGACTTGGGGTCACTGTGGAGGCTTGCACTTGCGTGAGCCCTGTGGCCTTGTCGATGGCTGCTTGACCCCTGAGCAGCCGTGTGTCTCGGGCCCTCTGGCGACTCGAGCAGCCCGGTGGGCGTCAAGTGCGTCTCCAAGGAAGACGCGGCGCTGGTGGCACGGCACGGCCTGGCGGTGGTGGACTGCTCCTGGGCGCGCCTTGACGACGTCCCATTTGCGCACCTGCGCTGCCCTGCGCCTCGGCTTTGTGCGCTTCACGCCCCTCTTTAAGCTTGCCTCACATAGCCCCGGCCCGTGCCTTTGAGGTGAAGGCCTGCTGCTGAAGGTGCTCTTGGCATCTTCAGTTACTGAGCGGGTTGCACTTGCTCTTTTTACTGGCAGTGTGGCAGCAATGGGCAGGCGGCCACCTGAACGTTTTGATGGCTACTCACTTTCACATGCACATTTATTCGTTCAGAAGAAGACCTCAAACCTTCCGCTACTGATGGTCAGCTCCTGCACGTGCGCTGGGACCCGCGCAGTGCCGTGGCTGGTTGCAGCGAACCCTGTCAACTACGGGCGGCCGCTGAAGCTTTCGTGTGTGGAAGCCCTTGCAGCTGCGCTCTTCATCTGGTCCGCTTGCTCGCCCCTGCGCTCGTAAACGAGTGAGCACCGATGACAAAGAACACCGCGCCCGTCGTGGCTCTTTTGATTATCCAAGGACTCAGTGCAACAGTGTGCTACTGGCAGCGGTGACGTGGATAATTGCACCCTTATCCTTGGCAAGTTCAAATGGGGCCACGCCTTCCTCTCCTTGAATGGGTGCGTGCTCTCGGGCTAGCTTCCTCTCTCACCTCCAGCTTGCAGCAATCTGTATTCCCTTAGTAATCACGAGGTATGCGAACTTGTTTCTCTGTGGCCTGGCAGGGACTTGCTGCAGGCGTATGCCAGGTGCCAGAGTGGCGCGGAGGTGGTAGCTGCACAGGAGCGCTGGCTTGCCCATCCACCTGCCCTTGGCCTCACATCGCCCTCCCAGGCAGCAGAAGCTGACGCCACAGGTTAGGTGGTACACCTGCTAAGTTGCTAGAACTCCTCTAGTGTGGATACATCTTAAGTACATTATGATTGCCTGGCTATGGTTGCATGTTCATGCTCAAGGGTCGGGTTTTGTTTGATGATCTTGCTGATGGTAATGCTAGCCAGTCGGTCACGTGTACAACCCCAGTGTCACCGGAAGTGATCTTCAGGGGGGGTCCACATGCAGATGGTCAGCACAATTCTAGTACTGAAACCAGCAGCGACGAAGACGGCTGGCCACCCCTGGAACACAACACCAACCACCGAGACTTGCCTGACTCAAGCGAGGATGACTTGGACGAGGATGAGATCAACGTGGATGATGATGGACAAATGCACACATGAGGATGAGCAGTCTCGTTCGCACTATTGCCAACATTGCAGCGTGAGGGAATTGAACTGGAGCAGGCACCAGCTTCAGCATTGAAGGAGGATACGTGCTGTTAATGTAATGAGGAAGCACAGCTGCTGTACTTGTACTCCTCTACACGGAGCAATGGAGGTGTTTGTGTTAGAGACTGAGTCTGCACTTGCTCCATCGAGCTCAAGAATCTGCTCGCGATTGGCATGCATCGTCATTGCTCCTTGGACAGTCTGTGCAGCTTCGTTGGACTGGCTTGACTGTGTTGTAGTGTACTATAGCGGTATTCAGTATGGTTACAAACACCCTACTGATATGCTAATGAACAGATTGCTATATTGATCACAACTGCATGCACATGTTGCTCGCACATACCTGCATCCTTGGCATGCCACTGGGACTTGGAAACGTTTCCTGCAACATTCGTGCAGCAGCCCACCAGCCACACCACGACCAGGCAACGGATGCATACGGGTTCCCTCATGTTGCTTGCTACGGCTTATTTCTCACTCGATCTGCTGTATGGTCGTAGATGCACATTGCCGAGCGGCTCTTCTCAGGCTTGCAAGCAGCTGCCTGACCACAGTCTACCAGGATCTCTCATGCACAATGCATGCTAATCAGGGAAAAGCGGTTACGTACCTAGCAGCAGTCCACCAGGTGAAGGTTGGTGAGAAGGAAGGGGGGGTAGGTATTAGGCTTGGGGTTTGCTCATCATAGGACCTGGTCGAGGATGGTCGGGACTATTGAATTGCACATGTTGTCTGACTTGATCGTCGGGTCTCAAAAGGCAGCCTTGGAATCTCAAGGAGGCTACCGTGACTGCAGCTTATTCATATGGTATATGTTAGATGTTGATGGAGTTAACAATTCCTCCCCCAGCTCCCAGGGCTTCATGAAGCTTCATCACATGGGGGAGTTGGGAAGTCACGGGCACTTTTGATTGCCATGATGACTAATCAACTGTACTCAAGATCTTCATAAGCTCCACAGTGAGGTCAAGAAGGGCTTCGTCATTGCCACGTTCTGCAACAAAGCCCAGATTCACAGGGCACCCATGCACCTTGGTTGCAGGGAGGCTGACCTGCAAACGAGTCCACGTCCCAAGAGCACCTCAGAGAGTGTGATGCAGTGCTTGAGAGCAACGGTCTCGTTTACACAAGGACTTGCCTCAATGACAGAAGGACTTGCACCAACAGCCCTGCATAGTGCAAGTTGCTGTGCACCATTGCCATTGCTGTGTGCTATTGGTCGAGAGCTGCCCCCTGATGAACCATAAGCCACCACCATGTTGAGATTGTCGTCACGCTGCCGCAGGGTCTATGTACCTGCCACTTAGACCCATGGACTGCAGTACTGCCCCATCGTAGTTGGTGCCAGGCTGTGCTGGTTACGGGAATTTGGCCAGTCACCTGAGGCAGGCCGCCTGCACCGCTGATGGTGCAGAGGGCAAGAGTACGCATCTCAAAGACCTCCATGTCTGCCTTGGAAGTTGTAAGGAGGGGCGCAATACCGGGTGCAGGGGGCACAGCTAGGGCAGCCCCCCTGCCAAGCACTCTATCCACATGCTCGGCAATCCTGCAATTGCAACACACCATCTTACAAGCTGCATTGTGTGGCAAAGACAGCGAGCTTTGAGCCGCCGCAGCTGCAAGATTGCCTCTTTAGTACCAGCTGAAGATGCTATGATGAGGCAGAGGACACCGTCTACACTTGGAAAGCCGTTTCCTCTGACAACTGCACACCTCTTCCGCTTTGAGGCTGCCTCTGCTGCTTGCCCCTCTGTCACCTTTGAAGAACCTTCAACTCTTTCCTGAATGGCTGTCCCGAACCGTGGACTTTCTCTTCGCACCCATTCCCCGTGACAATCCCACATCTCCTTTCCCTGCCACGGCCAGCTATGAGCATCATGGCAAGCAGGATGAGCACCGATTAGAACATTGACTGTCCTGCTTGCCAGGACACAGGGCTGGGTCCCAGCTCACCTCGAGGACCAGTATGGTGTCTGCCCAGTCCTCCAAGGTCCCAACAGTACCAGGGTCTCCCACCCTGATCTCCTGCGGAGGGCCGAGAAGCTCTTGCAGCTGGGGCATGTGGGGAGTGAGGCGGTCATAGATGGCCTTGGAACACTCAGTGTCCATAATTGCGAATGCGTCCTCGGCCACCAGCCACCGCGAGAGCTTGTGGCGGCTTTCGCCCTGACTGGAAGCTGCCAGCAAGACATGGCCTACTGCCCGAAGTACCTCGGCGTCCCTGGCGAACCAGCCGACTAGCGGTCACACACCACATAGTGCCGAGGCAACACGGAGGTTTGTCAGCAGGCTAGAAGCACGCAGCAGAGAGTGAGGCCCGGAAGGTCGAACATGGCGGTAGAGCAGAGAATGACCTGTGTCGGACGAGGGCTGCAGCGCCTTGGCGCCCTCCAGCGAGATACGGCCATGAGTGGGGCGGAACGCCAGGATGCCACAGTGGTTGGCCGGAACCCTGACTGAGCCAGCCGTGTCGCTACCCAGCGCAAAGTCCACCAGCCCGGCCGCCACCTGGTCATCGTGGTGTCAGCCCAAGTCGGGAGCCGCCTCGGTGCTGCTTTCGCTCCTCCGCAGGCTTGTGAGCATGCCCACTTGCGCTCACAGGGCGGAAGGCTTTGCGGCCTGGCCTTACTCGTATCTTGGCTCGGCCGGACAGACAGACGGCAACAGGACAACAATGACATAGCGAGCGCGACGCGAGCCACGGAATGGGTGACCGGCGACGTACTACAGAGGCAGAGCCCGAGGAGGAGCCGCCCGGGATGCGGTCGGGCGCGGCCGGGTTGAGAGGCGTGCCGTAGTGCTCGTTCACGCCCTCCAAGCCGTACGCCATCTCCTCCATGGCGGCCTTGCCCACCAGCGCGGCACCCGCGTCCAGGAGCGCCTGGGGCAGCCCGCGCCGCGCCTCAGGAGCTGCCGCGAGGCCCGGGGGGGAGCGCATCGGGTGAGGGGGAGCGCAGCGTGCCTGCACTGCGGGGGCGGTGGCAGCGGCGGGCCCGTGCGTGGCCAGCCAGGTGGGGTTCCCGAAGCCCGTCCGGAAGCCCGCGACCTGCAGGCGGCGGCGCCGCGGCGCAGGCCGCGAGGCAATCGCGATGAGTGGCGCCGCGGCCCACCGGCGCGGCGTGGCCGCAGGGGCGGGCCGAGGGGCTCACGTCGTACATGTCCTTGGCGCTGAANGCGGCGCCGGCGGCGCCGGCGGCGCCCGCCATGTCTTACGGCGAGGTGGGCTGGCCCGGGCAAGGGCCGCCGCGAGAGCTGGTCGCCCGCGGTGGGGCCTCTCCCCTCCGCGCTGTGGGGCCCCCCTGCAGCCGGCTCACATGTGTGCTGGGCACTCGTGCTGAAAAGGGCCCTATTCGTCAGTGCCCTGGTGCGGGAAGCCATGCGTCCGGCGTCTGGACGTGGTCGCCAACCCCCGGGGCGGTGGGCCTCGTCTGCTCATGGACGTGCTACTGATCGACGCATGCAAGGCTGGCGCACCGACGTCAACCGCGTCTGGCTGGGCCATGTCCAGCGCGGAGCGCAAGAAGGAACGGCACTACCATGACCATCCCCGAGGGGACCATCTTTATCCGTGTGCCATGGATATCAACGGAGGCTACGACGTAAAATGGTCCTCCCTGATCCAGCATCTGGCCCAGCTGGTTGATGCGCGTCGTCGAAGTCGGGGGGGCAGCTTGGGCCACTCCGGCATTCCTCAGGCCTTAGTTGCACATCACAGAATGCGGCTATCGCTTAGTTTGCAGCGGTCGCAAGCATTGGCTCTTTATCAACGTTGTCGTACCACAGGGCGTCGACTGCCATAAAGCGTCGAGAAGTCAGATCAGTACAGAGGCAGGCAATAAACCAGCCTCGCGTGGTGGGCACTCAATGAAATGAAGTGGAAAGAAGGTCTGCGAGAACTTCAGACGTCACTTCGATATTGAGAGAAAACAACAGAACAGAAATTAACAGAATAGGAGTAACCAACAGATGACGTGGTTGGCAGTTGAGAACTTGAAATGAAATCCACAATCTAGTTAGTAAAACGGGTTCGGAAGGACAAGTCACGAGCAAAGGGTACGAACAAGAAAACCAGAACGAGCCAGAAAGTACCCTCAAAGAGAGTGTCGAAAGTAACAGTGATTCGAACCAGGGGAGTGACCCCAAAGTAACAGTGACTCGAATCAGGGGAGTGGCCCCAATGTAACAGTAATTCGAACCAGGGGAGTGGCCCCAGAGTAACAGCGAACTTGGACCAAGGGAGTGGCCCATAGTAACAGAAACTTCGAGTAAAAATGGCAAGATGCCAGTGAGACAAGCTCACAATGCAGTAGATGCAATGGAGCGCAATGAGAGTCGCTCGCGTATATTCGCCAAGCTCTCGGAAGGTCCAAGGTTAGGCTTGCAGGTAATTTTGCACAAGGTCGCGATGTTCGCGGCTTACAAAGTGCGCGCCCGGTCTGACGCGACGGAATGCGGGGCTCGTCGGGGTAAGGCTCTCTGCAGGTCTGTGTCCTGTGCCTGTGCCCACGCCTTCTCGGCGTGGCCCTGGACGCGCGCGCTTCGCTTACTGGGCAGCGGCAGCAGCAGCGGCGGCGGCAGCGGCAGCGGCGGCGGCAAAGGTTGGCAACAGCCAGAGGGAGAGACTAGGCCGAGCGAACTGCTCGGCGCCGGCCCTCCACACCCTTTATGCTCGGTCAGATAAATAATGACATTGTTCGTTGGGGCAAGCCAATTGGCCCATTTGGGTTCCCCGGCCTCAAGGCCAGTGTAGCCAGCGACTTGCTTCTACCACTACCTACCATTTCCCCACCATTGCCTAGTTGGTTCCTCACGGCTCATCGAGGCATATCACGCCTTCGACATGCTTTTGTGAGCTTCCTCGGCCTAATAAATAATGGGCTTGGGGTGGTGAAGGTGGCAAGAGAGAAATGCGCTGCACGCTGAGGCACTGAATGACCATGGCAGCAGAGGAGTCTACGCACCGTTGATGGGCGAGGCGCTGGCACCGGATCCGGATGATGCTCCGACGCCGAGCCAGATTGAAACGTAACTTTTCTGACAGAAGCGGGTTGGAGATGCCGCGCTCGCGACCCCACCTTCACACCAGATCGGAAAGTGACGCACCCTTGGATATCCACGTGAGCAGCTACCTCCGCATCCTTGGCACCGACACCAATGAGCCACCGACGAGATAACGCACGAAAACATGCAGGGAGCGCTCTAAGTCAGGCCTCCGGCTTTCGTGGCGGCTCTCCAGCTCCCCAAGTTAGCTCGTCGCATTTGTTTGTGCTCACCCGTGGGTACTAATGTCACCTTAGGCACCTCAGGTCTCCGTACTAAGTAGCCTTGTTTAGTTTGCACTAGGCTCTGCCTGCACACTGCATTGACTTGAATTGGCCTCCCTTTCATTTCATGCGCTCCGCGCGCTTTCTCCCTGTTTGGGCTGAACGAGTCCCCATGTCCACAAGTATTACCGATCACTTGGTTGGGGCTCAGGCGACGGAGAAGCAGCGCTCTTGGAGGGAAGATTTCCGTGTATTTGAATCGAGCAAAGGCCAAATGGCCAAGTACAAAGGCAAGCACATCTAGAGACGCACATCACATACAGCAGATTGACCCCGCTCAGTAACCACGGATCAAGACATAAAGGTCGCTAATCGATGCCTGAATACTAGGTGGCAGATACGAAGCCCTTATGCCACCAACTAGAGCTCACCCAGCTTCCTGATGCAAAGCATTAGCCTGAGCACGCTGCAAACAGGCTGAAATGCCTCGTCGCAAGAACGACAGATATGCAGCTGGCAAGCCCATCTTAGCCGAAAATACATCTGCACGTCGTGCATAGACTAGATTGGCAATACTCTGGAGGAGAGTGTTGAAACGAGGACCTATACAGCCAAAGCTGTCGACTGCCGCTGGCAGGAGCTGATCGCCTTGCTGGTAATCGGAGTAGTGCTGCAGCTTTCTTTGTTCTGCACTGCCCATAGCGTGGCCAGCGATGTCCGTCGATGCTGGACATTATAGACCTCCGTAACAGCAACATCGACCGAGGCGCGTGGTCCTCCACCAGATACCACGCCCACAATGTCAAGTGTGCGGCGATGATGACGTCTTTGGGCTTCCGTGGTGATAGGATGATATTCAATTCCACGACCGCACAGTTCCCGGCGTCGCGCATCAAATCCGCCGGGGCATCGCGGAGGAGGTCGTGGATGCCCACCACTTCCGGTCCAGTGGGCCAACGCAGCACGTGAGTGGCGAGCTAAGCACCCTCTGCACGGAAGCCACACTCACACTGGCGCGCAGCCCAATCAGGCAGTTAGATGGGAGGCAGAGGAAGAGTTGAAGCGACGTCCGAAAGGCCTCGGAGCTGAAGCTGAAGGTGTTGGCGGCGGCGTGTGAGGTGATTCAATCCGTGGCACCAGGTGTGGCGAGAGAAGTAAGTGTTGCCAGGCTCCTTGGATTGTTCTGATCTCTGGCAGCGTCCTCGACCTTCTGCGGCGCTCATCTTCCACTGCCGTAACCAGTCTAAATTGTGCCCCTCTATCAGAAGCTCGGGCGAGGTCTGAGAATGGCGTGAGGAGGGGTTGTAGAGGGAAAAGAGCCGACTCCCGAGTCGCGAATGCTCCTCGGATCCTCTTGGAAGGGGAAGGAGCCTTCCTCCACATTGCGTACAGGGTCGTGGAGGCAAGGGAAGCGCATGGGAAGCAGAGAGGCGATCTGGTGCCAGCAGCCCAGGAAGGCTGCTTGCGCCATCTGCTCCAACGACCGGCAGCCAAGGCCGCCCATGCGAGTGGGAAGGGAGTGCCGCGCTTCTCGATCAGAGAAGGAATTGCGCGCCCTTAGAGAAGAGGGGCTGGCCAAGCCAGCCCGAAAAGACTGGACAATATCCAAAGCCAGATAAGGTGCCGAAATAAGCACTACACATGTAGACACGAGAAGCATATGGAAGCAGTACCCGCGAGTGAGCAACATCAGGTCTGGGTATATCGCTGCAGGAAAAGCAGTCCACCCCAACATGTCGGAGCAGATCGTCCTTTTCACCCACCTCGCCCACACCCCTGGCCTGCGTGCCCAGGCACGCTTCAAGGCGCTGGTTGGAAAAAGCGGCCTCTGTCCAGGTGGCGGAGCTTCTCCCTCCGTCTCACCTTCGCGGCCGCGCCCGGCTTCTCCCAGCCTCTTCCCCTGGGGCGGCGGCGTGGTTATCAGCGCTCCAACGCGGCGCTCACCATGCCCGATGAGGTCTTCAGGACGACGGTCCACCAGCTCTTGGGCCTCCTCCCTCCCTGCCTCGTGGGCGTCACTCAGTGCGAGTGCGGTGCCCGTCACGCTGACCCTGCGGAGCTGGCTGCGTGTATGATCCGTTGCGCGCGCGGGGGCGAGCGGACCGCTTCCCACGATCTCCTGCGAGATGATATGCAGGGGGTGTTCACGGAGGCTGGCTTCAAGGTGGCTGTGGATAAATCCTCAATGATGCCCATTCAGCTGGGCGAGGTCGGCCTGGCGGCCCGGGGCTAGAAGCGAAAATATGCTCATCGCCGGGGTGCTGATGAATTCGCGGCCCTGGCGATGGATGTACGCTTTCGGCAGCCGCCGGCTGGAACTCCTTCGGCGGCTTGCCCGCCAGGCCATTGACCGGCGGCCGGGTCTGCCAGGGGCGATGCCCGGCTTCAACGCCGCCGGTTTGCTCGCCCAAGTCTTCCGCATGCGCCTGGCGATATCGTTTGAACGCTCCCTCGCCCACGCCGTCCACACGCGAGCAGGCTGTGCTATGGCCGCTGCCTCTTGGTCTCGGTGGAGTGCCTCTGTCCCTGCAGCGAGCTACTCAGACCTGATGTTGCTCCCTCGTGGGTACTGAGCTTCCCTCTGGATCGTCTACGTGCTTTGCAGAATTTTGTAGTGTAGTCATATTTTCGGCTCCTCTTTGGCCTTGGACATTTTCCATACGTTTTGGGCTGGCTTTGCTAGCCCCTCTTCTTTACGGGCGAGCACTTCTTCGAAAACAAGCACTCCGGCGAGACCCCGAGGCAGCAGCCAGAGCGCGGCCGGCACGCGTGTTTACTGCGTGAGCGAGAGAGCGCTGGAGAGAGACGGAGAGACGCATGCGAAAGACCTGAGCGAGCGAGCCGGCAGCATTGAGGGGCTGGGAACGGCCAGCCCGAAAAAATTGAACCAAAGTGTTTTCAGGGTTGTCTTTCTTTTTTCTGGGCTGGCCTCTCACAGCTCAATAAGTGATACATCCTACCCGATGAGAATCACGCTTCCAGGAGAGGGCGGTAGCTGTGAAAGGCCAGTCCAGATAAAGTAATGAAAGGAGTTCCAAGGGGCCAGGAAAACTGCATCTGCGTGCCGGTCGTGCCCTCGCTGCAGCCTCTGGCCCTGGCCAGGGACCCGCTACAAGGAGCCCAGTTTCTCTGACCTGCGGCTGCTTAGCAGGGGTGATTAAATTATTCGTAGCTGCTTGGTTCCTTTTGTGCTAGCCTTTCAGCGCTTCCCCTGGCCCCTTCGAACTCTGTTCATTCTTTTCAAGTTGGAATTTTCCAGCCCCTAAGGGCGAGCCCTCTGCGTTGTCTTGTTTTTTGTGATGTTGTCTTTTTCCGGCTCCTCTTTCTTTGGCTTTCGACATTGTCCATCCTTTTTGGGCTGCCTTTGCCAGGCCGTCTTCGTTATGGGCCAGTCAATCTGGCCGCGCATTCTTCTATATTATGGGCCCGCAGCCAGTCAGTATGGCTGGGATTGACGAAGTGCCTCAGCATGTCCTCAAGAACCTGGTTCGTTTCCTCAATTGGCCATCCGTTTGTGGATGGAAGGCTGTGGACAAGGTGGTGCCAATAAGTTACAAACTTCCTTCCAGAAGTGACCTGTAAAGCGAGGATCGCGGTCCCAGACCAACCTCTCAGGCACTCCATGCAGCTTCCACACCTTATCCACAAAGATGCCAGCGATATCCTTCGCTGATGCCCGCGTAGTCGTGGGAGCAAAACGCACCGTTTTACTCTTCACAAAGACGACAATGGCATCATAGCCGTTCCGCGTCTCAGGCAATAGTGTGATAAAAGTCCACACTTACATCAGACCAATCCCGCTCCGGAACCTGCAAGGGCTAGATTGATCCGGCAGGCTTGCCAGAGATTGCCTTACTACGCTGGCATGTGGACAGGCCACAAAAACGCGCACCTGGGCTGACATGCCCTTCCACCAAAAGAGGCGTCGAACAGCCTGTTTGGTCTTACTCACTCCCAGATGACCACTGTAAGGCGTATCATGCCGCTCTTGCAGGATGTCTGTGCGCAAGGCATTGCAGTCCGGGACCCAAATAGCGTCGCGTTGCCACCAAAAGCCTTTGTCATCAGTGAGGTTGCTTACGTTGGCGGCTTTCACAAACCAGGGGTCTGTACCAAACCCCTGACGGATACGCCCGTAGAGCTCAGAGAGTAAGTGCTCGCCCATTGCGGATAGGGGCTGGAAAAGCCAGCCCAAAAAAGAACGGACAAAGTACAAGAAGGGGGTCAGGGGAAGCGCTAAGACAAAGAAGCTCAGAAAAAAACAAAGCAGCTACGAATCACTCAGTGACCCCTGCTAAGCAGCCGCAGATCAGAGATGATAGGCTCTTGGAAGTGGTTTCCCTGGCCAAAGCCAGAGGCAGCAGCGAGGGCTCTGCCGGCACAAAGGTGCAGCGCGCGGGCCATAGCTCAGAGAAGTCAGTCAGCCGTGGTTTGACGAGAAGCTTGACGAGTCGGACGCAGTCTTGCAGCCCGCACACCATTCCAGAAGAAGCATTCGACGGAGCCAACGCATCGGCGCCGCGAATGTTGCGACTCACGGGGTCCGCAACATTTAGCCATCCAGGGCGATAAATCCACTGGAAACTGAATTGTGCCATGCACTCAGCCCATCGAGCTTAATGCCGAGTCAAATGCTGCTGAGTGTGAATATGTGTCTACGGGCAATGATCAGTGAGAACCGTGAAGTCCACACCTTCAAGGTAGCAACGCCAGAAACGTAAGGCGTGTACCACAGCCAGCAATTCCTGCTCGCCCGTAGTGTAGTTCCGCTCCGCAGGGATCAGCAGGCGACTCTCAGACGCTAACGGGTGACCCTCTTGCAAGAGCACGGCACCAATGCCGGTCAAAGAGGCATTGCAGATGAGCTCACATGACACGCCTTCACGAGGAAAGGCCAGCACAGGCGGAGATGTCAGCGCCTGCTGTATTCCCTCAACTACCCTCTGGCATTCGGACTACCAATCCCTAGGTACGTCCTTACGGGTCAGCTTCGTAAGAGGAAGTGCCAAGTTCCCAGAGCCTTGTAGGAATTTACGCAATAGATTTGCGAATCCCAGAAAGGAACACAATTGAGGTACAGCCCGTGGCACAGGCCAATCCGTACGACCGAAGTCTTTTTGGGTCGACACGTATGCCTACGACATGCTCCACGTATGTTAGCTCTGGCTGGTCACATGCGCACTTGAATCTCTTGGCACACAGCTGATTTTTCCGCAGCAACTGCAGCACTCGGCGCAGGTGCCTCACGTGATCCTCAGGCGTTTTGCTGAACACTGGTATGTCGTCCAAGTAAACCTTCACCAAATGGTAGAGCAGGGGGCCAAAGACCTCGACATCACCGCCTGGAACCTAGCCGGTGCATTGGTATAACCAAAGCTCAGCATCTTCAACTGAAAATGTCCAAGCGGCGTACAAAACGCCGACTTCAGAACATCCCAGGCGTGATACGAATCTGATGATACCCACTTGCCAGGTCCAGGGAGCTAAAAACATAGGCCCCTGCAAGCCCAGTCGAACAGATCGTCTATCCGAGGCAATGGGTATCGAACTTCATAGTAAGCTCAGGGTTTAGGGGATATTCAATGCACACTCGTAGAGTGCCATCCTTCCTTTTGACAAAGAGCATGGGTGCTCCATATGGCGACTGAGATGGCTCTATGTAGCCCTTCGCCAGCAGGTCCTTGACCTGGAATTGCACTTCTCAAAATTCGAGAGGGCTTAGCCGGTACATGGGAAGGTAAGGTGGGTGAGCGCCTGGCTCCAATGGAATTTGTATGAGCCACACCTTGGTGTGGAGGTAGACCGTCCTGAAGAAAGTCGGGAAACACACCCGCAAACTCTTCCAGCAGCTTATCAAGAACCCTGCCATGTGAATCCGCAGCATTCACACACAAGTCAGGCTTCGACTCGTCACTCAACGCCATCATCACAAGAAATACCATCTGCACAGTGTTCTTGTGTATCAATCGCTTCATCTGCATGGCGGACAGCAGAATGGAAGCCCCTGCCGCCAGCGGCGGTGCACAGGGAAGCTTCTTGCAAAGGAAAAGCGCCGTGCGCCACGTTGCACCTTGCAAGTGTGGCGTTCAAGATCAAGGCATGCAGATGTGGCACGAAGCCCATCATCTCTCTATATCACATCAAATGCAGCAGTCAACACAATGGCGTAACTAGGCAACAAACCCAGCACATCAATTGGGTGGCCATTGGCCAATGTCACTCTAAGCAAACCATCTGCTTGCAAGTGCAAGCCAGTGGGCACACCAAACTCCTTGTGACGACAAACACTGAGGCCCCTAGTCCATCAGGATCCTGGCTGGTGCCTCAGACACCAGCCCCTCAAAAAGCATCGTGTGTGCCCCATGGATGTACACTGCTACGAGGATTGGGGTGCGAGCGACATATACCCTGTTCGCTGGCGGGTGAGGCCTACGCTGAGTGGCACCAACACTACGCCTAAGGAGCCTGTGTCCCGCCTCGTGCGAGCACAACAGCGGCATCCCCAGCGGAGCTCGGTCAATCACGCCGCGCTTCTGTGGCACAATGAAAAATAGAAACTCTTCAGGCCGACGGCACTCAGGCCAGCTCAGAAAGACATCTGAAGCCACTTGCAAGTCATCGTGGGCAACCCGCACATAAAGAGGATCGGCGGTCTCCTGACCTTGCAAAATATTCAGAAATGGAGCGCACAACCGGTACTTCAGTTGACGGGCAAAAATGCCAGCAAGATCAAACAGCTCAAGTGATTCTGGCTGAACAAGATGGCTCGCAGGGGCAAGGGTCACGCACTCATGCTTGCCCTTGAAGTTGCCCTTGTCCCGGCCCAGAGGACGCTGTAAACGAGGCCTCGCTGACGATGGACCTGCCGCCGGGCAGTCCCTGATCTGGTGGCTCTTGTCACCGCTCTTGCAGCCAGCACCTTCCACTCGCGGCTTGGGAAAGCCGCCTCGAGGACGAGCATTCGAGCCTTGCCTTGGATTGAAGCCCTTCTTGCCTCTGGATCTGCAGATCAGCCTGCCTGCAGCAGGGGACGCTCGCCCGGAGCGGCAATGTCCGGCGTGCTGAGCACGTTGCGGGCGTGCTCAACCATCTTGGTGAAGTGCGTGACAGGTTGCGACGTCGCGAAATCCACCGCGACCCAATTTCGCATGCGAGTGGGCAGCCCAGCCTTAAAGCGCTGGCACTTATCAATCGGCTTTATGGGCTCGCTGAGTAGCTTGGACAGCAGCAGCTGGAAGGGCCGCACATAGGGCTCAAAGTCGTCGCTTTCCTTGCCCATGCGGAGGGCGTACAGCTCATCGCGGGCGCGCGCAGCTCCGCATGTTGATCGCTGTAAGCTTATATGAGCGAGGTGGAAAAGAAGTCCCAGCCGTTGTACTCGTCGGGCGTCGAGCCCTGCTTCAGGGTGTTTTACCAATCCCGTGGTCCCCCCAAGAGTTAGGTCGCAGCGAGGCGCACGCGTGCCCCCGCGTCCGTGATCGAACACACGAACATTCGACCATCTCGTCGAGCCATGACTGCAGCCCTCCCCGATCGTCCTGACCGGAGTCTGGGTGCATGGGCCCTGGCGAGTCCATGCTCAGGATTGCCACTGCTCTTGCGCATCAAGTGCAACGAGGCATCCACCTCTTGCATATGCCGCTCTTCGCGCGCTGCCGGACGAATAGGGCGCGTGACTCCGCGCAGATCCTCGCAAAGAGGCGGTGTTAAGCTGGGTCGCCCCCAAGGTCCTCCCCGGAGGGGCGGGCCTGACCGATGGGGACACGAAGCGACGCCCTTTGGCGGTACAAGGAGGCACAAGGCGGCGCCCATTGGGTAGCACCAAGGAGGCGAGGCGCGGCGCCTGAGTGGCGCGACGCGGCGCCTCGGGCGGCTGCAAGGAGGCGCGAAGCGGCGCCTCATGGACGCAGCACGTGCGCTAGGAAACCCAGGGCCTCGGACCGTACTTGATACAGTGGAGAAAAGCTGCCGGTGAAGTTTGGAACTTCAAAACGGAAGATAATGTAAGGTCACCAACATCGTTGGAACTCTCAAACGGAGGGAGCGTTGCATACCTCCCCACTTAGATGTTCATGTCCTCGGGAACAAGAAGGGAGCACGTTAGAAGATACTAGACGACGGAGGGAAGAGGCAATGCCTTCTGTCAGATACTCTTGAACGAGGAAAGGTCAATCGGCAAGATTGACCGCACATTTCCGTGTATTGTGCTCAGGCGCATAGCCTAGCCACTTGATGAGGGACTTACGGGACTTACGACGCCCACGGAGAATGTCCTGGTGTTACAGAATCCTCCTCCACTTGATACTCTTCTTTGTTGTCAATGAAGAAGGTGAGGCGGGGTGTGCTTGGACACGAGCCATTCGTCCGGTATGGCTCGAGCTGAGACACATGGAGTTGCCATTGTACCGGTGTTTCAAGCTCATATGCGACCTTGCCGACCAGGCGCATAACACGAAAGGGTCCAACCTACTCGGGCAGCAACTTGTGCATACCCATAGCCCGCAAGGCTAGGTGCTTAGTGCTCAATAGTACTGGAGCACCCACGTCGAAGGACACATTCTTGCGACGCAAATCAGCATACTGCTTTTGGCCGTTGTGAGCAGTTGTCAAGAATTGCTAAGCCCTCCGCTGAGCCTCCAGAAGAAGCTTACTGCGGCCGGAACGCGCTCCGGCCTCCTCACCTGCAAAGGTGATCGGGGATGCTGACAGACAGGAAGAAGAGTGTGTATTTGATAGTCATGGAAGGCGTTGTTCACAGCATACTCGCTGGAGCAAGGTACTCGTACCAGTCAGCATGACTGAGGTTGACAAAAAGCCTTTGCATGTCTGCCAAATTCCGCTTCAACCTCAAAGTCTGACCGTCTGGTTGTAGTTGGAGCTGTGGGCTTGGAGTGCTTGTGCCAAGAAGCCTGCACAGTTTGTTCCTGAAGTGAACCGTGAAGCGAGGATCGCGGTCAGACGATTCGCTCGGGCATTCCGTGCAGTATCCATACTCGGTCCACAGACATGCCAGCAACCCGGCAGGCTTGGGAGAGCTTGCCTGAAACGTTCTGATCCCTTCGCTCACGGTTAGGGGTTAAGACGTCCTGATGGATTCGGTTGCTGCGGTTCTGAGACGAAATCCCCAGCTCAGAGAAGCACCACATTCACACGCAGCAGAATACCTCGCCCTGAGGCGCCGCTGACAAGCGGCAAATCACCTCTCGGTACGGGCCAGCAACTGTCCCCAAAGGGAGCAGCCACAGTCTACCTTCGGGAGAGCCGAAGAAGATCCGCAGGGACGGATTGCGGCGTCGGGCTGCAGCAGCAGGCAACAGCACGGCTGCGTCGACGAGCTGTGGCAGCAGGCGGCAGCAGGGCTGCGCGTCTCTCTGTGGCGTAGGCTTCGCAGACTTGGACCGGGTGCTCCGAGTCCAGTCTCAGCCCTAAATATAGTGCTGCATGTGCCACCCTCTCCAGGGGTCTCTGGGAGGCTCGCCTCCAGGCCCACCTTCGAGAAGGCGGGCCCGACAAGGGGGATACGATGTGAGGGCAGCAGCGCCGCCCTGCGCGGCGCAGTGCCGCCCTGCTCGGCGTGGTGCCGCGCGGCGCTGCGCCGACCTGCGCGGCGCAGCGCCGTCAGGCGCCACACGCGTCACAAGCATGTCACTGTGAGTCTGGCGGCACCGCCGGTAGCCGTTGGTGCGGCTGCAATGCGCAGGCCGCACGGTGCGGCGGCAATACGGCGGTGATACGGCAGCAGCTCCGGCTGCGTGGCCGCGATGCCGCGGCTGCTCTGGCGGTGCGGCGGCCATGCGCCGGCGGCACTGCCGCAGCTGTAATGAACCAGCCGTTTGGTTGAGCCACATGGCTCTGTTTGCATTACATGACCGGCTATTTGGGACAAGTGGGCCCGCCAGGTGGCGGGCTGGCTTGCCGGGCAAGTGGCCCGCCCAGAGACGGGTCCAGCCCGTCCAGAAATACTCCTCGCCAGGATCCGCCCGTTCAAGGGAGGATCTTTGGCCCGCCGTCTGGCAGGCCATGGGGCGACCCGCTCACACCCCTGGAGGGGGGGGTGGCACAGGAAAGCACGAAGAGCCTTGGGGCTGAGGCTCGAGGGA
>WELB01000102.1:390178-452960 GCA_009602725.1 Spirogloea muscicola
GCCGGGCAAGTGGCCCGCCCAGAGACGGGTCCAGCCCGTCCAGAAATACTCCTCGCCAGGATCCGCCCGTTCAAGGGAGGATCTTTGGCCCGCCGTCTGGCAGGCCATGGGGCGACCCGCTCACACCCCTGGAGGGGGGGGTGGCACAGGAAAGCACGAAGAGCCTTGGGGCTAAGGCTCGGGGGAGTTCGAACCGGTGAAGCCCAGGAGCAGCCTTGCCGCTGCTCGCCGCCGCAGCCGCCGCCGCACCTTGCTGCGGGGCCTGCTGCGCCGGCCTGCGCCCAGGAGGTGGAGTCGCCGCCGGACGGTGGCGCCACGGGGCCTGTCTTCCGCTGCGCCTATGCGCTAGTGCTTTGCCTGTGTAGTGGGTTGGTCCCTAAACCCTTACAGCCGAACTCAAGAAGGACTGCTCACCCTAACTGCGTGTGTAGGGCGAGGTTCCGTACAGCAGCGGCGCGCCGCGCGTCACCTTAGCGCGTCGCCCACGTGTCGTACACGCCAACGATACTGGGCTGCGCGCCGTTACTACGCGTTAGCGTCCACCTCAAGCTGAAACGTCATGTAACGGGTGGGGACGTCGCCATCTGCCTTACTACGCTGGCAGATGGCGCAAGTCTTCACAAAGACCCTACTTGAATAACAAGCCCGGCCACCATAAGAGAAGCTAGATAGCTTTCCTTGTCTTTCAACTACCCAATGACCACTGTACTGAGGCCCATGCGTCTCTTGCATGATACTAGTGCGCAAGGCATTGCAATTGGGCACCACAACGGCGTCACCTCGCCACCAGAAGACGTGGTCACATATTAGTCTGCGTGGGTTGGTTGCTCGTGCAAACTAAGGGTCTGTGCCATACCCATCACGAACACGCACATAAAGCTCAGAGAGGTTGGTGGTGCACTGCCGAGCGGCCCCAGGGGCAGGCCGCACGTCTGCGGTCTGAGCCCTTGTGGCACACAAGACAGGCGCCACAGCAGCCCCTACAATGGTGCGGCCACCGGGTCCGCAGCATTGATACGTCCAGGGTGGTACACCCACTGGATTGGAAGGTACCGTACTACTAGCTCACCAAGCTTGACGCCTGCTCAACTGCTGCTGTGTGCGAAAAACGGTCCACCGGCTATGGTTTGTCACAATTCAGCACCCTCGAGATAGCATCGCCACACATGGAAGGCGTGCACAACAGCAAGGAGCTCTTGCTCCCCTCGTAGTTGAGATGCGCTCTGCAGGACTGAGCAGGCGAGTCTCAAATGCTACGGGGTGACCCTCCTGCAAGAGAACGGCAAATACCGATCAAAGAGGCGTCAGATCTTATATGACTACAATGTTGCCCCTTCTCGAGTAAAGGCCCAAAACAGATGGGGATACTAGAACCCGTTCTGGATTTTCTCAAATGCCCGCAGGCATTTGGTCGTCCACCAAATGGTACGTCCTACGAGTGAGCTTCGTAAGAGGAGATGTCATACATCCATGTCCTTGCAGGAATCCTGACAGGAACGAGTATACGGCGAAGCCTCAAAGGATCGCAACTGCGGCACTTTGCGTGGCATTTAGCCAGTCCTTTACGTCAGTCCCTGCAGACAGATGCAGCATGACTTAACTACTACTTTTGGGGTGACGCGAACCCCTGTCTTCGCCCACAGCATGCCCAAATAATGGTTACAGACACTTGGCGTACAAGTGATTTGCTCGTCGCAAAGGCAGCACGAGCTGCAGGTGCAATATGTGAACTTCGGGTGTTATACGAACACCGGTATGTCATTGACTGCCACGTACCTCTCAGGCGATCCCGCCCAGTGGTGGGAAGGCGTGAAAAAATCATCCACCCGCAGTGTATAAGCATTGTATAAGCATCTTCGTCAGATCGTTGTCAAGCATGTATAGCGAGGTGCACGCCGAACTCAATGCGCGAAACGAGCTTGATGTCATTCGCATGAGAAACGATTTTGAAGCTTATGTGCGGCGGTTCCACATGCTGTTGTCGAAACTCAACAACAAGCCCATGGATAACGCTGACCAGTGTCAGAGGGTTAAGGCAGGGCTGTCCGAGCACGTGGCCCTCCTTGCCTGATTCTGTAACCTTCCAGCCAGTGGACACTTTGGACCGCTCGATTGAGCAGGCGCGCATCACTTTCGCCATGTATCCCCGCCAGCGTCCCCTGGCAGAAGTCGTCGACCCGGCTGCGCTATCATCTTCGAAGCGTCGCCCCAGTAGTATGCCAAGCACCAATGCAAAGCCCTATGTGGGGCCACGGCGCCCAACCAAGCCCGCGGCCTTCGTCCCCGAGAAGGACCGCGCTTGCTACTACCGGTGTGGCCAGAAGGGCCATCGCATCCGTGATTGCACCCAAGCTCCTACGCACCCCTCATCAAGCAAATCCGCTCCACCCGGCCCAAAGGGCAGTATAAAGGCAGGGGAAAACGTGAGTGCCTTTCCTTAAGTCCTGTGTGGAGTCCTCAACTGCATGATGTGCGAATGCTATTTGACCATGTAGGACATGCTTGTCCGCAGTTTCCTGCCCGTAGTACGCTCCCTGCATCGCTAATGCAATCTTTGGTGAATGGTGGTCCCTTGTTGTCGGTTTCCCCGCAACCAAGTGCAATCAGCTGCTGTATCTGACTTGGGTGAATCATCATGAGGCTAACGACCCTGTGTTTTTCATCGTCCGATGCAGGCGAGGACTGAATCCACCACCACCGGGCCTGTCCTTGCTCTGTCGCTACACAGCAGGCCATCCCCACGTCGTACCTGGTGCTGCTGGATCACCTAGGAAACTTCTCATCTATGTACTTCGCAAACTCAGTCTTGCCTCGGCAGGTGACGTCCCACTTTGTGCTTCGACGCCAAGTATGCTATTTACTGGCATAGCGGCTAATCAACCAGCCCAGATCCTCATAGACACAGGTGCTTCTGTATCCTGTGCTAGTAAGACTTTTGTGCGTAATAATGGCTTGCCTGTGCAAACCATTGATGTATTGCAAGCTACAATGGCCATGGTCAAACTCTTGGAGTCTTGGGCCTTTGCAAAGTGCCCATTCGCATCCAAAGCTACAGGATGTCATGAATCGCGCCCTAGCCCGAGCTCGAGCCGGCGCCCCGCGCCCTAAGCCTAAATCCAGCCTAGTCAGCCCTAACCCTAATCTGGGCTCCTCTAGAGGGTTCCCGAGGGACCCCGGGCATGGGAACGTCCTCCTGCAACTTCTAGATCTTTACAGAGGCCCTAGTGAGGCTAGGCTATATAAGGAGGGGGGCCCCTCTAGGGCCCCCATCTCCAGCAATCTGTATCCTGCCTGCTCACCTCTCGAGCACTCTGTACTCTTGCCCCTCCAGTAATCCAAGACGCCTTGTGCATCGTGCTTCCAGTCTCTTGATCCTCGCTCGCAGTCCAGCTCCGCGTCCTAAGGCCCCGGGCCTCCGCCCGCCGCCTTACACACAGCTTGTCACGAAAGCATGCACCTGAGCTGAAAAGCCCTTCCACCAAAAGAGGCGTTGCACAGCCTCTTTGGTCTTGCTCACTCCCAGATGAACACACTAAGGCATATCGTGCGGCTCCTGCATGATGTTAGAGCGCAAGGCAATGCAGTCCGGGACCACAAGCGTCGCCTTGCCAGCAGAAGCCTTTGTCATCGGTGAGGGTGCGTACGTTGGCTGTCCCGGCTAGTCCTAGGTCGCTGCCATACCATTCAAATAAGTCCCACGTACAGCTCGGAGAAGTCGGCCGTGAAGCCGAGAAGCTTGCCGAGTCGGACGCAGTCCTGCAGCCGGCACTCCAGAAGCATTCAAGGTAGCCAACACATTAGCCCCTCGAGTGTTGCGACTCACGGGGTCCGCAAAAGTATGCCGTCCAGGGCGAGGCACCCAGTGGATACGGTATAATGCCATACACTCAGCCATCGAGCTTGACGCCGAGTCAAATGCTGCTGTGAGTGAAAATACGTCGACGGACAATGATCGGTGACAACTGTAGGTCGTCCAGGTAGCAACGCCAAACACGTAAGGCGTGCACCTCTGAGACTAATGTAGCGTTCGGTCCCTAACAGGCAGATTAGAGCCGGATGAGCCCTTTTAGGAACTGAGTGCTTGGTAGGGACAACCACCCGCCACGAGAAAGCACATTGCCGTACGATAATTATTGGAAGCAGGCTTGCCTAGCAGGTTAGGGATCAGGCTTGCCTAGCCATGACTTATTAAAACGACATTAAATGGACTTCATCGGTACATGCAAGGAGGATTGGTGTTTAGATGAGAGGCAAGAACCCCCTGTAGACCGCATCTTGGCTTCGTCCGTAGTGCCTTGTCCAAGGGCCCTTGTGCACCACGAGTTGCTCACATTCCACACACGATGATGCCATCATGGTTTCCTCATACAGGACACATTGTTCGTCTGTGGGGTGGTAATCCCTTCATCTTGACCAGAAGCTCCACTCCACACGGAAAGCCGTCCACTGGTTGCGCCAGTGGGCATGTCGCTTCTTGGGGCAGCCACATTGGCTTCTAAATCCGGCAAATTGTCAAAAGTGGACCTTATCCTTCAACATCAACATCAAGGCAGGTTGGTTCCAGCAGCAACAGCCATGGTGCAGCAGAAGCAGCAGCAGCAGCAAGTTGGCACCAGCAGCTACTTCAGCGGCTGCAGCATGAGCACCAGGAGCAGCAACAGCAGGAATAAAGCCAGGAGACACAGCATCACCGTCATCCTCTGACTCTTTAAATCGCTCCCATGCCGAGGGGCTCACCTTCGCCATCCCTTGCCATGCTCGCCGACGCGTGCCAAACATCGCGTCGATGGCGCAGTTCGCACCGCAGGGCTCCATAAAATTGACCTCATCACGTTTGATGTAAAGCAGGTACGCTTGCCCAAAAAGAGCAGAGCCAGTACTGCACTTTCCTCCAGCCCAAAATACAGAAGCTGCTCTGGCAGTGGTGCCACTCTTAGCACAGTCCAGCAACGGAGCAAAAACTCATACAGCAATCTCAACAGCACAAAGACATTCGGCCACAAGATGGCCGCACACACATGCAGACGCCACAGAGTCTTGCACAGGCTATTATCTTATCTCTAGGCATCTGTCAAGCCTTTCCTGCAGAACTGACGGTGAACTTATTGTCAGCCGGACGAGGTGTCTCGTCTCCAGGCACCTATCAGTACATCACTGCTGCATTGACATTCCAGCCATGAAAAAAGCCATGAAAACAGTTACACCAAGCCCGTACTACCGAAGTTTTCTTGGGGTCGACTCGTATGCCGTCCGTCTTTGCCCTCGACATCACCACCGTATGTCAGCTCTGGCTGGTACAATGCGCACTTGAAACTTGGCAAACACAGTTGATTCTCAAGCAGCAACTGCAGCACTTGGCGCAGGTGCCCCACGTGATCCTCCGGCATTTTGCTGAACACCAGTATGTCGTCCAATTAAACCAGCAGGCCTGGTGAACACCAGTATGTCGTCCAATTAAACCAGCACGAAAAAATACAGAGCAAGGGGCCAAAGACTCTCGTCATCACAGCCTGGAACGTAGCCGGTCAAGGTCAAAGCAAAATCAGAACCTTGACGTCAAAGTGTCCAAGCGGCATACGGAATGCCGACATTGGAACATCCGCAGGCGTGATTCAAATCTGGTGAAAACCATTTTGCAGGTCCGGGGAGCTAAACACGGTAGCCCCTGCGAGCCAACCGAACAGATCATGTCATGGCCCGACCCCTCTTCACGGGCAATTAGGCGGTCAAGTCTTGATTGCTTCGGACGTAGGGACTTATAAGCAAACCCCTACACCACGAAGCTCCTCGCTCCTTGGCGCGCAGCGGAAGTCTTGCACTGTGGTGCCGCCGTCAGGCGGCGTCTCCACCACTCGGGCACCAGCCCGCAGCTAGCCCAATAAGGGCAGGCCGCAAACGTCTTGCAGCGAGCCGGCAGCGTCTTTCCNTGAACTCCCGCTTCCACCGCGGGCGCCTGCAGTACCTCGTCCGGTGGCGGGGCTACGGCGCCAACGACGACACCTGGGAGCCTGCTTCGCACTTGGGCACGCCCCGGCGGCAGTTCGCGAGTCCACGCAGTACACCCCACCAAACCCAAGCCGACGGCCTCGGAGCGGCCATCCTAAGGGGGGGGTCCTGTCATGAATCGCGCCCTAGCCCGAGCTCGAGCCGGCGCCCCGCGCCCTAAGCCTAAATCCAGCCTAGTCAGCCCTAACCCTAATCTGGGCTCCTCTAGAGGGTTCCCGAGGGACCCCGGGCATGGGAACGTCCTCCTGCAACTTCTAGATCTTTACAGAGGCCCTAGTGAGGCTACGCTATATAAGGAGGGGGGCCCCTCTTGGGCCCCCATCTCCAGCAATCTGTATCCTGCCTGCTCACCTCTCGAGCACTCTGTACTCTTGCCCCTCCAGTAATCCAAGACGCCTTGTGCATCGTGCTTCCAGTCTCTTGATCCTCGCTCGCAGTCCAGCTCCGCGTCCTAAGGCCCCGGGCCTCCGCCCGCCGCCTTACACCGGACGATTGTGTCTTGTCAAGTCATTGATTTGTCGTCTGCCTTTGATGTAATCTTAGGTGATCCCTTCGCTCTGTGCCACAGCGTCCGTGCTTTTGTAAACAGCGCACTTGTGTCGGCCGCAGTGGTCCTCGTCGTATTAAATTGCACAACGTCGACCATTTCTGTGTGTCACCACCTGTGCAAGACTCTTCTCTGCGGCGCTCAGTTGTGCAGATAAAGAAGCTTCTTCGCAAATAACCAGCTTCGGCTACATATTTGGGTGTTGTGAACGGTGAGTCTTCTCCTGACTCTGATGTGAGTATCGTGGCCTCACGTCGTCCGGCTCTTGACAAGTTGTTGGCAGAGTATTCGGATGTGTTCCCGGATGCACTTCCAGACGGATGGCCTCCCCATCGAGGCGTGGCTCATACAATTCCACTGGAGCCTGGCGCTGTGCCGCCGAACCATCCCACGTATCGACTGAGTCCTCTCGAATTTCGAGAGAGGCAATCCCAAGTGACGGAATTTCTCCGTAAAGGCCACATTGAGCCCTCGCAGTCCCCGTATGGTGCACCTATCCTCTTCCTTAAGAAGTAGGAGGGTAGTCTCCGGGTGTGCATCGATTACGGAGCCCTCAACAAGCTCACTGTCAAGAACCGATACCCGTTGCCTCGTATCGATGATCTATTCGATCGTCTCACGGAAGCTAAAGTGTTCAGCTCCCTCGACTTGCAGAGTGGGTATCATCAAAATCGTATTACTTCTGAGGACGTCCTGAAGTCAGCGCGTCGTACGCCTGTCGGACACTTCCAGTTCAAGGTGCTCACTTTTGGTCTGACGAACGCACATGCCACGTTTCAGGCAGTGATGACGGAAATTTATAGCCACCTTTTGTATGATTTCGTGCTGGTCTATCTGGATGACATACTGGTGTTTAGTAAAACGCCTGAGGATCATGTATGCCACCTGCGGAAAAGTTCGGCAGTTGCTACGTGAAGTCGTTTGTATGCCGAGACCTCCAAGTGTGTATTCAACCAGCCCGAATTGACGTACTTAAGGCATGTGGTGGGCAAAGACGGGGTGCGCGTCGACTTCAAAAAGACAGTGGTAGTAAAAGACTGGCCTGTGCCGCGGACTGTGCCGCAGTTGCGATCCTTTTTGAAATTCGCAAACTATGTCTGAAAATTCCTTCAAGGATATGGAACCAGGCAGGTAGACATGGCTGGTAGAGACGGCTGGAGACACCCCAGTTGTGAATACGGTTACAGCACGTGGAGAGTTGGGCACATCCAACCAGAGCTCCGATAGCACCAGGCACTTAGCTTACAGGAGATGCAGGCAATGCTCGCCCCACAATATGGGCGAGTAGTTTGCACATCTCATTGCACCCCCCATACACAGGGGTTGCTAGTAGGTCCCCTTGGACCAGCAGCCTCGTGCTGCTCCATCACGCCACAACGCGCTGAGCCTCCTTGGACATCCAGGGATGGCGTTTGGAGCCCCGACAGCTCATCAAACCACTTCCTCGACCTTAGCAGGTTGAACAGCCGGCAGAGGGGGACTAGGTGGCGCGCTTGAGTCAGCCGACTACATGCCTTCACACCAACACACTGAGGGATCAAGTCAGTGGCAGGTATAAGACACACCTGCTGAGACAATACTAACACAGTGTTGCTGAGCAAGGCCCGTGCACTAGGCAGGCAATGCAAAACATGGTAGCACGCTAGATCATACCCCCGAACACCAAAGCTGTAAAAGCAGACTGAGGGAGGGCACCAGGCGAGAGTACAGATCAGCGCCTGGCCGACAGTCAGGTTGCCGCCTACCTTCGGCACCGGGTGCTATGCCGTGCTTCATAGGCCAGCTACACGCCGTGCACAGCTGAACACGCAGGGGAAATGCTGACCAGGCAACGAAGATTGCCGTCGAGAAGAAGAGCCACTCAGCATCATTTATATCCGGTGCGTAGATGTCGAAGGCGAAAGGGTGGCACACATGCCGCTTCACCGATGACGGCTCCACGTACACTGGAATTCTGTCCACGCTTACACACAGAAATTACTGCAGCATTCAGAAGGATCCTTGCAGTGTCAGCCGTAAAACACGACCTTTTACGTGACTGGCTAGATGCAAGAACTCCCTGATACCAATGTAAGGTCCCTGTACCTAATCACACAGTTAGGGTCAGATTGTCCTGTTTGGGTTGCGGACATAGAGCATTTTCGAGACAACCCCTTACAGATTGGAACGCCAGCGCACACAGCGCACACATACGCACACAAAGCGAAGTCTCACCATGGGCACCGCCGGAAGGGGGCGACTCGACCGAAGGTCAGCAGCTGTCCCCGCAAGGGGCGCACCCATGGTACTTACAAAGAGCCAGCGAGGCCTGTGGCGGCGGCTGCGGCGGCAGGCACCTCGGCTGTTTGCTGGGCCGTCTCGGCTGCTCCCTCATCTGTTTGCTTGGCTGTTCGCTCGGCCTCGGCTATCTGCTCGGAGATTGTACAGCGGCAGCTTGCAGGCCCATGGCGCTAAATAAGCCCTGCTTACGTGGAGAGACTGCTTTCATAGACGCGGCAAAGACATTCCTTGCCGACTGATTGTGTTCAGGGAATGGTATCATAGATGCTGCAAGACCTTGTACACGGGTGTATTTCCATGTAACGCGGTGTG
Organism: Spirogloea muscicola; assembly: GCA_009602725.1. NCBI lineage: Eukaryota > Viridiplantae > Streptophyta > Zygnematophyceae > Spirogloeales > Spirogloeaceae > Spirogloea > Spirogloea muscicola. The sequence continues at coordinate 399,324 of WELB01000102.1, forward strand.
CTCCAATCATGATCACAGCCTAGTACGGCAGGTCTGCTCTCTCAGTCCTTTTCAGGATCTATGTACCTTGTCTTGCCATATAAAATATCCCAGTGGCAGCAGCAGAGCTGTGACATCTCTGCTCTTAATCACACAATTAGAGTCAGAATGTCCTGGTTTGGTTTCGAGCATAGGGTGTTTTGGAGACAACCCTCATACAGGAGAACGCCAACGCACATACGCGCACAGAGCGCAGCGGAAGTCTTACCCTGAGGCACCGCCCTAGGGCGGCGACTCTACCAATAGACTTACAGAGAGCCGGCAGGGCCCGCAGCGATGAGCTGCGGCGACGGGCTGGCAGCAGCCGGCAGCAGCAGAGCTGTGGCGGCGGCGGCAGCAGCAGGCAGCAGCGGGGCTGTGTCTCTCTCGGGCGTTGGTCGACTCCCGAGTCTGACCAAGGCCCACTACTTATAGCGGTTCTCCTGCCACCCCTCCCCTGAGGGTGTGACGAGGGTCGCCCCCAAGGCCCTCCCTTGGAGGGGCGGGCCTGATAAGGGGAACGACAAATACAACAGGCTGGCACACAGGGCCAGAGGCCTGTAGCACCAGTCCAAGGGACTAGCGCCAAGAGGCCGGCGCGCGAGTCCAAGGGACTGGCGCGCTGCACAGCATGAGTCCAAGGGACTAGCGCCAAGAGGCCGGCGCGTGAGTCCAAGGGACTGAGGCCATGCGGACACGGGACCGAGGCCATGCAGCCATGAGGCCGAGAGAGCTGGTCGATCTGGTCGGTCCGCGGGGCGCCGTCCTGAGGGACAGCTGACCCACCCGGCCGGCCTGCAGGGCGTGAGCCCGACGCGGGCGCGCCGACAAGGTACGGAGCCCGGGACCCTCGAACCGTACTTAGCTACACGGAGTGCAGCCAAGCTACCCGCACCGTTTGAGACTCCAAACGGTAGATACGCTACGCTCATGTAAGGTTATCGCGCGCCATTAGCACCTTCAAACGGCGGAAACGTTACATACCTCCCCACTGAGGTATTCGCGTCCTCAGGAACAAGAAGGGAGCACGACAGATACCCAGGGTGTTAAGCCCGGCGGGAAGTTTTGGACGTCGGATAGAAGAGGCTTGGCCTCCTGTCAAATACTTCTGGACGCGGGAAGGGCAATTGGCAAGATTGGCCGCTGGTTCCCGGGTATTGTGCTCAGGCCCAAAGCCGAGCCACTTGGTGAGGTACTCACGGGATCTACGACGCCCACGGAGAGTGTCCCGCTGTGACAGAATCTCCTCCACTTGAAACTCCTCCGCGCCATCAACAACGAGGGGAGGTGGGGGCGGTTGGACACGGCCACCCGTATGGTATGGCTCGAGTTGAGACACATGGAAAACGTTGTGGATTTTCCAATGTACCGGTGTATCAATCTCATATGCGACCTTGCCGATAAGGCGCATGACACGGAAAGGTCTCACCCACTTAGGTAGCAACTTAGGCGTACCGACAGCCCGCAAGACTAAGTGCTTAGTGCTCAAGAGCACTTGGGCACCGACGTCGAAGGACACATGCCTGCGACGGCGATCAGCATACTGCTTTTGCCGGTTCTGAGCAATTATCAAGAACTGCTTAGCCCTCCGCTGCCAGGAGAGTACCGGTGAAGCTTACAGCGGCCAGAACGCGCTCCGGCCTCCCCACCTGCAAAGGTGATCGGGGATGCTGACCATAATTCAGGAAGAAGGGTGTATTTTTGGTAGTCATGATAGGCATTGTTCACAGCATATTCCGCTGGAGCAAGATGCAAATCCCAGTCAGTTTGACTGGGGTTTACGAAGTGCCTGAGCATGTCTTCCAAAACCCGATTCATCCTTTCGGTCTGACCATGTTCCTGTAAAGATACGGAAGTATGGCATCTCCTCTTCCAAAGCTCACTCGTAGAGACGCAATCTGGGTGTGGACGTCCGAATGCCAGAAGGCATTTGAGATTATAAATGGTGTTCTGGTGTATCCACCCGTTTTAGCCTTGCCTCGAGAAGGCGTGCCAATTGATGTAGTTTGTGACGCCTCTTTGATCGTCATTGGTGCCGTTCTCTTGCAGGAGGGTCACCCCGTGGCATCTGAGAGTAGCCTGCTTTGTCCTGCAGAGCGTAACTCCGCTACGGGGGACCAAGAGCTCCTTGCTGTTGTGCACGCCATACGTGTGTGGCAATGCATTCTCAAGGGTGTTTAATTAAGGGTGTAACGGAACATTGCCCGTTGACCTAGTTCCACACACAACAGGGATTGAGCATACGTCAAGCACAGTAAGCTATGTGCATGTGCCATTCTGTTTCTAGTAGGTGTACCGCCCTGGAAGTATGAATGTTGCGAATTTGGTGAATCGCAACATTGCAGTGGCTGTTGTGGCGGCTGTGGCGGCACGCTTCAGGGGCTCCGACAGTAGACGTGCGGCCTACTCGTGGAGCTGCTCGGCAGTCCACCGCCTACTTCTCTAAGCTGTATGTGCGTATTCGTGATGGGTATGGCACAGACCCATGGTTTGCAGATGAAACCAATACACGCACCCTAGTGAATGACCAAGGATTCTGATGGCGAGGTAACGCCGTTGTAGTCCTAGACTGCAATGCCTTGCGCAGCAGTATCTTACAAGAGCTGCATGAGCCTCCGTATAGTGGTCATTTGGGTATGGGGAAAACAAAGAAGGCTGTCCAGCTTTTACTTTGGTGGCCGGACCCAAGAGTCCAAGTGAAGTCTTCGGTGAAGACTTGTACCACCTGCCAGCACAATAAGGCTTGCACTCATAAGCCTGCCGGGTTGCTCCAACCGTTGGAAATCCATACGAGGAACTGGTCTGATACAAGTTTGGATATTATCACCCGGTTGCCGATGTCGCGGAACGGCTATGACGCCATTGTCGTATTTGTGGATACTCCGAGTGAAATGGCAAATTTTGTGCCCACGACCACAAAGGTGTCGGCCAAGGAAATTTGCTGGTCTATTTCGTGGCGCGAGTATGGAAACTGCACGGAGTCCCCAAGCGAATCGTGTCTGACCGCAACCCTCGCTTTACCGGGCACTTCTGGCAAGAAGTGTGCAGGCTGATTGGCACCCAGCACTCCATGTCCACACGTTTCCACCCCCAAGCAGATCGTCAGACGGAACAGATGAATCGGGTTTCGCCGGACACGTTGAGGCACTTTGTAAAACCCAGTCAAAGTGACTGTGATGAGTATTTTGCTCCAGCGTAGTACAGCTGTGATCAACACTTTCCATGAGTACACCGACCGACGCCCTTCTTCCATAACAGCTGTCAGCATCCCCCAGCACCTTTACAGGTGGGGAGGCCGGAACGTGTGCCGGCCGGCCGCATTAACTTTTACTGGCAACCTACTGGAAGTTTAGCAGAGGGCTAGGCAATGCTTGGAGATTGCCCAGCAACGGCAAAAGCAGTATGCTGATCGACGTCGTCGTGATATAGATTTCGACGTGAGTGTTCAAGTGCTCTTCAGCACACAGCTTCTCTCCATGCGGGCTGTAGGCACGCCTAAGTTGCTGCCAATGTGGTTGACCCTATCGTGTAGTGCGCCTGATCGGCAAGGTCGCAAATGAGCTGTGTCCCTGTCTCTAATCACACAACTAAAGTCAGAACGTCCTGTTTGGGTTTTGGACATCGGGTGTTTTGGGGACAACCCCCTTACCGAGTGGAACGCCAGCGCACACTGCGCACACATATGCGCACATAGCGCAGCAAAAGTCTTACCCTGAGACACCGCCGGAAGGCGGCGATTCGACGAGGGTCAGCAGCTGTGCCCGCAAGGGGCGCAGCCATGGTACTTACTGAGAGCCGGCGATGCCCGCAGCAATGAGCTGCGGCGACGGGCTGGGCAGCAGGCGGCAGCAGCAGAGCTGTGGCGGCGGCTGCGGCAGCAGGCAGCAGCGGGGCTGTGCCTCTCTTGGCGTCACGGGTTCGACTGTCCAGTCTGGCCTCTGCCTACTACCGATAAGCGTTCCATCTGCCACCCCTCCCCTGAGGGTGTGACGAGGGTCGCCCCCAAGATCCTCCCCGGAGGGGCGGGCCTGACAAGGGGATACGACGAATCCAAGAGACACTGGCGCACAGCGCCAAGGGACTGGCGCTAAGAGAGTGGCGCACTAGGCCAAGAGCCTGCTCACGAGGCCAAGGGACTGAGGCCATGAGGCCATGAGTCTAGGCGAGCTGGCCCACCCGGCCGGCCTGCAGGGAGTGGGCCTGAGGGAGGAGAGAGGGAGAGCTGGCCCACCCGGCCAGCCCACAAGGCGTGGGCCTGGGGCGTGCGCACGTGGTACGGAGCCCGGGACCTCGATCCGTACTTAACTACATACAGTGGAGCAAAGCTACCGGTACCGTTTGGGACTTCCAAACGGTAGATACGATACGAACATGTAAGCTTACGGGCACCGTTGGCACACTCAAACGGAGGGGATGTTACAAGCTGGATAGGCCGGTACAATGGAAAGTCCACAGAGTATTCATGTGTCCCAGCTCGAGCCATTTCCTGCGGATGGTCGTGTCCAACTGCCCCCACCTCCCCTTGTCGTTGAGGAAAAAGAATAGTATGAGGTGGAGGAGGTCTTATCTCACCGCGACAATCTCCGTGGGCGACGTAGGTCCCGAGAGTATCTTGTATAGTGGTTAGGCTACGGGCCTGAACACAAGACGTGGCAACCTTCGGCTAATCTTGCCAATTGTCCGTCCGTACTACGTAAGTATCTTTTGCAGGGGCATGTCACCCCCTTGCGTCGTAGTATTGGACGCACCCGTCGGCAGTAATCTTTTGTCTCCTCTGTACCGTGTCCTTGTTCCCAAGGACGCGAGTATCTAAGTGGGGAGGATTGTAAGTCGCCCCTGTTTGGGAGAACCAAACGGTACCGGTAAGCGGCTTCACGCGCGCCACACGCGGGTCACGCGCTCACGCGCCAGTCACGCGCGGCACACGCCAGTCCCCAGGACTCGTGTACCATTCGTCGGGCTCGCGCCATGCGAGCCCGCACCTTGCGAGTTACGCGCCAGTCGTATCCGCATTGTGCGGGTCCGCTCCTCCGGGGGCCGGACCTTGGGGCTACCCTCGTCACACCCTCGGGGGAGGGGTAGCAGGTGGTACGCTATAAGTAGGCCGAGGCCAGACTCCTGAGTCAGATTAGTGACGACGAGAGAGAGGCACAGCCCTGCTTGCCTGCTGCCGCAGCCGCCGCCCCAGCCCTGCTGCTGCCGTCTGCTGCCCAGCCCGTCGCCGTAGCTCGTCGCTGCGGACATTGCCGGCTCTCCGTAGGTGCCATGGTTGCACCCCATCTGGGGATTGCTACAGAACCAGACCCTCTGTAGAGTCGCCGCCTTCTGGCGGGGCCTCAGGGTAACACTTCCGCGGTGCTATATGATGCACGTGTGTGCGCCGTGCGGGCTGGCGATCTACTATGTAGGGGGGGTAGTTCCTAAACCCCTAGGTCTGAACTCAATAAGGACGTACTAACCCCTAACTGCGTGTACAGGGATCAGGACGTCACACGTTGCATCTGCCAACCCTCCCCGAGGGTGTGACGAGGGTCGCCCCCCAGGTCCTCTCCTGGAGGGGCGAGCCTGACCAATGGGGACACGGAGCGACAACCTTTGGGCGGTACAAGGAGACACAAAGCGGCGCCCATTGGGCGGCACCAAGGAGGCGCGACGCGGCGCCTTGGGCGGAGCGACGCGGCGCCTCTGGCGGCTCCAAGGAGGCTCGAAGTGGCGACCCCTGGACGGAGCGCGTGCGGTGCGGAGCCCGGTGCCTCGGACCATGCTTAGCTACATTTAGTGGAGCCAAGCTACCGGTACCGTTTGGGACTTCCAACCGGTACATACAATACGATCATGTAAGGGCACCGGTACCGTTGGTACTCTCAAACGGAGGGAACTTTACAGGCTGGGCAGCAGGCGGCAGCAGCAGAACGGTGGCGGCGGGTTGGGTTTAGGGTTTAGGGTTTAGGGTTTAGGGTTAGCAGGCGGCAGCAGTAGAGCTGTGGCGGCGGCTGCGGCAGCAGGCAGCAGCAGGAGTGCGTCTCTTGGCGTCACGGGTCCGATTGAGAAGTCTGGCCTTTGTCTATTACTGATAAGCGTTCCATCTGCCACCCCTCCCCCGAGGGTGTGACGAGGGCTGCCCCAAGGTCCTCCTCCGGAGGGGCGGGCCTGACAAGGGAATACGACAAATCTGCCGGATGCTGCCGCGAGCCAGCGAAGCAGTGCCTGGCAGATGGAGACAACTCCCGGATGATGCCGCACGCGAGCGAAGCAGCGCCTCTCGGACAGTACAACCGGTGGAGGATGCCACGCGGTACGAAGCCCGGGGCTTCGGACCGTACTTAGCTACATACAGTGGAGCAAAGCCACCGGTACTGTTTGGGACTTCCAAACGGTAGATACGATACGATCATGTCAGATTACCAGCACCGTTGGCACCTTCAAACGGAGGGAACTTTATGAATACCTTGCTCCAGCGAGTATGCTGTGAACAACGCCTATCATGACTTCCAAAAGCACACCCTTCTTCCTGAACGTCAGCATCCCCGATCACCTTTGCAGGTGGAGAGTGTAAAGTCCCCACCCTTTACATGCCGTTTAAGCTTGGGTTGAACACTAAGGCGTAGTTTTGGCGCGCGGCCCAGTATCGTTGGCGTGCGACACATGGGCGACGCGCGAGAGTGACGAGCAGCGCGCCGCGGCTCGCCGGAGCTGCCGCCGCATGACCGCCGCACCACCGGCTACCCGGCGGTGCCGCCGGACTCGTATTGACATGCTTGTGACGCGTGTGGCACTGTGACGCGCCTGGCGGCGCCGCGGCGCGCAGGGCGGCGCTGCGCAGGGCGGCGCCACGCCGCGCATGGCGGCGCCGCCGCCCTCACAATCGTATCTCCCTTGTCGGGCCCGCCTTCTCGAAGGTGGGCCTTGAGGCGAGCCTCCCAGAGACCCCTGGGGAGGGTGGCACAAGTAGCACTATAAGTAGGGCTGAGACCAGCCTGAGGTCACCCGGTCCAAGTCAGCGAAGCCCACCCCAGAGAGAGGCGCGCAGCCTGCTGCCGCCTGCTGCTGCAGCCCAACGCCAAAACCCGTCCCTGGAGATCTATATCGGCTACTCTGAAGGTAGACTGCGGCTGCTCCCTTCGGGGACATTTGCTGGCCCGTACCGAGAGGTGAGTTACCGCCTGCCGGCGGCGCCTCAGTGCAAGGTATTTCGCTGCGTTTCAATGTGGTGCTTCTCTGTGCTGGGGTTTCGTCTCCAAACCACAGCGATCGAAACCAATAGTTACGTCCTAACCCCTAACCGTCTGTATAGGGCTCAGAACGTCACAGGGAGGCCGGAGCGCGTTCTGGCCGCAGTAAGCTTTACAGGTTACCTTCTGGAGGCTCAGCGGAGAGCTAAGCAGTCCTTCACAATTGCTCACAACCGGCAAAAGCAGTATGCTGATTTACGTCGCAAGAATGCAACCTTCGACGTGGGTGCCCCAGTGCTATTGAGCGATAAGCACCTAGCCTTGCAGGCCATGGGTACGCACAAGTTGCTGCCCAAGTGGGTTGGACCCCTTTGTGCAGTGCGCGTGGTCGTTAAGTCGCATATGAGCTTGATTTACCGGCACAATGGCAATTCAGTTGTCTCAGCTCGAGCCATACCATACGGATGGCTGTGTCCAACCGCCCCCACCTCCCCTCGTTCTTGACAACGAGGAAGAGTATAACGTGGAGGTAGTTTTGTCACACCGGGCCATACTCCGGGGCGTCTGTAAGTCTCGTAAGTACCATATCAAGTGGTTAGGCTCTGCGCCTAAGCACAGTACATGGGACTCTGGGCGGTCACTCTTGCCAATTGTCCTTCCCGTGTTCGACAGTATCTGACAGGACGCATTGCCTCTCTCTCCGTCGTCCAGTATCTTCTGTAGTGCTCCCTTCTTGTTTCCGAGGACGTGAACATCTAAGTGGGGAGGTATGTAACGTTCCCTCCATTTGGCAGTGCCACAGTGCCGGTAACCTTACATGATCGTATCGTATCTACCGTTTGGAAGTCCCAAACGGTACCGGTAGCTTTGCTCCACCGTATGTAGCTAAGTACGGTCCGAAGCTTACGTACCGCACGTGCACCCGCCCAGGGGGGCGCCGCTTCGTGCCTCCTTGGCGCCGTCCGAGGCGCCGCGTCGCGCCGCCCAAGGCGCCGCATCGCGCCTCCTTGGTGCCGCCCAAAGGGGGCGTCCCTTCGCGCCGCCAAGGGCCGTCGCTTCGTGTCCCCATTGGTCAAGCCCGCCCCTCCGAGAAGGGCCTTGGGGACAACCCTCGTCACAACCTCAGGGGGAGGGGTGGCAGATGGAACGCTTATCAGTAGCAGCCGAGGTCAGACTCCTCAGTCAGACCCGTGACGCCAAAAGAGGCACAGCCCTGCTGCTGGCTGCTGCTGCAGCCGCCGCCACAGCTCTGCTGCTGCCGCCTGCTGCCCAGCCTGCCGCCACAGCCTCGCTGCTGCCGCCTGCTGCCCAGCAGTCGCCGCAGCTCGTCGCTGCGGGCCTCGCCGGCTCTCTGTAAGTACCATGGGTGCGCCCCTTGCGGGGACAGCTGCTGACCTTCGGTCGAGTCGCCGCCTTCCGGCGGTGCCTCAGGGTAAGACTTCCGCTGCGCTATGGGCGCGCATCTGTGCGCTGTGTGCGCTGGCGTTCCACTCTGTACGGGGGTTGTCTTCAAAACACCCTTATCCGCAATCCAAACAGGACTTTCTGACCCTAACTGTGTGATTAGGGACAGGGACGATAAAGCCCCACCCCCCCAAGAATCAATCCGGGGGATCGGCACGTTCTTGCTCAACACCTTCAGCAATCTATGACCCCGTGTACCTGACTATGCTGCCCTATTCCTGTCCTATTCATCCTCCTCCTTCACTTGTTTGCATACATGCAAATCTTATCTGTCCTCATGGCCACGTCGGCGTCGTCATCTTCCACGAGCCAAATTGGGGCAGCGTTCTGCTCTCCTCAGCATCGTGGGCATCGGTGCAAGCCGCTCTGCTGTGCTTTGACTGCTCTGCGATTTGGCTGAGGGTCCTGTCCTCCACGAGTCATCCTGGGGCAGTGTTCTGCTCTTCACAGCATTGTGAGCATCGATGCAACCTGCTGTCCGCTGGCTTGCAAGGCTGCAGCAGCATTGGGCATAAGCTCCAAAACGGAGGAGCTACGGTAACGGTCGTATGCTCCAAGACGGAGGAGCTGCGCTTTTGGTTGTATGCTCGAAGACAAAGGAGCTGCGGTAACGGTCGTAAGCTCCAAGACGGAGGAGCTGCGGTATCGGCTGTATGCACAAAGACGGAGGAGCTGGAGTATCGGCTGTATGCTCCAAGACAGAGGAGCCTTGTTCGGTAGCTGTCGTGTGGACCTGTGTCTGTGGTCCTTGCTGTCTGTGCAATCTTGCTTTTGTCATCGCCATCCTGCTGTGGTGCCATCCTGAAAGCAGCACTTGCCTCCCACCGCTGCCGTTCTGCAGCTTAATGTAAGAGACGGCAGGACCTTGGTCCGGCAGGATCGTGGTATCGTAAAATTGGTAGTGAAGGCGGCTGCGGTGGCGACGGCGGTCGTGGTGGTGCTAGCGGTTGTGCTGTGGTCTGCGAAGTTTGTCGTGGGGTTGTCATGATGGCCATGCCATGGTCGGATAGCGGGGCCTGCGCTTCAGCCGAGGCCTTGCACACGGCGTGGCAACGCAGCAACGTGCACGGGCTTTGATTCAAGATCATCACAGTTGTCCTTATCGGCAGCAGGTCGAGATGGCAGCGGCTCGACAATGTTGAAGTCGTCGTCGTCTGTTGTGGATTCAGGTCCGTCGTTGTCCAGTCTTTCAGTGGAAGGTCTCAAAGCAGAAAAAGGAGCTTAGGTCATGTAGCCGTCTAGCGTGAGATGGCGCTGTCGTCGCGCTATTCCTCAGTCGCTCGTCGTCGTCGTCGTTGGATAGCTTCTGTAACGTTTCCTCCGTTTGAGAGTGCTAACGGTGCGCGACCTTACAAGAGCGTAGCGTTTCTACCGTTTGGAGTCCCAAACGTTGCGGGTAACTTGGCTGCACTCCGTGGAGCTAAGTACGGTTCGAGGGTCCCGGGCTCCGTACCCCGTCCGCACGCCTCAGGCTCACGCCCTACGAGCTGGCCGGGTGGGTCAGCTCTCCCTCAGGCCAGCGCCTTGCGGGCTGGCAGGGTGGGCCAGCTCTCCCTTCAGGCCAGCGCCCTGCGAGCTGGCCGGGTGGGCCAGCTCTCCCTCAGCAGTACCCTGCCGGCTGGCCGGATTGGCCAGCTCTCTTGGCCTCATGGCCGCATAGCCTCGGTCCTGTGTCCTCATGGCCTCAGTCCCTTGGCCCCGTGAGCCAGGCTATTGGCCTGGCGCGCCACTTCCTTGGCGCTAGTCACTGTGCAGCGCGCCAGGCCCTTGGACTCACGCGCCGGCCTCTTGGCGCTAGTCCCTTGGACTCGTGCTACAGGCCTCTGGCCCTGTGTGCCAGCTTCTTGTATTCGTCGTGTCCCCTTGTCAGGCCCGCCCCTCCAAGGGAGGGAGGGCCCTGGGGGCGACCCTCGTCACACCCTCAGGGGAGGGGTGGCAGGAGAACCGCTATAAGTAGTGGGCCTTGGTCAGACTCCGGGGGGAGTCGACCAACGCCCGAGAGAGACACAGCCCTGCGGCTGCCTAGCCAGCCCCGCTGCTGCCTGCTGCTGCCGCCGCCGCCACAGCTCTGCTGCTGCCGCCTGCTGCCAGCCCGTCGCCGCAGCTCATCGCTGCGGGCCCTGCCGGCTCTCCGTAAGTCTATTGGTAGAGTCACCGCCCTAGGGCGGTGCCTCAGATAAGACTTCCGCTGCGCTCGGTTCACGTATGTGCGTCGGCTTTCTCCTGTATGAGGGTTGTCTCCAAAACACCCTATGCTCGAATTCAAACCAGGACACCTAACTCTAACTGTGTGATTAGATGCAGAGATGTCACAGCTTCCTTCTTGCGTGCGAGGAACCCGGCTTCGTGGGTGGTGGCGGTGTTGGGTGATGGCGGTGTTGCTTTTGGCGGCGCTCCGCCAGAGGCTGCGTGCCTGCCGCAGGCGTCCGCTCTGGTGCGGCAACTTACCCGAAATTCTGGCTGTAGTCCGTTCGTCCCGGCTCTGGCCCTGTGTTCCAGCCTCTTGTAATCCTCGTGTCCCCTTGTCAGGCCCGCCCCTCCAAGGGAGGGCGCTGGGGGCGACCCTCGTCACACCCTCAGGGGAGGGGTGGCAGGAGAACCGCTGTGAGTAGTAGGCCTTGGCCAGACTCCGGAGTCCGACCAACGCCCGAGAGAGACACAGCCCTGCTGCTGCCTAGCCAAACCCGCTGCTGCCTGCTGCTGCCGTCGCCGTCACAGCTCTGCTGCTGCCGCCTGCTGCCAGGCCGTTGCCGCAGCTTATCGCCGCGGGCCCTGCCGGCTCTCCGTAAGTCTATTGGTAGAGTCACCGCCCTAGGGCGGTGCCTCAGGATAAGACTTCCGCTGCGCTCGGTGCACGTATCGTCGGCGTTCTCCTTTATGGGGGTTGTCTCCAAAACACCCTATGCTCGAGCTTAAACCAGGACACCTAATTCTAACTGTGTGATTAGATGCAGAGATGTCACAGCTTCCCTCTTGCGTGCGAGGAACCCGGCTTTGTGACATCTCTGCTCTTAATCACACAGTTAGAGTCAGAATGTCCTGGTTTGGATGAGTATAGGGTGTTTTGGAGACAACCCTCATACAGGAGAACGCCAACGTACATACGCGCACAGAGCGCAGCGGAAGTCTTACCCTGAGGCACCGCCCTAGAGCGGTGACTCTACCAATAGACTTACAGAGAGCCGGCAGGGCCCGCAGCGATGAGCTGCGGCGACGGGCTGGCAGCAGCCGGCAGCAGCAGAGCTGTGGCGGCGGCGGCAGCAGCAGGCAGCAGCGGGGCTGGCTAGGCAGCCGCAGGGCTGTGTCTCTCTCGGGCGTTGGTCGACCCCGGGAGTCTGACCAAGGCCCACTACTTACAGCGGTTCTCCTGCCACCCCTCCCCTGAGGGTGTGACGAGGGTCGGCCCCAAGGCCCTCCCTTGGAGGGGCGGGCCTGACAAGGGGACACGACAAACACAACAGGCTGGCACACAGGGCCAGTGGCCTTTAGCACGAGTCCAAGGGACTAGCGCCAAGAGGCCGGCGCGCGAGTCCAAGGGACTGGCGCGCTGGACAGTGACTAGCGCCAAGGAGGTGGCGCGCCAGGCCAATAGCCTGGCTCACGGGGTCAAGGGACTGAGGCCATGCAGCCATGAGGACTGGAGAGCTGGTCAATCCGGTCGGCCCGCGGGGCGCCGGCCTGAGGGAGAGCTGACCCACCCGGCCGGCCTGCAGGGCGTGAGCCCGAGGCGTGCCGACAGGGTACGGAGCCCGGGACCCTCGAACCGTACTTAGCTACACGGAGTGCAGCCAAGCTACCCGCACCGTTTGGGACTCCAAACGGTAGATACGTTACGCTCATGTAAGGTTATCGCGCGCCGTTGGCACCTTCAAACGGCGGAAACGTTACATACCTCCCCACTTAGATGTTCACGTCCTCGGGAACAAGAAGGGAGTACGACAGATACCCAGGGTGTTAAGCCCTGCCTTCCCGGCGGGAAGGTTTTGGACGACGGAGAGAAGAGGCTTGGCATCCTGTCAAATACTTCTGGACGCGGGAAGGGCAATTGGCAAGATTGGCCGCTGGTTCCCAGGTATTGTGCTCAGGCCCAAAGCCGAGCCACTTGATGAGGTACTCACGGGACTTACGACGCCCACGGAGAGTGTCCCGGTGTGACAAGATCTCCTCCACTTGAAACTCCTCCGCGCCATCAACGACGAGGGGAGGTGGGGGCGGTTGGACACGGCCATCCGTATGGTATGGCTCGAGTTGAGACACATGGAAAACGTTGTGGATTTTCCAATGTACCGGTGTATCAATCTCATATGCGACCTTGCCGACAAGGCGCATGACACGGAAAGGTCCAACCCACTTTGGTAGCAACTTAGGCGTACCAACAGCCCGCAAGACTAAGTGCTTAGTGCTCAAGAGCACTTGGGCACCGACGTCGAAGGACACATGCCTGCGACGGCGATCAGCATACTGCTTTTGCCGGTTCTGAGCAATTATCAAGAATTGCTTAGCCCTCTGCTGAGCTTCCAGGAGAGTACCGGTAAAGCTTACAGCGGCCGGAACGCGCTCCGGCCTCCCCACCTGCAAAGGTGATCGGGGATGCTGACCATAATTCAGGAAGAAGGGTGTGTTTTTGGTAGAGTCATGAAAGGCATTGTTCACAGCATATTCCGCTGGAGCAAGATACACATCCCAGTCAGTTTGACTGGGGTTTACGAAGTGCCTGAGCATGTCTTCCAAAACCCGGTTCATCCGTTCGGTCTGACCGTCCGTCTGGGGATGGAAAGCCGTGGACATGGATTGCTTCGTGCCGAGAAGCCTGCACACTTCTTTCCAGAAGTGACCCGTGAAGCGAGGATCGCGGTCAGACACGATGCGCTCGGGTACTCCGTGCAGTTTCCATACGCGGTCCACAAATATGCCAGCGAATTCCTTAGCGGAAACCCTTGTGGTCGTAGGTACAAAGTGCACCATTTTACTCAAACGATCCACAAACACGACAATGGCGTCATAGCCGTTGCGCGTCTTGGGCAACTGGGTGATGAAATCCACACTGACATCAGACCAGTTTCGCGGTGGAATAGCCAAAGGTTGGAGCAACCCGGCAGGCTTGTGAGAGCGTGCCTTACTACGCTGGCAGGTGGCACAAGTCTTCACAAAAGACTTTACGTGACTTGACAAGCGCGGCCACCAAAAGAGAAGCTGGATAGCTTTCTTTGTCTTTCCCATACCCAAATGACCACTGTACGGAGGCTCATGCATCTCTTGCATGATACTAGTGCGCAAGGCATTGCAGTTGGGCACCACAATGGCGTCACCTCGCCACCAGAAGCCTTGGTCATGTACTACTGTGCGTGGTTTGGTTGCAGATGCAAACCAAGGGTCTGTGCCATACCCATCACGAATACGCACATACAGCTCAGAGAGGTTGGTGGTGCTCTGCGCTGCGGCCCCACGGGTAGGCCGCACGTCTGCAGTCTGAACCCTTGTGGCACACAAGACAGGCGCCACAGCAGCCCCTACAATGTTGCGGCTCACCGGGTCCGCCACATTGATACGTCCAGGGCGGTACAACCACTGGAATCGGAATTGTGCCATGCTCTCAGCCCACCGAGCTTGACGCCTGCTCAATTGCTGCTGTGTGTGAAAGTAGGTCAACGGGCAATGATCCGTTACGACCGTAAATTCGACACCCTCGAGATAGCATCGCCACACACGGAGGGCGTGCACAACAGCAAGGAGCTCCTGCTCACCCGTAGTATAATTTCGCTCTGCAGGACTGAGCAGGCGACTTTCGAATGCTACGGGATGACCCTCCTGCAGGAGAACGGCACCAATGCCGATCAAAGAGGCGTCACATACGACTTCATACGGCACGCCTTCTCGAGGCAAAGCCAAAACGGGTGGTGATACCAGGACCCGTTTTATATCCTCAAACGCCTTCTGGCATTCGGACGTCCACCCCCATGGTACGTCCTTACGAGTGAGCTTCGTAAGAGGAGATGCCATGCTTCCATATCCTTGAAGGAATTTTCGGAAATAGTTTGCGAATCCCAAAAAGGAACGCAACTGCGGCACAGTCCGCGGCACAGGCCAGTCCTTTACTACTACTGTCTTTTTGGGGTCGACGCGCACCCCGTCTTTGCCCACCACATGCCCTAAGTACGTTAACTCGGGCTGGTTGAATACACACTTGGAGGTCTTGGCATACAGATGGTTTTCACGTAGCAACTGCAGAACTTTCCGCAGGTGGCGTACGTGATCCTCAGGCGTTTTACTGAACACCAGTATGTCATCCAGATAGACCAGCACGAAGTCATACAAAAGGGGGCCAAATACTTTCGTCATCACTGCCTGAAACGTGGCAGGTGCGTTGGTCAGACCAAAGCTCAGCACCTTGAATTGGAAGTGTCCGACAGGCGTACGAAACGCTGATTTCGGAACGTCCTCAGGAGTGATACGAATTTGATGATACCCACTTTGCAAGTCGAGGGAACTGAACACTTTAGCTTCCGCGAGACGATTGAAGAGATCATCGATACGAGGCAACGGGTATCGGTTCTTGACAGTGAGCTTGTTGAGGGCTCGGTAATCGATGCACATCCGGAGACTACCGTCCTTCTTCTCAACGAAGAGGATAGGCGCACCATACGGGGACTGAGAGGGCTCAATGTGGCCCTTACGGAGCAATTCCGTCACTTGGGATTTCATCTCTCGAAATTCGAGAGGACTCAGTCGATACATGGGACGGTACGGCGGCACAGCGCCAGGCTCCAATGGAATTGTATGAGCCACGCCTCGATGGGGAGGCAATCCGTCTGGAAGTGCATCCGGGAACACATCCGAATACTCTGCCAACAACTTGTCAAGAGCCGGACTACGTGAGGCCACGAAGCTCACTGCAGAGTCAGGGGGAGACTCAGCATTCACAACACCCAAATATGCAGCCGAAGCTGGTTGTTTGCGAAGAAGCTTCTTCATCCGCACAGCTGAAAGCCGCAGAGAAAAGTCTCGCATGGGTGGTGGTACACACGAATTGTCGACGTTGTGCAATTTAAAACGACGAGGACCACAGCGGCCCACACAAGTGCGCTGTTTACAATCAAGCACGGATGCTGTGGCTTAGAGCCAATCGTCACCTAAGATCACATCAAAGGTAGACGACAAGTCGATGACTTGACAAGACACAACCGTCTTGTAACTTTGGATGCGAAGGGGCACTTTGCAAAGGCCCAAGACTTTTACATTGTGACCATTGGCCATTGTAGCTTGCAATACATCAATGGGTTGCACAGGCAAACCATTGTTACACACAAAAGTCTTACTAGCACAGGATACCGAAGCACCTGTGTCTATAAGGATTTGGGCTGGTTGACCAGCCGCTAGGCTGGTGAACAGCATACTTGGCGTCGAAGCACAAAGTGCAACGTCACCTGCCGAAGCAAGACTGAATTTGCGAACTACATAGATGAGAAGTTTCCTGGGTGATCCAGCAGCACCAGGTACTACGTGGGGATGGCTTGCTGTGTAGCGACAGAGCAAGGACAGGCCCGGTGGTGGTAGAGGATTCAGTCCTCGCCTGCATCGGACGATGAGAAACACAGGGTCGTGAGCCCCATGATGATTCACCCACTTCAGATACATTTGAGCAGCTGATTGCACTTGGTTGCGGGGAACCCAGACAACAAGGGGACCACCTTTCACCAAGGCCTGCATTAGCGTATGCAGGGAGCGAGCGTACTACGGGTACAGGAAACTGCGGACAAGCATGTCCTACATGGTCACACAGCATGCGCATCATTCAGTTGAGGACTCCACACGGTACTTGAGGAAAGGCACTCACGTGTGCCCTTGCCTTTATACTGCCCCTTGGGGCCGGGTGGAGCCGATTTGCCTGATGATGGGTGCTTGGGAGCTTGGGTGCAATCACGGATGCGATGGCTCTTCTGGCCACACCGGTAGCAAGCCCGGTCCTCTTCGGGGACAAAGGACGCGGGCTTGACTGGGCGCCGTGGCCCCACATAGGGCTTGCCAGTGGTGTTTGGCATACTACTGGGGCGACGCTTCGAAGATGAAGGCGCAGCCGGAACGACGACTTCTGCCAGGGGACGCTTGCGCGGATACATCGCGAAAGTGATGCGCGCTTGCTCAATCAAGCGATCCAGAGTGTCCACTGGCTGGAAGGTTACAGCATCCAATTGGGCAAGGAGGGCCACGTGCTCGGGTAGACCTGCCTTAAAACGCTGGCACTGGTCAGCGTTGTCCATGGGCTTGGTGTCGAGCTTCGACAACAGCATGTGGAAGCGCCGCACATAGTCTTCGAAGTCGTTATTACTCATGCGGATAACATCAAGTTCATTTCTCGCATTGAGTTCGGCGTGCACCTCGCCGTACATACTTGACAACGATCTTACGAAGAAATCCCACTGATTGTACACAACGGAAGTGGAGGATTTCTTGACGCTTTCCCACCACTGGGCGGGATCGCCTGAGAGATACGTGGCCGCGAGCCCGACACGGTGTTGTGTGCCGGTACCACATTGTACGAACCACGCAAGAATCTCGGCAAGCCAAGCGTTGAGGCCGCCGCGGAAGGACTGTCCACTGAACTTGGCCGGTGAGGCGGGCTTGGCACGCCCCACCTGCGACTCACGGAGTTTGGCCTTGAGTTTTCGGACACGCTTTTCGCCCTTGGTTACTCGGGCGACAAGCGCTTGTACTTCTTCCAACAGCGCTCCCGAGAAGGAAGCTACTGCTGGGTCCCCACACACCGGGACCGCAGCCTCGTGGAGCTCCTGAAGGCGCGCACTGCGCCTTGCGTCGTCGGAGGTTAAAACGTCCGGAGCCGTCGGAGCCGTCGCCTGGAGCTCCCCTAGATCGTCGGCAAGATCCTCGACCTCAAGAGGTGGAACAGCCGGTGGAGGAGGACTAGGGCATGTACTGGAGTCCGGCGACTCCATGCCTGATACCACACACTGACGGATCAAGTCAGATGCGGCAGACATATCGAGGATCCATACTGGCAAGAAGTACTCAGAAGGACTGGTGCCCCAGACCCACGAGCAATCAAGACAGCACATGCGTTATACCTCCAAACCACAAAGCTGTACGAACAGCAAGAGGGAGGGACCAGGAGTGGACGAACCAACCAAGTCCTGGCATACGGTCAGACTTTGCCGCCCACCGGCGACCGGGTTCGCTTCCGTGCCGTACTGGCCGGCAATCCGCCGGACACGGGTGGTTTACGCTGGTACGTGCTGACCTAACACGATAGCTTGTTGCCGGGACGAAGAGCCACTTGGCATCTTGAGGGCCCCGTACGTGGATGTCGAAGGCGAGAGGGTGGCACACGTGCCGCTTCGCCGATGACAGGTCCACGTCTACGCTGGAAAATTGCACTCGAATGAGAAAAAAATAGTCCAGCATACAGAGGGATCCATGCACTGTCAGCAGTAAAACACAACCTTTTACTTGACTGGCCAGATGCAAGAACACCTCTGATACCAATGTGACATCTCTGCTCTTAATCACACAATTAGAGTCAGAATGTCCTGGTTTGGATTCGAGTATAGGGTGTTTTGGAGACAACCCTCATACAGGAGAACGCCAACGCACATACGCGCACAGAGCGCAGCGGAAGTCTTACCCTGAGGCACCGCCCTAGAGCGGTGACTCTACCAATAGACTTACAGAGAGCCGGCAGGGCCCGCAGCGATGAGCTGCGGCGACGGGCTGGCAGCAGCCGGCAGCAGCAGAGCTGTGGCGGCGGCGGCAGCAGCAGGCAGCAGCGGGGCTGGCTAGGCAGCCGCAGGGCTGTGTCTCTCTCGGGCGTTGGCCGACTCCCCCCGGAGTCTGACCAAGGCCCACTACTTATAGCGGTTCTCCTGCCACCCCTCCCCTGAGGGTGTGACGAGGGTCGGCCCCAAGGCCCTCCCTTGGAGGGGCGGGCCTGACAAGGGGACACGACAAATACAACAGGCTGGCACACAGGGCCAGTGGCCTTTAGCACGAGTCCAAGGGACTGGGGCCAAGAGGCCGGCGCGTGAGTCCAAGGGACTGGCGCGCTGGACAGTGACTAGCGCCAAGGAGGTGGCGCGCCAGGCCAATAGCCTGGCTCACGGGGTCAAGGGACTGAGGCCATGCAGCCATGAGGACTGGAGAGCTGGTCAATCCGGTCGGCCCGCGGGGCGCCGGCCTGAGGGAGAGCTGACCCACCCGGCCGGCCTGCAGGGCGTGAGCCCGAGGCGTGCCGACAGGGTACGGAGCCCGGGACCCTCGAACCGTACTTAGCTACACGGAGTGCAGCCAAGCTACCCGCACCGTTTGGGACTCCAAACGGTAGATACGTTACGCTCATGTAAGGTTATCGCGCGCCGTTGGTACCTTCAAACGGCGGAAACGTTACAGGCTTCGTGGGTGGTGGCGGTGTTGGGTGATGGCGGTGTTGCTTATGGCGGCGCTCCACCAAAGGCTGCGTGCCTGCCGCAGGCGTCCGCTCTGGTGCGGCAAACTACCCGAAATGCTGACTGTAGTCCGTTCGTCCCGGCTCTGGCCCTGTGTTCCAGCCTCTTGTAATCCTCGTGTCCCCTTGTCAGGCCCGCCCCTCCAAGGGAGGGCCCTGGGGGCGACCCTCGTTACATCCTCAGGGGAGGGGTGGCAGGAGAACCGCTGTGAGTAGTAGGCCTTGGCCAGACTCCGGAGTCCGACCAACGCCCGAGAGAGACACAGCCCTGCTGCTGCCTAGCCAGCCCCGCTGCTGCCTGCTGCTGCCGCTGCCGCCACAGCTCTGCTGCTGCCGCCTGCTGCCAGCCCGTCGCCGCTGCTCATTGCCGCGGGCCCTGCCGGCTCTCCGTAAGTCTATTGGTAGAGTCACCGCCCTAGGGCGGTGCCTCAGGATAAGACTTCCGCTGCGCTCTGTGCACGTATGTGCGTTGGGGTTCTACTGTATGAGGGTTGTCTCCAAACAACCCTATGCTCAATTGCAAATCAGGACACCCTGACTGTGATTGTGTGATTAGATGCAGAGATGTCACAGCTTCCTTCTTGCGTTCGAGGAACCCGGCTTCGTGGATGGTGGCGGTGTTGGGGGATGGCGGTGTTGCTTATGGCGGCGCAGCGATCGCCAGAGGCTGCCTGCCTGCCGCAGGCGTCCGCTCTGGTGCGTCAATTTACCCGAAATGCTGACTGTAGTCCGTTCGTTGCCTGACTGGGCCTCGTCGCAGAGTAAGGAGCCGAGGTCTGTAGCGGTGTGGCATGGCGCTGTCGTCGCGCTCTTCCCCCCTTTGCTCGTCGTCCGTGTGAGGTGGCGCTGTCGTCGCGCTCTGCCTCAGGGCATCTGCGTCGAATGGCGTCCTTCTCGCGCGCAAGGTACCCAGCGTCTCTATCAATGAAAGGATGTGGGAATAACGGCTGTAGGTTAGGTAGCCGTATCCAAGGCAAAGCTACTGGGGATGGAATGTATATTGCAGCGTCTGCCGAGACTGTCTGCTACAGGAAATGGAGCCCTCTATATAGGAGGGTCCCTGACGCGGTGCCGCCGCCAGGGCCCGGTGATCGGAGCCCTCGCCCAGCAGTGGCCGTGGTGGTACCACCGCTGGGCAGGTGGCCGGAACCTTTGCCTGGCGGTGGCAGTGGTGTCTAGATGGCGACACGTGCGGCCAAGCCCAAGCATCGTCACAACAACTGGATATAATTAGGATACTTCTATGATCTTTGACATAATATCACTGATGTGACGTGTCCGTCACCGTACCCTATGGTACATTTGGTGAACATCCAATGGTACCAGTAATTTGACAAGACCTCGTATGTAGCAACTTCAGTCTCTCAAAGCATGCCAAGCTCCTTGTCTGTAAATATGGAGACTTCTTGGACTTTCCCCATGCCCCGCAAAATTGCCTTGTGCAGCCCGTACGCCGCCCAGGCTACGAATGAGCAGGTTGATGGACCTGCTCGCGGTGTCGTACCCGCTCATCAGGGGAGGCCATGCGACCCTCTACACAGCCTTGGGGGAAGAGTGGCAGGTGAAGTACTTTGAAAAGTGCAGGCTGTGACTGTAACATTCCCCCCCTTTTGGGCGCCAACGGTGCCGGTCACCTTACATGAGCGTATCGTATCTACTGTTCGAAGTCCCCAACGGTGCGGGTAATTTCGCTGCACTCCGTGTAGCAAAGTACGGTCCGAAGCCCCCGAGCTCCGTGCCGCACGTGCAGGCGGCTTCGCCCGCCAGGTTGTCTGAGAAACGCTGCTTCGCTCGCGCGCAGCATCGTCCGGGAGTTGTCGTACTCCTTCCGGCGGACGCGGCTTCGCTCGCGCGCGGCATCGTCCGGGTATATCTCCATCCGCCAGGCGCCGCTTCCTTCGCGCGCGGGAGCGTCTGGCAAATCCGTCGTCCCCTGGAGTTTCCCTTCAGCCGCCAGGCGCCGCTTCGCTCCCGCGTGGCAGCGTCCGGCAGATCCGTCTTGTTCCCTGGACTCTCACCCTAGCCGCCATGCGCTGCTTCCCTCCGCCGTGGCAGCGTCCGGCATATTCGTCGTTCCCCTTGTCTGGCCCGCCCCTCCGAGGGAGGGCTATGGGGGCGACCCTCGTCACGCCCTCTGGGGAGGGGTGGCAGGAGAAACGCTACAAGTAGTGGGCTTGGCCTGGACCCAGCAGTCCGACCAGCGCCGAGAGAGACACAGCCCTGCTTCTGCCTAGCCAGCCCCGCTGCTGCCTGCTGCTGCCGCCGCCGCCACAGCTCTGCTGCTGCCGCCTGCTGCCAGCCCGTCGCTGCAGCTCATCGCTGCGGGCCCGGCCGGCTCTCTGTAAGTCTATTCGTAGAGTCACCGCCCTAGGGCGCTGCCTCAGGAAAAAATTTATCTGCGCTCTGTTTGCAAGTGTGCGATGGCGTTTCCCTGTATGAGGGTTGTCTCTTAAACACCGTATGCTTGGTTCCAAACCAGGACATTCTGACTAACTGTATGGTTAGGGACAGGGATGTTACAGTGACTGGGAGCAATCGGACCAGGCGGGATCAATGAGATGAGAGAGTGCGAGCCTGCCTGTCCTCGCGTGTCTCATGACCTCGGCCCAGAGCGCGTGGCAGGTGCGCATGGAGACCTCGTGGAGGAGCCTTGCTGGGTTGACGACTTGGCAGATACGCTGCTGACCTTCATGCCATCCATCCACGCTGAACTTCCTGCATTTAAGCCCCATACTCGCTACTGCTGTGGTTATGGGCTTACAAATAGCTACAGCGCATCTCCACACAGAGCAACTAGACCTGGTCCATATGAGGCTAGCATTCGAGAGTTCTCAAGCTCTCCAACATAATCCGCGCACCAATCAGCGGCTGTATCAGGAAAAATGGCATGGAAGTTCCGGAAGATTTCGGCAGTGAGCTCCAGCAGTGAGCTGCAATACCAAGCAGCCGCAGAGATGCATCTCGAAATGGGCGTCCTTGCAACTTATAGTCTGGTGTCGGCCCAGCGGAAGCGGAAGCAAATCCGTGTCTTGGGTGTGACGAGCTTAGCTTCAGTTCTACTCCTGAGGGGCGGGCCTGACGAAGGGGCAACGGTTACACGCGCTGCAAGACGCTAGTGGTGTAACGCTCCCACCGTTTGTGGGCGTTAAAGCGTTACAATTGATTTATTGCCACGTGACCGACCTTGTAACGATCCCGCCGTTTGATGATGCCACACGGTGCTGTCAGCGTTACAATGGCCGCTAGCCTTTTGACGGACAAGTGGCCCATCCAGGTGGTGGGCGGGCTGCTTGACGGGCAATGGGCCCGCCCAGGTGCGGGCGAGTCCCGCCCGTCCTGGATCAATCCTCGCCAGTCTCCACCCTGCCAAGGGTGAAAACTTTGGCCTGGGACGACCCGCTGCGACCCGCTCACACCCAGGATTTGGGTAAGGGGGAAAGACTAGTAGCCTTAGGCCGAGACCTGACAGGGGTCAGACCGGTGAAGCCTGAGAGCAGCCTTGCTGCTGCCTGCCGCCGCAGCCGCCGTTGAGCCTGCTGCGGGGCTTCCTGCGGGGAGTCCGTGGCTGCGCCCCTTGGTGGACAGCTGCTGGCTCGCGCCCAGGAGGGGGAGCCGCCGCCTGACAACGGCGCCACAGGGCCTGTAATAAGCCGACCCTGTACACAGGCAACTAGGGGTTCATGTCCTTATTGGATCGGACAAAGGGGGTTTAGGAGCAAACTCTCTACAGGAAGAAGCACTCGCGCATAGGCGCGCAGCGGAAGTCTTGGCCCTGTGGCGCAGCCGTCAGGCAGCGTCTCCACCTCCTGGGCACCAGCCCGCAGCCAGCCCACCAAGGACCAGCCGCGGACGCCTCGAGCGAGCCGGCAGCGATCTGCCGGCGACGGGCTGCGGCAGCAGGAAGCAGCAGGGCTGCGCCTCTCTCTGGCTTCAACGATCCGAGCTCCCCTAGTCGGGTTGAGGCCAGACCATTACCACCACCCTTCTGCCGAATCTAACGAGGACGACTTACCCTGACTGCATGTGTAGGGGCGACGTTGTTACATGATAGCTCCCCACTCTGGTGTTCACGTCCTCGGGAATAACGAGAATGAAGCCGAAAGGTATCCTTACAGAACGCCCAAAGTGTGCGGCCTCGACCAAGCCCAGGAAAACCACCAACCATGGCCAGGTAGTCCGAAAGGGTAGTTGGACAATCTGCCAAAGTGGCCGCAAGCTCCCACGTCTTGTGCTCAGGCCCATAACTGAGCCACTTCACCAGATACTCACGGGTCTTGCGCCCACGGATAATGTTCCCGTGAGATCTCTTCCACCTTAAACTCGAGGTCGTCCTCGATCGATAGTGATGGTGAGGGCGGTTGGACACGGGCATCCAAGTGGAAGGCCCCTCAGCTGAGACACAAGGAAGACGTTACGAGTCTTCCAATGCACCCTTGTTTGAAGCTCATAGGATACCTTGCCCACAAGGCGTACTACTAAACAAGGTCCAACCCACTTGGGGTAGCCACTTGCGTGTACTCACAGCCCTCAAGGACAGATTCTTCATGTTCGAAGCACTTGCGCACCGATGTCGAAGGAGACCCTTCCGAAATCTGTCAGCATAAGCCTTCTGGAGGCGCTGGGCAAATCCAAGAAATGCGAGCCCGTCACTGAGCTTCCAAGAGAGTCCCATGAAAGGCTACCGTGCCTGAAATTCGTCTCGGCTCCCCACACCTGAATAGGTGCTCGGGGTTGCTGACCATGAATGTTTTATCTACGTCAATATTGCTGGAATCGATTATGCAAATGTGGCACACAGCCAATCATCACCCAACATCACATCAAATTCA
This sequence comes from Spirogloea muscicola, assembly GCA_009602725.1. Classification (NCBI taxonomy): domain Eukaryota; kingdom Viridiplantae; phylum Streptophyta; class Zygnematophyceae; order Spirogloeales; family Spirogloeaceae; genus Spirogloea; species Spirogloea muscicola. The sequence continues at coordinate 423,260 of WELB01000102.1, forward strand.
GCAGCCTACTCAATGGGGTTAACAAGGCACTCCAATCTCGTACTTCTACATGCGAGCGAATTGCTCCCTAACATTTGTAAGGAAACAATTCGCAGCACATAGGTGGGTTGGCCATCGGCCAACGTCATTCGTGACAAGTCTTCTGCTTGGACATACAAGGCGTTGGTACAAACCAATGTTCTCATTGTCAAAGGATAAATCTGAGGCCCCTGAGTCCATGAAGATCTTGGCCAGTGCATCAGCAACCAGCCCCTCAACCAGCCCCTGACATAGCATAGGATTTACTACACGTACAGTTCTACCAAGGTGCTAGCGACATACACCCGTACTTTTCCCGGGTACGGCCTTTCCTGAGCTGCATGGACGTAGACCTAAGGAGCCTATGTCCCGCAGAGTGCGAGCACTCTGCTCGCACTCTGATAAGGAACCTGCCCATACACACGCAGTCAGTCGTCTTTCTTAGGTTCGGCTGTAGGTGTTCTGGAGCTGTGGTGAAGCATTAGCGCATAGGCGCAGCGGAAGACAGGCCCTGTGGCGCCGCCGTCCGGCGGCGACTCCACCTCCTGGGCGCAAGCCAGCAGCTGTCTCCCAAGGGCGCAGCCACGGACTCTTTCCAGCAAGCCCCGCAGAAGGCTGCGGCGGCGGCTGTGGCAGCAAGCAGCGGCAACGCTGCTCCTGGGCTTCACCGAGCTCATGTCGGTATTCAGCCCAAGGCTTGTAGTGCTTCCCCCGTGCCACCCCCCCTCCTGGGGTGTGAGCGGTTCGCCCCATGGCCTGCCTTGCGGCGGGCCAAAGATACCCCCTTGGACGGGTGGATCTGGCCGAGGGTTATTTCGGGACGGGTAGGGCCCGCACCTGGGCGGGCCACTTGCCCGGCAAGCCAGCCCGCCACCTCGACAGACCACTTGTCCGTCGAACGGCTGGCGCTCATGTAACGCTAACCGCCGTGTGGCTCACTAAACGGCAGGTCCATTACACCGCCCGCCTGCCACCTAGGCGGGCCACTTGCCCTTCAAACGGTATCATCTATGTAACGCTAACAGCACCGTGTGGCTTTGAAAACGGCGGTATATTTTGCATTGCGAGCATTCTACTCTGGCTTTTGTGCTACAGCGACATCCCCTAGCTTGATAAGTCACGCCGCGCCTGTGAGGCACAATGAAGAACACAGTTTCTTCAGGCCGACTACGAGCAGGCCAGCTCACATACACATCTGCAGCCACTTGCAAGTCAGTGTAGGACGCCCACACATGTAGAGGGCCACCGGCCCTCAGAGCTTGCAATAAAGCAGACATCGAGCGCACCACAGGATCACTGGATGGTGGGCAAGCTTGACCAGCAAGACCAAATAAGATTGCACGCGGAGGCTAGGGCAAGGTACCCACGTTTTCCCTTGTTTTTGCCCTGGGGCCTTGCAGTCCTTAGTCTCCGTAACGTAAGCTCAGAGCAGTCAAGTGGGCTGGTAATCGCTTTCGTCCGGAGCTGGCCTGCTGTCAGAGCCTCTTGATGTAAATGCCGGTGGCAATCCCAACGGTCACGTACTGTCGGTCTTGTCGGTAGTCGTGCAGGGGCTTTCAATGGCCCATGTTAAAGTAACTGCATCTTACTTATCACGCTTTTAAGGGTGGACGTAAACGATGACGATTGACATGCACGGAGGAGGGCTGCATGAAAAGGAGGGGCGGGGCGCAGGGGAAGCAACCAGACGATGTGGTAGCTAGACTATAGTATATTAAGTTCAACTCTTTGTTGCGGTGCTGCAGCACGGTTGCAGCAAACCGCTGGTGTCTGACTACCGTTGATGTCAGCATACTTTCGCTAATTGTATCTGGAGTCCCAAGTAGGTGAAATGTTAAGCACCTCAAGTTCTACTGAAGAGCTGGAATGCTGCAGTTACTGCCAACTTACATGTAATCATGTCTGCTTTGCACAGTATATTTGACCTGCTCCGGGCTTTCAGACCGTGAGGTGGCAGCCTCGCACGTAGGAAACAAAGGTCGCACCATACTTAATGTAACGTTTCCGCCGTTTGAGTGTGCCAACGGCGCGCGATAACCCTACATGAGCGTAGCGTATCTACCGTTTGGAGTCCCAAACGGTGCGGGTAGCTTGGCTGCACTCCGTGTAGCTAAGTACGGTCCGAGGGTCCCGGGCTCCGTACCCTGTCCGCACGCCTCGGGCTCAACGCCCTGCAGGCCGGCCGGGTGGGTCAGCTCTCCCTCAGGACGGCGCCCCGCGGGCTGGTCGGATTGACCAGCTCTCTCGGCCTCATAGCTGCATGGCCTCGGTCCTGTGTCCGCATGGCCTCAGTCCCTTGGCCCCGTGAGCCAGGCTATTGGCCTGGCGCGCCACCTCCTTGGCGCTAGTCACTGTGCAGCGCGCCAGTCCCTTGGACGCGCGCGCCGGCCTCTTGGCGCTAGTCCCTTGGACTCGTGCTGTGCAGCGCGCCAGTCCCTTGGACTCGCGCGCCGGCCTCTTGGCGCTAGTCCCTTGGACTCGTGCTACAGGCCTCTGGCCGTATGTGCCAGCCTGTTGTATTTGTCGTGTCCCCTTGTCAGGCCCGCCCCTCCAAGGGAGGGCCCTGGGGGCGACCCTCGTCACACCCTCAGGGGAGGGGTGGCAGGAGAACCGTTATAAGTAGTGGGCCTTGGCCAGACTCCTCAGTCGACCAACGGCCGAGAGAGACACAGCCCTGCTGCTGCCTAGCCAGCCCCGCTGCTGCCTGCTGCTGCCGCCGCCGCCACAGCTCTGCTGCTGCCGGCTGCTGCCAGCCCGTCGCCGCAGCTCATCGCTGCGGGCCCTGCCGGCTCTCTGTAAGTCTATTGGTAGAGTCACCGCCCTAGGGCGGTGCCTCAGGGTAAGACTTCCGCTGCGCTCTGTGCGTGTATGTGCGTTGGCGTTCTCCTCTGGAGGGTTGTCTCCAAAACACCCTATGCTCGAATCCAAACAGGACATTCTGACTCTAACTGTGTCTTTAGAGCAGAGATGTCACACTTAAGCTCCTTCATCACCATACTGCTTGGTAATTTTCTTCATGTTCGCAATTCCCGCTGCTCTTTACCGAGCCAAGCCACATATACTGATCTCCCTCGGTTGATCTGGCTCACATGGTGTAATCAGCTTCACTATGCTTTGCAGTAGCACATTTGCACGGAGGGCGAGCGGATCGTCAAGCCCAGGCGTGCAGCAAAGCGAGAAGGTCGGAAGGCAATGGGATGGGGCTGCAATGGCAGCATGGCACCATGTTCTTCGAGGCCAAGGTCCAAGACCAGGGGCCGAGTTGAGTGCATAGCTCATACATCTTCCGTACCTCGGGATGTCCTCAGCTAGCTGACGGACTGTCTCCCTGAAATTTGGCTCTGTGGCTTCGTCATGTAGGCACCGACGGTCTCCTGCCGACGACCCTGCCACAATGAGGTTATGCACGTCGTGACGATATACTTTCACCCCAGATGGGCATGCGCGTAGCCTGTTTGTCATTTTTGCGACGTCATGTGTCAGCCTATTTGCAGCGTGCTCAAGCTCATGCTTTGCACCAACCAGATGGTTGGTCGAGCCTTAGCTGGTGACACAAGAGCTTGCCAATGGCCGTCCGATATTTGGCCACAAGCTAGTAATCTCTGTGCCGACTCGTGGTTCCTGAGCTGGTCAGCTTGGCAGTAGGTGATGTACATCTGTCAGTGTGCTTTGTACTCGGGCACTCAGGCCCTCCATCACTTATTGCACTAGCCATTCTTACACAAGCTGTTGGCAAATATTCAATGGCAACCGACATCCATTGTCTGACCTACCACCAACCTACCAAGCTCCCCATTCCTGTCAATATTCGTGAAAGGCTTGCCAATGGCCAGTGACCGTCTACTATGAACGGCCTTGCGTGAGCCGCCTGACGTCTTCGTCAATCTCAACTACAGCAGTTGTGCCTTCAGGGTGTTTTCAGACGGTCGCCTCCCGTCGCCGTTCAGCGTCAGCACCACACCGTCTCCGAGCGAACCAGCCGTTTGATTAAGCCACATGGCTCTGTTGGCATTACATGACCGGCCATTTGGGACAAGTGGCCCGCCCAGGTGCGCCCGCCCGTCCTTAAATACCTCTCACCAGGAACCACCCGTTCAAGGGAGGATCTTTGGCCTGCCGCAAGGCGGGCCATGGGGCGACCCGCTCACAGCCCCGGGAGAGCGGGTGGCACGGGGAAGCACGAGGAGCCTTGGGCTGAGGCTCGAGAGGAGTTCGAAGCAGGGAAGCCCAGGAGCAGCCTTGCCGGTGCTCGCCGCCGCAGCCGCCGCCGCAGCCGCCGCCGCACTGCACTGCGGGCCTGCTGCGCCGGCCTGCGCCCAGATGGTGGAGTCGCCGCCGGACAGCGGCGCCACAGGGCCAGTTTCCGCTGCGCCTATGCGCTAGTGCTTTGCCTGTGTGGTGAATTGGTCCCTAAACCCCCTACAGCCGAACTCAAGAAGGACTGCTCACCCTAACTGCGTGTATAGGGCGAGGTTCTCCATAATTTTGTATCAGAGGCTGTCTTGCATTCATCGCGCTTGTGACTTATTGTGCTCGCCGCTGATGATGCAAGGATCACCCTGATGTGCTGGCCTTTTCTGTCGAATATAAAGTGCTTACAGACGTTGGTCCGTGAGCCGGCTCAGCGGGAGCGCCGGGTGCGGAGTCATCTTTGCGCAGTGAGCCAGCAACGACCAACGCCAGATTGACCGACTGATCCTTGAGGACCACTTGCTGCGTTCGCTTCTTTTGAGGTGTGGCTTGAGCCTGCAGCCTTTGTGTGGTAAGGTCAGTCGTGTGGCCAGCATTGATGGTGAGTATCGGTCTTGGTCACATCTGCGGCTGTCTGCCTGCCTGCTTTTGGAGGTGTGAGGTTGCGCGCTGCCTTGCTTGCTCGCTCGCTGCTGCAACAGTCTTGCGATGCCCTGTCATGCGGTATGGATGTGAGATTCGCAGACTGTCGGAGCCTGAGGTGATCCCTCAGTGTCCCTCAGACAGCATGGTATCGCAAACGTACAGTGCGCGGCCAAGCCCTCCTCGTGAGGTAGAGCGGTCGACTGCTGAGGCAGCGGCTGCTGCGGAGCCAGCTGCTGCGGCAGTGGCTGCTGCGGGGCAAGCCCTTGAGGGGCACGCCGAGCTGGGAGCCGAAGGCCTGGAGGGCTCGTCGGCTGGGGAGGTGCAGCGCATGGCCCTCCTCGTGCAGGATCTGGCAGCAGCCCAGCCTCCGACGGACCCAGCTCAACAACGCCTTTTTGCAAGGATCTGCGCGGAGCAGCGCGCCCTACTCGTCTGGCAGCGCGCCGAACAGCGGCATGTGCAAGAGGTGGATGCCTCCTTGCATCTGATACGCAAGGGCAGTGGCAACCCTGAGCATGGACTTGCCAGGGCCCATGCACCCAGACAATTATCCGGTCAAGACGATCGGGGAGGGTTGCAGTCATGGCTGGACGAGATGATTGAGTGGTTCGTGTGCTCCAACACGGACGCGGGGGCACGCGTGCGCCTCGCCGCGATTTATCTCACAGAGGAGCCACGGGAGTGGTGGAGCACCCTGAAGCAAAGCAAGACGCCCGACCAGTACAACGGTTGGGAATTATTATCCGAGCAGCTCGCATCGGCTTACGGCGATCCACGCGCGGAGCTGCGCGCCCGCAATGAGCTGGACGCCCTCCGCATGAAGGGCGAGGAAGAGGAGGGCTTTGAGCCATATGTGCGGCACTTTCCGTCTGCTGCTGTCCATCGTGTGTCCGTGAGGGACACACGATGCTTTTTGAGGGGCTGGTCCTGAGGCACCGGCCAGGATCTTCATGGACTCAGGGGCCTCCGTGTCCTTCGTCAATAGGGATTCGGTGTGTTCCACTGCCTTGCATTTGCAAGCAGATGGTCTGCCTAGAGTGACATTGGCAAATGGCCACCCGACCGATGTGTTGATCCTGTGCAAGGTTCCCACTCGCGTCCAGCAATACAAAGCCGGGGGGTGCCTTGCTATGCCATCGCGTTGACTGTCGCCTTTGATGTGATATCGAGAGATGACTGGCATTGTGCCACATCAGCATGCCTTGATTTTGAACGCCAGGTTTGCACGGTACAACGTGGCGCACGACGCTATGTCCTTTGCAAGCAGCTTCCCTGTGCACCGCCGCTAGCGGCAGGGGCTTCCATTCTGCTGTCCGCCATGCAGATGAAGCGATTGATTCACAAGAACACTGTCCAGATGGCACGTCTTGTGATAGTGGCGTTGAATGACGAGTCTAAGCCTGACGTGTGTGTGAATGCAGCGGATTCACATGGCGGAATTCTGGAAAGCTGCTGTAAAAGTTTGCGGATGTGTTTCCCGACTCTCTTCCGGACGGTCTACCTCCTCACCGAGGTGTGGGCTCGTACAATTCCATTGGAGCCAGGCGCTCACCCGCCTTACCATCACATGTACCGGCTGAGCCCTCTCGAATTTCGAGAAATGCAATCCCAGGTTGAGGACCTGCTGGCGAAGGGCTACATTGAGCCCTCTCAGTCGCCATACGGAGCACCCATCCTCGTTGTCAAAGAGAAGGATGGCACTTTACGGATGTGCATTGACTATCGGGCTTTGATTAAGCTTACTATCAAGCACCAATACCCATTGCCTCGGATAGTTGATCTGTTCGATTGGCTTGCAGGGGCTACGGTGTTTAGCTGCCTGGACCTGGCAAGTGGGTATCATCGATTTCGAATCACGCCTGCGGATGTTCCGAAGTTGCCGTTCCGTACGCCGCTTGGACATTTTCAGTGCAAGGTGCTTAGCTTTGGTTTGACCAGTGCACCGGCTACGTTTCAGGCGGTGATGTCGAGGGCCTCGACCCCCTGCTCTACCATTCTGTGCTTGTTTACTTGGACGACATACTGGTGTTCAGCAAAACGCCTGAATATCACGTGAGGCACCTGCGCTGGGTGCTGCAGTTGCTGAGTGAAATTCAATTGTATGCCGAGAGGTCCAAGTGCGCACTTCACCAGCCAGAGCTGACATACCTCGGGCATGTCGTGGGCGAAGACGGCGTACGTGTCGACCCCAATAAGACTTCGGTCGTACGGGATTGGCCTGTGCCACGGAATGTGCCTATATTGCGCTCCTTTCTGGGATCCGCAAATTACTTCCGTAAGGTCCTACAAGGCTATGGGGACTTGGCACTTCCTCTTACGAAGCTGTATCGTAAGGACGTCCGTTGGGATTGGTCGTCCGAATTCCAGAGGCCATTTGAGGGAATACAGCAGGCGCTGACATCTCTGCCTGTGCTTGCCTTTCCTCGTGAAGGCGTGCCATATGAGCTCATCTGCGATGCCTCTTTGACCGGCATTGGTGCCGTGCTATTGCAGGAGGGTCACCCGTTAGCGCTTAAGAGTCGCCTGCTGATCCCTGCAGAGCAAAATTACACTACGGGCGAGCAGGAATTGCTGGCTGTGGTGCACGCCTTACGTGTCTGGCGTTGCTACCTGGAAGGTGTGGATTTTTCGACTATCACAGGTCATTGCCCATTGACCTCTTTCCCTACGCAGCAGCACTTGACTATGCGTCAAGCTCGATGGGCTGAGTGCATTGCATAATTCAGTTTCCAGTGGGGTTATCGCCCTGGACGGTTTAATGTTGCGGACCCTGTGAGTCGCAATATACTCGGCTCTAATGTGTTGGCTACCTGAATGCTTCAGGAGTGCGGGCTGCAGGACTGCGTCCAACTCATCAAGCTTCTCGGCAAACCACGGCTGACCTCTCTGAGCACAACGTCCGTATCCATCAAGGATATGGTAAAGACCCATGGTTTGCTGTAACGGCCAACGTAAGCACCCTCACTGATGACAAAGGCTCCTGGTGGCAAGGGGACGCAATTGTGGTCCCGGACTGCAATGCCTTGCGCACTGACATAATGCAGGAGCTGCATGATACGCCTTACAGTGGTCATCTGGGAGTGAGCAAGACCATTAAGGCTGTGCGACGCCTCTTTTGGTGGAAGGGCTTTCCAGCCCAGGTGCGCGCTTTTGTGGCAAGCTGTGCCACGTGCCAGCGTAGTGAGGCAATGTCTGGCAAGCCTGCCAGATTACTTCAACCCCTGCAGATTCCGGAGCGGAATTGGTCTGATGTAAGTGTGGATTTCATCACACAGTTGCCTAAGACGGGGAGCGGCTATGATGCCACTGTTGTCTTTGTGGATTGCTTGAGTTAAATGATGCATTTTGCTCCCACGACTACGCGGGCCTCAGTGAGGATGTCGCTGGCATCTCTGTGGATAAGGTGTGGAAGCTGCATGGAGTACCTAAGAGGTTGGTCTCGGACCGCGATCCTCGCTTTACAGGTCACTTCTGGAAGGAAGTTTGCAAGAATTTTGGCACGAAACAAGCCTTGTCCACAGCCTCCATCCACAAACGGATGGCCAAACTGAGAGAATGAGTCGGGTTCTTGAGGACACGTTGAGGCACTTTGTCAGTCCTAGCCAGACTGACTGGGATGAGCATTTGGCTCCAGCTGAATATGCTGTGAACAATGTCTAACATCCGTCGACCGAGGAGACTCCATTCTTCCTCGATTATGGTCAGCATCCCCGAGCTCCACTTCAGGTGGGGAGGCCGGACGAGTTCCCGCCGCGGTAGCCTTGACTGAGACCCCCTTGGACTTTTTGGGCTGGCCTTTCCCAGCCACCAGTCAATCTGGCCGCGCTTTCTCTTGGAGGCTCAGAGACGAGCTCGACATTTCTTGCAAATTGCCCAGATTCGCCAGAAGGCTTATGCTGACAAACATCGGAAGGACGTGTCCTTCAATGTCGGTGCGCAAGTGCTGCTGAGAACGAAGCACTTATCCGTGCGGGCTGTGGGTACGCGCAAGTTGCTGCCAAGTGGGTTGGACAATTTGCAGTAGTACGCTTTGTGAGCAAGGTGTCCTACGAGCCGAAGACACCGGTGCATTGGAAGGTTCATATCGTCTTCCATGTGTCTCAGCTGAGGGCCATCCTTTCGAATGGTCGTGTCCAGCAGCCCCCACCTCCACTACTGATCGAGGATGATCTTGAGTGCGAGGTGAAAGAGATCTTGTCTCACAGGGACGAGCTCCGAGGCCGTAAGACCCGTGAGTATCTGGTGAAGTGGCTCGGGTATGGGCCTGAGCACAACACGTGGGAGCCTGCGGCCGATTTGACAAATTGTCCAGATGCTCTCAGGGAATACCTGGCCAAGGGTGGTAGCTCTCCTAGGCTTGGTGGAGGCAGAAGCCGTCGGGCACCTTAATACCTGTCGGCTGTTCTCTCGTTATTCCTGAGGACGTGAACACCAGAGTGGGGAGGTATGTAATGAAGCAGCCGTTTGGTTAAGCCACATGGCCCTGTTGGCATTACATGACCGGCCACTTGGGACAAGTGGCCCGCCCAGGTGCGGGTCCCCCCGTCCTAAGATACTCCTCGCCAGGATCCACCCGTTCAAGGGAGGCCCGCCGCAAGGCGGGCCATGGGGCGACCTGCTCACACCCCTGGAGAGGGGGGTGGCACGGGGAAGCACGAGGAGCCTTGGGGCTGAGGCTCGAGAGGAGTTCGAACCAGGGAAGCCCAGGAGCAGCCCTGCCGCTGCTCGCCGCCGCAGCTGCCGCCGCACTGCGCTGCGGGGTGTCATGCGAGAAGGCGTCTATGCGAGATGCCGTCGATGAGTCTAGGATAAGGACAAACACTGACGTGCCAGACTCCACATATAAGCCAACCGAAAGGAACTGTCGATCCCGTTGGCCAGGCTGAAAGAAACCAGTCCGCTGAGAGGCCAACATTGAGAATTGTTTATAGACTCACAACGTAAGAGGAAAACAAGGACTGTCCAGATCAGAACCTGAAGCTTCCCACCCCCCCAACTGTCAGTCCTGGCACAGGATGACAAGTTGGGTAAGCACTTAGAGAGTAATTCACACAAAGTATATCATGCTGTGGAACAGAATCATCACCGGTACATCCCCAATCACTTATCTTCACTGGGATATGAAGTCTCAATGCTCAATGATGTGCCAGGTGTAAGGTCCGAGTTCAGCCTGCACTTAATGTCATCCTTCTGTAAGTGATGAGTATGTCAAGAAGAAGTATGCCAGTCTGACTACCTCGCAGAACTGGGATAGCTCCAAACTATCATCCGGATCAAAAATAGATGCAGAACATGTAGATGCTGATAAATAGATGTGTGAACCAGATATTGATATACAGAAACAGTCTCAACAGCTAAATGCAAGCATTCCGATACAAACAGACTGTAATAGAATGTTTGCCGCTGTCTACAGAATACTTGGTCACCCGTGGCCCTCAGTCACGAGACCGTCCGAATATAGGTACTATCTAAATTGGTAAACGGAGACCGTCCGAAGATCGGTCCTATCTATGTTCCCCAATATTCTTAGGAGGCCGAGAAGCGCGCCCTTCTGTCTTCGTGATTTGACAAACAATGGCTCCAATACATGCACACAAGCAATTGATTTTATATGTGCACTTAAACAATGAGCACAACATTCCTAGTATTAAGACGTGCAAGGAGCAGCACAATGTGTAAGACTGCTTACCGCAAACTTACAACGACGACGATTGGCAGTTGGTGTGGAACCCAAATCAGTATTGGCATAGATCTGCGCACAGGGTTGCTTCACTGCGGGCTTCTGCATCAAAGGTCTGGCAGAACGCATCATGCGTTCTGCCAGCTCTTTCTGGAGTCATAATCAATGTCTTCAATTTTCTTGGTTTAATTGGTTCATTAAAATCACCTGCAACCATTCTACTGTATGCTGGAATGTCAGCAGACTGCTGCTCTTGAAGATGTAGTGGCCACAAAACCTTAGTTGTGTCAGAGTTTCGCCTAGGAGGCCTATACCGAGCCTGGTTGGCATAGTAATCGATACCAAAGCCGACCGGTACAAGAAAGTCAGTACCCAACAATATATTGTATTTGTCAGCTCTGGTAATCATGCAAAAAATTGATACTGTGGTTCTGGACATAGGATCCTTCCCATTCAAGACAATAGTAAAAGGTTTTTTTGTGACTCTGATAATGCGATCAATGCCACCTGTTGCAGTCTTTATCGTGACATTACTGCAACGAACATCCTCCTGTCCAAGATGCAAAAAGTTAGCAGAACGTTGACCTATGAAGATAGGTCGCGCACCTGTGTCCATGAGCACCAGTTCTGGCTTTGCCGTTACCGAAGGTGTTGTCACCTGGACTAGACCATCAGCATTGTCGACCATAGCCACAGAAGCAGATGGCTGACCGAGCTTGGTCTTAGCTTCTGGCAGAGCTGCAACAACAGACACACACTTAGCTACATATTCCTCCGGCTCATCGAAGTCTCGATACCCGCTTGGAATGTTGTTTTCATCTTTCTCGACAGCTGGAAATACAGACGAAGCTATCGGCGAATTTTTTAATTAGCTGTTCCACAAGTCTCTCCAGTCTATCAATCCTAGACATTACACCGTTTACGGCGTCATTTGACGAAGACCTCTGTCCACTCACATTCATATTGCGAAGGTGAGTAGGCATTTTGTCAGGATCCTTCTTCCAACATTGCTTGTCGACATGACCCACCCACAAAAAGCAGAAGTGGCTCCCGTGGTCTGGTGCGATGCAGTACAATCTTTCCTAAAGTGTCCAACCCTACCGCAATTATGACAAGTAACAGCTGGACGAGGCTTATAATAATCTTCTTAAAGACCCAATTCCGAGATGCATCAGGCATTGCGACATCGAGAGTAGGCATACCTAAAAATTTGGTTTGTTGGTAACAGTTTTTGTTGTTTCCGTGTAACCCCTTGCCATCTCCATTTCCATCTCCACTTCAGTTCATGTGCCCCGTGCGCCTTCTCTCTCCTGCCAAGGACCTCTGAGCACCTGAGGAACGTTCATAACGCTGCTCATAGTGAAATTGTAAGGAATGAGGATCGTCAAGCCCTGAGGCTGAAGGCGTTGGTGTCGCAAAGCAAAGGTTCGAGCTAAATATCTAATGGGTCGAGACAAGGCAATAAGCTAACGGTTGAAAATGCAAACAATTTTGTCATACAAGCGTCTGGGGGGGGAGAAGGGTATGACAAAGAGTGCTTCTGGCCTTCATATACCCATCGAGGTTTCGCGGAGCCCTGCCTCCGCGGTTCACTTGCGCGCAGGCCGAGCTTTGGCGGCGGCCTCGGGCTTCCGTCAGGGCGACGTCTTTCCGCCAGCTAGCTACTCGGACTTGCATCTCCTGACTAGAGGTTACTGAGCGTTCCTAGCTGATGTCGTAGTCCTAGTCGTTCGCACTCAGGCTCCCTCAGACCTTGTCCATTTCTTTGGGCTGGCCTTTCCCAGCCACCAGTCAATTTGGCCGCGCTTCGTCTGCCTCTGGTGCCACTTGCTACAAGCCCTCACGGAATTTCCGCCCGTGGCCGCCGCCTCCGCCGCTGATTGCGGGGATCTGTGCCTGATACTAATACTAGTAGAGTTCGAACACTAAGAGTCCAGATTTCGAAATGGGGCTTGTGCCGCCGCGCGCTGGATTTCCAGGTTTTCAGCGTCGTGTGCCGTTATTCAGGTTTGCGCTTTCTTAAGTGCCGCGCGTAGCCCTTCGCCCGACTGGTGAGGTGGTTGGCCTCCTCAAAACCCTCCAGCTTTCATTCCCATGATAACGATGTTCCATCTATGTAACTTCGTTACACAGCTCTCCCCTTCAAGGCGTTGCGTCCTCGCACGCCCATTTTCCCCTACTATAGCACGGTAAGCGGTTACCAAGTCCTTCGCGTTTCGGAGACTCTCTGCCGGTTCTCAGGAGTCATTGCTTTCATAAAAGCCTGTCCACCGAATAAGGTATTACCATGTCCCCCTTGTCGACCTTCTGCCATCTAGAATACGACGTTGTAAACGTCGTATTCCTCGTTGCCACTAGGCCCAACCATGGGAGGTCTCGTAGCTTGCCTTCCGAGAAAAGTCAAAGGGTCACTTTGCCGAAGTTCATGAAGTTGGCTTACATGAAATTTACGTATATTTGCCAATCTCCAGGTAACTCCAATTCATAAGTGGTTGGAGAGAACATTGACGACTTTGAACGGCTCAGTGTAACGAGGTATTAGCTTAGGCGTAGAACCAAGCGCCTTATATCGGAAAGCACTGGTGGCAAATAATACTAAGTCCCCCACAGTTAACATCCCGCCTTTTCTTGTTTGCGTGCCAACTTTGGCTAGTTTGTGCATGGCGGATGTGGTACTTTGCTTTCTCCAAGTCTTCTTTCAACGTTTGCAAAACGCTTGACCAACGAGTTTGAGAGAGGGCTGTTGGTCAGTACTGACGAAGCTCAGAGGATCCTTCGGATGCTTCCCATAGTTAAGGAAGTATGGTGTGAAGCCCGTCGAAGCACAACTCGAGTTGTTGTAAGCGAACTCCACTGCTGGGAGAAGAATGTCCCAGTCCTTGCTGCCTTCTGCTGTCGACCTTAGCCTTTCTTAAAATGTTCTGTTGGCCCTGTTAGTCTGGCCATCCGTCTGAGGATGAAACGCCGTTGACATAGCCAACTTGGTTCCCAAAGCTTAGAATAGTCCTTTCCAAAATCGGCTGGTAAAGCGTGGGTCTTTATCTGACACAATGAACTTTGGAAGACCAAAGTTTCTGAACACCAGACTGACAAACACTTTGGCTAGGTCGACTGCAGGAATTGCAGTCTTTATCGCCTTGACTTTCACCAGCTTACTTGACTTTATCAACCACGACAGATATTGCATCATCCCCTGCACTTGTCTTTGGCACACCTGTGACCAAATCCATGGTCACGGCTTCCTAGGTATATTCCGGTGTTGGAAGAGGTCGGAGAAGGACCTTGAGCCGCTCGATTAATGTGTTTGTTAGCTTGGCATGCCTCACATGTTGAGACATATTCTTTGACCGTCTTGTTGATATTAAGCCAATAAAATGACCTCTGCACCTTCTCAATCGTCTAAGATTCGCCCATGTGCCCCGAGATTGCCATATCATGACATTCTCTCATGATCTGAGTTTAAAGCCATTTGTGATCGGGTACACAGTGTCTTCGCCTCCCTTTGTCGACCAGATTACACCAGGGGCTTTCGTGGACATATCTGTTGGGTCCCTCTCTGTCGAAGGGAGTGCCTACTGGATAGTGGCTTGCCATTTCTAGGACGAAAGCCGGGCTTGCCCCAATCGTATTCATGACGTTAAGTTTCCTCTGAGGCATTCGGGAGAGTGCATCAGCCACACTATTGTCCTTGCCTTTGAGGTAATTGATCTCAAAGTCGTATTCCTGCAGGAATTCAACTCATCTGGCTTGCCTTCGGTTCAATTGTGGTTGCGATTGCAAGTACTTCAACGAGTGATGGTCGGATTCTATCTGTCCTTTGACCTTGTAGGTAACACCTCCAAACCTTTAAGGCATGTACTATTGCCAGTGCTTCCTTCTCATGGGTCGGATAGTTGACTTCAGCAGGCTTCAGCTTTCTGCTTTCAAACGCAGTTGGTTGTTGACCATTGCCTTGGTTTTGCGACAGTACCGCCCCAATTCTATGATCTGAGGCGTCTGTGGTGACTTCAAAGGGTAAGTCTGGGTCCGGATGTGCCAGACTCGGGACGTGAGTCAGGAGGTTTTTTGTTTCACGAAGGCTTCTTCCTGAGCCATGCTCCACTCAAAAGCAACCCCCTTCTGCAAAAGGTCCGACATGGGCTTGCATATGCTAGCCATGTTTTTCGCGAACTTTCTGTAGTAGTTGGCCAAACCGAGAAACGATTGGAGCTCCTTGACGTTGGTGGGTTGGGGCTACTGTTCCACGGCCTCAACCTTAGAAGTTTCAACCTCTATTCCGCTTTCAGACAGGACGTAGCCCAGAAGTTCCGCCTTTCCTTTCAGGAAGTCCCATTTAGACAATTTAGCATACAGCTGATGCTCCCTAAGAATTTGCCACGTGTTTTGAAGATATTTCCGATGTTGTTCCAACGTTTTGGAATAGATGAGGATGTCATCAAGGGTATACCACCCCACATTTATCCAAGTATGTTTGAATAGCTCGTTCATAAGGCCTTGGAAGGTAGCCGGGGCATCTGTGAGGCCAAACGGAAGCACGAGAAAATCGTAATGCCCATACCGCGTTCGAAATGCGGTCTTGGGTATGTCCTTGTCTGCAATGCGGATTTGATTGTTGCCGCTCTAGAGGTCAATTTTGTGGAGATGCCGGGCCCCACGCAATTGGTCCAGCAATTCGTCTATCCGGGGCAGCGGGTACATGTATTTCACCGTCTGTTCGTTCAATGCGCGATAGTCCACACACATGCGTAGCGACCCGTCCTTCATCTTCACAAATAAGACAGGAGCTCCGCATGGACTTAAGACGGTTGAAATGAAACCTCCAACAGGTCCTCGAGTTGCCGCTCCAATTCCTTGAGTTCCTCAAATGACATTTTATAGATGCCTCCGTATGTTGGGTGGCTCCCATCTTCAAGATCAATCTCGTGATCCACCGCCCTCTGGTGTGGAAGACCTTTTGGGAGGTCGTCTGGAAAGATGTCCTTAAAGTCCAAGATGATATCTTTGACCTCCGGTATTATATGGCCATATTTATCCTTAACAGCAGCAATATCCTTCGCGCTCGTCCTTGCCAGTGCCAGAAAGAGTGGATCCCCCTTCACGCAAGCCTTCCTGAGCTGAATGGCCGTCAAAACGTTGTCCCTCTTAGCTGTGGAGTCATCTGTTGGTAAGATCATCGACTGGCTATCCTTAGCCACCAAGGTGATTTGGTCCTTCGACCAATCTATCTGGGGGTTGTGTTTGGCCAGCCACAGCTTTCCCAAAACGACGTCATAGGCCGCCAACTTTGTCACGTCCAGTGAGAGACTCTCTTTGTGGCGGCCGATTGTGAGCTTCACTGGCGGCGTTGCAAGGGAGTTGTCGTGGTGGGATCCATCGGCAAGAATCACTATGTGATTTCCTTCCTTGACTTCCATACGTAGTCCTTTTCTAATTACAAAGGCTTCCGATACGATAATGCAGATGATCCACTATCCACCAAAGCAACTGTAGGCTCTCCCATCAAAACTCCCTTGAGCCTTATGGGGTTTTCCCTTTCAATATCAGCCCATTGCACGAAACTTAACTCCACAGCCGAACTCGTCTGCTGGTCATCATCAGCTGTCTTTGAGACGAGCTTCTCAGTGCAGCCACGATGGCTCTTCCTCGTATCGTCGAGGTATTTAACGTCCTGTGACTCCATGCAAGGGGCCATTCTGTCGAAGGATAGTCTTGGTACTCCAACACCGACGCCAGTAGGGGCCCCGCCGCCTACTGACGTGGTCCGTTTTCCGATTCCGTTCTCTCGCTCTCTGGCCACTTGGGACATTCTCTAGCTAGGTGCCCGGCTTCCTTGCAGTTGAACCACCGGTTCTCATTGCGGAGTTTGACCAATTCGTCACCACTGACCCTGGGACCATCCAATAGTTGGGCCTTACCCCTTTTGTGTAGGATGCCTGCCTAGCCATTCCCTGTAACTCCTTGTAGCTTTCTTGATCCAGGGCGGCCTAGGTCTACTTCCTTCAACATCTTCTGAGCGGACTTGGGAGTAAAGAGCATCCACCCCAATAAACATCCGCACCATCTCATCGAATGTCTCCGGTGCCCTGATGTCCACCTCCTTCTTGATGCTGAATCTGAGGCCCCGCACAAAGCGGTCCTTTCTTTCCACTTCGCCGACATCGGGAATCTCCAGAAGCAAAGTCTGAAATCTCCGGATGTACTCCTGTACTGTTCCAGTTTGCCGAAGCACAGCCAGTTTGTCCCTGGCGACGCGGATGGGCTCAATGGGCATAAATTGGGCATTGAGCCTTGTCTGAAAATCATCCCATGCGATGAAATCGCCGACTTCCGACTCCACAATGGATCTCCACCAGATGACAGCATTCCCTCGTAGAAAAGTGGAGGCAAATTCTGGTTTCTCCTCCATCAACACCTTCGATAGTGTAAGGTACTAGCCCATTTGGAAAAGCCATGCCCTGACATCACCGTCGACAGTGAAGAAATCTGGTTTTGCCGGTTTCAGAGTTGCGAGCCCTCTGTTTTAGGCTCGCACTTCGCTTGCCTCATTGGAATGCACAGAAGCTTACCCAACTCTTTCCTTTTGCTTTATCCAACTCCTGCCAAAGGTCATTCCGTTCAGCTTTGAGTCGCTGGACCTTCGCCGACAGGACTTCCATGGCAGAGATGACCGCCTGATTGCGTGCCATGTCCACACCATCTCCCGGGTCCGGTTCACTCTCATCCCCGTCCGGGTCGGTTTTCGCCTCCAAGAGCGCCAAACAATTAGTCGTACAAGCGTCTGGGGGCGGCATCGTTGGCAGCCCACATGCTTAGGTGTGCATGGGGCGGGGAGCGGACAGGAACGCACGACCTGCTGCGAAATGCCATGTTTGGCATCTTCGTCGAGGCCGGTTATGCGGTGGCGCTCGAGAACACCAGCGTCATGCCTCCGACCGCTGGGGCATATGGCCGCATCCACACCCGGCGCGCCGACCTCGTCGCCAGCGCGCTCGGCGGGGGGCCTCGGCTCATCGCAGACGTGGTCACCACTGACAGCTTTGCTTCCAACAGTGCAAGACGCTCGTCGGAGGAGGCGGGCTACGCAGTCGGCCAAGCGGCGGGCGAGAAGGAACGGAAGTACTCTGACCACCCGGTGGGCGACGAGTTCGTTCCACTGGCAGTGGACGTGCACGGAGCCTTTGGCTCCAAATGGCTTGACTTGCTCCACCGCCTGGCGCGGCGTGCAGCGGCCCGCCGCCTCGGGCAGCAGGGCGAGCAGCCCGGCTTCAACGTAGCCGGGTCCCTCGCTCAGGTGTTCCGTATGCGTTTGGCCGTCTCGATGCAGCGGTCCCTCGCCTTCGCGGTTCACTTGCGCGCAGGCCGAGCTTTGGCGGCGGCCTCCGGCTTCCGTTAGGGCGACGTCTTTCCACCAGCTAGCTACTCGGATCTGCATCTCCTGTCCAGAGGTTACTGAGCGTTCCCTGGGGAGAATGGAGCAATGAAGACTGCTTCTGCCCTCTAAATACCCATCGAGGTTTCGCGGAGCCCTGCCTCTGGCCTCCTGGAATTGTAAAGCGCCCGGCCACTTGCTACAAGGGAGATGCAGATGGCTGCTCAGTATCCACGTGTGAGCAACAGCAGATCAGAGTAACTCGGAGCAGGAGAAGCGGCACTTTGCCGAGACCCGGAAACAAGCCCTCACAGAATATCCGCCAACGGCAGCCGCCTCCGCTGCAGATTGCGGGGACCCGTGCCTAATACTAATACTAGTAGAGTTCTACCACTAGGAGGCCAGATTCCGAGATGGGGCTTATGCCGCCGTCGCGCGCTGAAATCCAGATTTTCAGCATCGTGTGCCGTTATTCAGGTTTGCGCTTTCTCCATTATCGCGCGTGGTCCTTCGCCCGACTGGTGAGGTGGTTGGTCTCCTCAGTACCCTCCAGCTATCATTCCCATGATAATGATGTTCCATCTATGTAAATTCGTCAAAGGAATCCTGCGCCTCCTTGTCCAGCATCACTTGGTGGACATCCTCCAGGTCATAGTGTGGCTTATTCAGCTGCTGCCTGCGCATCATCAGGAGATCTCTACATGCCCTAGTGCTTCACCAGCTACCACACGTAAGAATTGTGCTGCTAAATCCTCTTGGCTGATGGTAGTCTCCGACTTCTTTATCAGTTAACATAGTAGAAATAACAGGCTGTTACAGTTTCATCAGCCTCACGGTTGAATCTAAAGATTACCTGTTTATATCTCATTGCATTCTCAGGGAACTGTTGAGCAAACCGTCTGAATACTTCTGCCACAGGATCCTGAAGAAGTTGGGGACCTGCCAGCTTTTCTGCGTCAGTGGCGGTCTCCGCGACTGGTGTCCGCATGGTCAGAACCTTATGCCTGAACTTACGGTACATATTTCCCGCATCACCAGTGCAATACTTTGTTGAGAGAGTGACCTTTGCCTCTCTGCTCACCTGACACCCTTGTAGGTCCAGTTAGCATAGCTCTGCAATAGAATGAGTTTCAACCTCGGATAGAGTAGTATCATCCTTTGTACCTTGGTAATTTGGCAAATTTTCTCACGCCATGCTGATCCTCCTCCGAACACGACAGGTTGACAAAGGTGGAACAACTGCAGCCGCAACAGATTCAGAAACTACAGACATAGATGGATCAGAGTCGGCCAGATCTGCAGTAGTCCGATCGTCCAGATTGACGCCTTTGCCTGACCTAAGTCGCATACAACAGCTGACATAGGTAGGTCAAATATTCACACAACAACTGATTTGGAATACTAAAAGCAAACCCTAGCAACAGTCACACTAGCAACCTTGAGCAAGAATCCAAGCAAATCCAAACAACAAACTCAAGCTCAAGAGAGTGCTAGACAGTCCAGCGCTAGACACGAGTCCTACACTAAGACAGCAGTATGCTTTGCAAGTAAGAGGTCATTGGACTCTACTGAGTGTTTGTATCCAGTATCCAGTACTAGGTGACTTGTAGCCGCTGTTTTACCAGTCCGATGGTGAGATGCAGGCATACAAGTGTATCTTGAAATGCGAGCAATATTAAAGAGCATACACAACAAGCAAATGTGCTGAATCTTGTCCACAAGATGATCACTTGTGTAAGGTCAGTGAATGCCACTCGATGATGGTGCTGCTAGGCCTCAATGCACAGCCTTAACTGATGCAACCGGATAACTAGTGCTCAACCTAGTGAAGCTTGCGATGTGCAGCGCAATACTCGAGGCTGCTCACCACAGAATCACCACGAGTTCTCGCAGTCGCGCCGCGGGTCCGTGCGAAGGTTTACTAGCTGCTGCGGCTCCTGCCCTATGCTCTATGCTTCTATGGCGCGGCGTTGGCGCAGGCGTGGCTCGCGGCAAGATGGCAAACCTTGCAAAGCGGACTGCTTCGCAAGAAGGAAGTGCTCGCCCATTGAGCATAGGGGCTGGAAAAGCGAGCCTAAAAAAGAGTTGACAAAGGACGAGAGGGGGCCAGGGGAAGCGCTAAGAAAAACAAGCACACAGAGAAACAAAGCAGCTACGGATCACTCAGTAACCCCTGCTAAGCAGCCTCAGGTCAGAGACGCTAGGCTCCTGGAATTGGGTCCCCTGGCCAGAGCCAGAGGCAGCAGCGAGGGCTCTGCCGGCCCGCAGGTGCAGCGCGCGGGACATCGACCGCTGCAGCGAGACGGCCAAGCGCATCCGGTACACCTGCGCTAGCGACCCGGCTGCAGGCAAGTCCACCGGCTCCCCATGGAAGCGAGGGGCGATGGCGTGGCGGGCGAGCTGGGTGAGCAACTCGAGCCACCGAGCGCCCAATGCACCATGCGTGTCAATCGCCAGCGGGAAGAACTCGTCTTCCCCGGGGATGGTCGGCGTACTTGAGCTCTTTAGCCCGAGCGGCGCAGGCGACCGCATACCCAACCTTGGTGGCACGTTGGGCTGGGTGCGAGCGGTCATTTGCGTCGGTGGTCACCACGTCCAGGAGAAGACGTTGCCCGCCAGTCTGTGGGGTGGCCACCAGGTCTACGCGACGGGCGTGGAGACCGTCAGCCCTTTCCTGGAGCGGCATGACGCAGGAGTGCTCCGCTGCCACCGAGAAGCCAGCCTCCACCAGGATGCCATGCATCGCATTGCGGAGGCGGTCGTGGGCCGCTGTCCGCTCGCCGCCGTGGGCGCAGCGCAGAACATGAGCGGCCAGCTCCCCAGACTCGGCCCCTCGCTCGCCGCATACACACTGACGCACGCCCTGGAGACATGGAGGCGGCAGTCCCAGGAGCCGGTGGATGGCAGTGCGAAATACCTTATTGGGGAGGGTGAGGGCGTCATTGATGGGGAGCGCCTGAAGCCACGCCGCTGCCCCCGGGGAGGAGGCCGATTGAAGTCTCGCGCGCCCTCGCAGGTCGGCCGCGGGAAGCTGCAGCACGGCGGTGGTGTAGGCGGCCTTGTCCACCACGGCCGCGAAGCGCGCTTGGACGCGCAGGTCAGCGGTGTGCGCAAGGTGCGCAAAGGAGACCGCCTGGCCTGCCAGGTCCGGGTGCGAGCAGCTCCTGGTGGGCGTAGCGAAGCAACACCTGGAACGGCAGCGCGCCTACGTCGACCTCCACCACCGCCTGCTCCAGTGCACGCCGGCCGTGGACCATGAAGCGCTGGGCCACGGAGGCGGCAGTCTGCGCCCAGCTGCCGAGGTATGCAGCCCGGCAAGAACGGGCGAGCGGGGGCAGGCCGAGACCACCGTGGCTGAGGGGTAGCGCCGCCTGGTGGATAGCGGCTGGCGACTGGAGGAAGCCCTGGTGGCGGACCAGGGCCGCCAAGCTCGCCACCATGCCTGCGTCAAAATCTGCGTACGCCGCCAACGCCCCTGGGGACGGCGGAGTGGCCCGCGTCAAGTACTGGGGCCGCTGCCCAATGGCCTTGGTCAACATGGCAAACGACAGCAAAGGGCTGCTCGTTCCGACTTGGGCCGGGCGCGACAAAGATCCTAGCGCTGCCTGATAGGCCAGGTCCGGCTGTTGGATACGCTGGTTGATTAGCTGGATGGCCGGTTGTCGAGGGCCGTCACCTGCCGCAGGGGGCCGACTCCACCGTAAGATGGGCATCGTCAGCCGTCCGTTACACGATCAGATAATGAGCTCGCCCATAGAAGAGCTCGCCCATACACGATCGCCCCGCCACCGCTTCGATACCGCCCACCTCCACGGTCTTGTGGGTGGTTGAGGTACCTTCAGATGGGCTTCCCTCGTTGCGCCTCGAACGCTCTTCTGACGGTCGGTGTCGCGTGTGGGACTGGGCCCTTGTAGTCGCTCCGTCGTTGTTGTCGTCCGCATTTGATGAGCGGTCGATGTTGTTATCGTCCGCGTTGGATGAGCGGTTGATGTAGTTGTTGTTCGCATTGGATGAGCGGTCGATGTTGTTGTTGTCGTCGAGAGAGAGAGAGAAGGGGAGAGAAAGAGGTGGTCCTCCATCCTTAGCGTGAATATCACACGACAGAATATGACCCAGCCTAGGAAGCCACAGGGAGAAAAGAAGTGGTCCTCCATCCTTAATGTGAATCACACACAAAAAAGGATGAGTCAGCCTAGGAGGCCACGTGGGAAGCCAAGTCAGCTGTCCTAGTTAGCTTCGACACAAACAAGCAGCCGACGGGATTTAGCACGACAGGGGCCTGCTGCGCCAACCTGCGCCCAGGTGGAGTCGCCGCCGGACGGCGGCGCCACAGGGCCTGCCTTACGCTGCGCCTATGCGCTAGTGCTTTGCCTGTGTAGTGGGTTGGTCCCTAAACCCCTACAGCTGAATTTAAGGACTGCTCACCCTACAATGTGTGTATAGGGCGAGGTTATCTACAGTCTCACGCCACGTCTCCAGATTGTATTTTCTGCTGCATTTTTCAAGGAACGAAAATCTGCCCACCGTCTTCCTCTGGCTGGAATCTTGGGACCAATTGATTGTTAATGGTGGTTCACCACTCTCCATCACGAGGTCGAAGGTGGCATGCAGATTATCTCAATCTACGGTCGATCATGGCGGCATGCCATGTCCGAGCAAGTTGGCAGCCTGTTGGCAGAAGCCAACGGGCTGCAGGATGGACCTCGCAAATGACGTATTTACCAAGGGATCAGTATCTGGTGCTTGGGCTGCCTGCAAATATCATTACGAACGAGCTACTATATGCATGCCGCCAGCATGCATATAGTAGGCTTGTCAGATTGGTCTTCCCAGACTAGCCATCGCCGCAGTTCCCTCTTCAGTGGCCTCGTGCAGGCACCTCATCAGTGGCCTGGCAGGAGATTTTGTAACAGCACCAACAAAACGAATGCGTAGATTTCTGGAGGTGCCTGAGTGACATCATGGTAATGATAGTAATTTATTTTCGGGTTGGCTTTTCACAGGCCTCTCCCCCTTTTGGGAGAATCGATACTTTACACTTCCGTTCCAAAAAGGTCCGCCTTTTGGCGTTGCCGCGCTGCTCCACGCAATACCTTGCCAGGTTGCGCATTTGCGCGTCAACTGCCTGGCGAGATGGCTAGGCCCTCCAAGCATCCCTCAAGTCGTCCTTCCTATGGCATCGTGTACTGATCAACAACAACCCGTATGCGCGACAAGCTGTGACATGCCCCCTCACCTCTGCGTTCGCAATTTCTGACGATGTGAAGCAAGGGACCCCGTTCCTAGCGTGTGCACTTCCAACAGATGCCATACTTTCTCAACTGAAAGCTACACCGCAAATCTGTCACTCCTTTCCAATTGGGCTTCGCTTCTTTCGCTTCAGTTCACCGCTCCTCTTGCTTCAAGTCATCAATCGCAGTGTTGCCACCGGTGGCGATTGGGCTCGCTTGCACACCTATCCAGGTTTGGCATCACATCCCGGATCTCTTGTCGAAGCTTAATTTCATTGTCAATTGGAGGTTGCGGTGGCTAGGTGATTTTCCGTGGCTTGGTGATTTCCCCCCCTTCACGGAGCTGAAATGAGGACACGAAGAGTATCAGAGATTGCATCCCCGAAAACATGTGTTCATGCAATACGTAAAGTGGTCACCCTTCTGAGCAATACAAACCCCCTTAGTAACCCCCGGTGTTCAAGGGTAGACACCCTTAATTATCGGAAGCACGTCGGTACCTTCTTATACACTTCCACGATCCTATGACGGTCAGCATAGCTCTGTATCGCTGCTGTGCAGGTGCAAGGAAAGTGTGGGACTTTGCCTGTGGCTTCGATAACAATCTTCTATCCCTATGAGTGTTTCCTTACTCTATGCTAAGCGTATGTAGCTGCTGATTTTGTGATAGATGATATGTGCTCAGTGGACTCTTGCAGGCTAAGGTCCCAGTAGAGACTGCCGGTGCCTAGAAGAATCACTTCGTTCATCAAACTGGGGCCTGAACTAGTGGCTCTGCAAGTCCACTGTCAACTTTATCCTCCTCTCCAACTGTCCATCCCGTCTGTCCATCGTGGTATTGCTTACATCGGTGACTTTTGCTTGCTACCTGCCATCAAAGAGTAGCTGCTCAATGAGGTGGTGTAAAGCATAAGGTTCGACATGTATCACTGCCGATGGTGATGTTGTTGCAACCTCATTGTGGTCATGGAAAGAGCTCGATATCTTCTCGTAAGTTGCTCCGTAATAATCAAGTGATTCTAACACGATGAGTATAACAGCTAGCTGTCTTCACAATGAGTGATTAAGTGACGAGCTTCCTCCTCACAGTCTCTGACCCACTTGTGGATCGGCAGTAAATTACAAACGCAACAGCCTCATGGGAGAACAGGTGGCACATATGATAAATGCAGGCGCACTCATGCGCAGGCACTGTCATGCACCTCGTTGCCTCGTCTGCTGCACCAAGGTGCCCATTCCCAGGCACAAGCTAATGTTGACCTTTATATGTTGACCTGTTTCCTGCACAGGCATAATCACATATTCATATCTGCAAATGCCTTAATGTTGCCAAGCAATGGCCGTTGCAGGGCAGCTGACACGACATCAACGACATAAGTCACCAGCTGAGGTTCCAGGTTGATCTGCCGGTGCCTGCTCTTGAAACCATGCTCCACAGGAAGCGCGGGTTACCTGCCTGTAAACTGAGGATGACTACCTCAGTGCATAGAGGCAAGTACAGGAAGTCAGTATGTCAGTATGTCAGTATGTCAGTTGTCAGTGTGTCAGTATATCAGTATGTCAGTATGTCAGTATGTCAGTATGTCAGTATGTCAGTACGTCAGTATGTCAGTACGTCAGTATGTCAGTATGTCAGTATGTCAGTATGCGAGCATGTCAGTATGTCAGTATGTCAGTATCTCAGTATCTCTCGTCTGAGTATCTGAGTACCTGAATATCTGAGTTCCTGAGTATCTGAGCATCTGAGTGTCTGAGTGTCTGAGTATTTAAGTATCTCAGAATCTGAGTATCTCAGTACCTCAATGAAATGGAATGTATGAATGTGGAGGTCCACTTTGGAGATCCACAGCCATTGAAAGTGTGACATCTTCACCTCTTAGCACCAAAGCTTGCATGTGTCGCAAAATTGCTGCCAGGGCCTCTGTACGTACAGCTCAAGTTACAGGGCAGAAAGGTCTTGCAGAAAGTTTAGGCCTGTGTCCAATTGCTAATGTCTTTGTGCATGTTCTATATCGTCAACATACATAAGCTGTGTAAACTTCCTTCGCCAGTAACTGGGTAATGCAATATCATGCATGCAGTTATCTAAAGAACAACTTCAACAAAGAGTGCAGCGAACTCATTGACTCAGTATTTTTCCATTAAGCTGTCAAGTTGAGGGGAGTTGCTTCAGAGGCTTCTGCCTTAATCACCACCGTGTCTTCAGGAAATGGAAGTCAGCTCACAGTCCAGCCACATCCTACGTAAACCCGTCCAATAAGCAAAGCTCTTATGCCTTAAAATTAGCACAATGACCAATTCGAGTGCAGCTAAATCATCTACTCCATACAATTCCCATTAGCTGGCACGTTGAGGGGAGTTGCATCAGAGGCTTCTAACTTTTACACCATAGTGTCCTCAAACCACGAAGATCAACTCACAATCCTGCCGCATGCTGTGTAACCCATTCTGTAAGCAAAGCTCTTGCCGTTAAGCAGTATAAGACAGCATCAAACCCGTACAAGGACACCCGTTAATGCCAACCAAGGTACATGGAATGTCAGCCAAGTGATCTGACGTCACGGTAATGCACGCAAGCAGAGCACGTACTATTCAATACTTCTTAGCACAGCCAATTTTGTTTTCAATGGCCATCTGCTTTCCTAACGTTAGAGTAAGCCAAGCCGTCTATGCACTTCCAAAGCAAGCTTGTCTAGCCTGTCAAGCAAATAGAGCCTTACCTGAGACGAGCACAGATACTGCAAGGTGCACATCTATCAGCCCTACACAAGAAAATATCAATCAGTAAAGCCTTCAGGCGACAACCATATCTCAATAAAATGGACGCCAGCATCAAGCAACATTAGCTGATATTTATGGCAAGGATAGCAGCATCTTAATGCAATTGAGTAAGTGGTTCTCGATCTGTCGAATCTAGATTGGGTCTGTTGGGGCCAACGCATGCACCGAGTAGTCAATGTTCAGCTTCAATAAGCAGTGAGCAAGGGCAAGTATAGACATTCAAGCAGTTCAAAAAGCCAGAGTGGCAACAAACTTGACACCACGATAAACACCATGGCCAGCATGAATTGCTGCGCAATATTGGCATAGAGCTCAATTGACATGGCCAGTGCTATGATGCTTGATGCGTGCTTACTACCGCCATCTCCATTTATGACATGTGGCAGCATCATCGCAACACATCCACATGCATGCCAGCAACTTCAGACACAAGGCGATTCAAGTTCTTGAGTCGCGGGAGTGTCACCGTTTTGGTGTTTGGCACAGGTGTTGTCATTGTGAAGAGATATTGTAACCGGCTGGTTGTCATCCGACTATCCTGTCATTGTCGTGGTCGACTGTGAATCTGTGATGGCCTTGGGCCCCGTCTTTACACAGGATGTGCTCCAAAAGAGGAGAGATCTGCACGTCATCTGTCGTTGTACATGTGATGCCGCCTTGCTCGCAATCCTTCATGTGTTTTTGGGCGAAGTGCTGCCTCTCCCTACCTTCAATCAATTTCCTATCCTGTGGACAAGAACGCCATACACTGTCCGTCGTGGTCCGGTAAAAGTGTGGTCCTTGGTCGGGCATGGCACGACAGCGCCATGATCATCAATACTTAGGTGTAGCAGACCACGTCGCTTGCACAAGTCAGTCCATTCCAAAGCACTATGTCAGGAACGTGCACTGGCAAAATATGAGATGGCAATTGTCCATGGAAGCTGGTGACCTGGAGGGGACTTCAGCCCTGGCCAAAAAGCACACTTTCTTGTTTTCGCCGAACAAGATGCGCATGCATGCAACAATGACGCTGTCTTGGGGTTCGACTTCAGCTTCTCCACACATGTATGCTGAAGGGTACTAATGATGGCGCCCATATACACCAATTTCTTGATCGTTTGTTCCTAAATACAGCAGCTACTAGTAGCAGCAGCCTCTGCAACTGCTCCACAGTCGCAGTGGTAAATTGCATGTCACTGCCAAGGTCCTCACTATGTATAAACAAGTCGAGGCTGCCAAAAGGCCAATCCAAGGCTGCTATTGGAAGTCGTTTCGAATGACGTAGGGTCTGCATATTTGCTGGCCTGTCTTGGTACACATCCTGCCGCTAGAGTGACATGGCCATTACTGACAAACGCGTTCAATCTAATGCCAAGCATATTATCAGCAACAAGTGTTGTACTGCTCAAGCAGCATTGAACAAGACAAGCAAAATATCTGATGCAGGGACTGCACAATGACTACGACATACTTTAATTGATTGATCAACATTGATCAAGGTATTACTGCCTCAGCTAGCCTTACCATCTGCAGTAATCTAGCAGCAAGAATGGCTGAAGCACCACAGCAAACCGCATGTATTTAGAATAGGGGTCTTGGAATGGATGTTGATGATGGAGTGAAGTGCGGCGAGGCTTTGTGACAATGCTTGCTACGACAGTTGGTCACTGCGTACCACTTGTGAAGTTGCCAAATTTGTGGGCAGGATGTGAATGGATGTCGTAGTCAATGATATCAACATATTGTGGTGTTAGGAGATGATGCGCTTGCAGGAGCCATGCAATTGTCACGTTGAAAATGCAGCCGGAAGATATTGAAGCACAAAACCAAGCCCATTGCAAGGTCAGCGTCGGGGTGCAACTTTGTCAAACAAGAAGTCTGTTGAAAAGAGCAAGCAGCAGGCATAATTGCAGTGGCATTATGACAATCCGAAGGAGACATCAAGATGCACCTTTAAGGAAAGTGACGGGGCAGCTATGAGCAACTGCAGTGTGCTGTGGCACAATGTTAGAACTTCTCTTTGTAGTACATCAAATAAGTGGATCCTGATCAAGCTCAACCAGACCTTTCCCTTCCACATCGCCAGACGATGACATGTCTCCCTCCTTGGCAATTCTCAGCCAGTGCAGAGAGCATGTGTCAGCTCTGCGTCACACTTAGTAGCCCTCCAAAACATTATCCATGTCTCGCTGCAATAGTCTGCAGGCGGCTCATGCCTCGTGAGCCTCTGCTGGATAGCTGTGCCATTGGCTGCAGCAGCAGAAATCAACATCTCCTGCTACTACTGCTGCTCTGCTGACACATCAGGCAGTTCTTAAGTACCATAATGACAAACTGATCAGCCTGTGTTTATGTCAGCAGGCAGGGCAGAGCAGCCCACTGCCCTAGCCAAAGCAAGCAAAAGTTGGAGCGAGTACTGCGGTCGGACAAGTGATATGAATTCACGCTGCAGGAGCTCATCAATGTAAAGCATGACAGTATAGCGAGCCAAGCATGAGTTGCGCCACAATCAGCTTGACCATCTGTCTTCTGGCGGGCTTGATAGCCTGCACCATGATACAGCCATAGCTCTGCTACAATCAGACGTGCCAGATATTCACAAAACAGATACGGAAAAGACTAGGGGCTTGGAAGTTGTGCTCCTTGGAGCTCTTTGGAGCAAAGACCTGGCGAGTGCGGCGGCCCTCGTTCAGCATCCAGCCCTCCTCGACCAGCTGGCGGTTGGCATCAGGCCTCCTTGCCAGTGCGCCGTGGCGGTCTGGTCTGCCCCCCGCTTGCTGGCGCCTGCCGGGCGACACACCTGGGCAGCTGGGCGCAGGCCGCCGCTCCCAGTGTCCACACGCTTCGTCT
The DNA here is from genome assembly GCA_009602725.1 of Spirogloea muscicola. Classification (NCBI taxonomy): domain Eukaryota; kingdom Viridiplantae; phylum Streptophyta; class Zygnematophyceae; order Spirogloeales; family Spirogloeaceae; genus Spirogloea; species Spirogloea muscicola. The sequence goes on from WELB01000102.1 coordinate 452,007, forward strand.
GGCATGGTTGTCGCATGCTGATTGTTGCAGGCGGCTGCGGATGTGGAGACCGGCTCGCTGCCCTTCCAGGCGGCTCTCGCTCGGTCCGTGACGTGCTGCTTGCGGGCCACCCCGACCTGGCACAGCGGCCAGTTCCTGTCCGCGCACCTCACGCAGACTGCCGACCTCCGGCACAGCTGGAGCTCAAGGGTCAGCCAAGGTCGCTTTAGGCGGAGGTGGAGAAGGGCTCGTTCAACGCGACCGTGGAGCTCCTGTCACCGGGCAACCATCGAGGCCGCGCGTGAGTCTCGTCTGCGTCCTCCCAGGGGCTGCAGCATGCTTGACGGCCCTCCGCTTCTGTACGGCGCTCAGAATGCCGGGTGGGTTTAGGGTTTAGGGTTTAGGGTTTAGGGTTTAGGGTTTAGGGTTTAGGGTTTAGGGTTTAGGGTTTAGGGTTTAGGGTTTAGGGTTTAGGGTTTAGGGTTTAGGGTTTAGGGTTTAGGGTTTAGGGTTTAGGGTTTAGGGTTTAGGGTTTAGGGTTTAGGGTTTAGGGTTTAGGGTTTAGGGTTTAGGGTTTAGGGTTTAGGGTTTAGGGTTTAGGGTTTAGGGTTTAGGGTTTAGGGTTTAGGGTTTAGGGTTTAGGGTTTAGGGTTTAGGGTTTAGGGTTTAGGGTTTAGGGTTTAGGGTTTAGGGTTTAGGGTTTAGGGTTTAGGGTTTAGGGTTTAGGGTTTAGGGTTTAGGGTTTAGGGTTTAGGGTTTAGGGTTTAGGGTTTAGGGTTTAGGGTTTAGGGTTTAGGGTTTAGGGTTTAGGGTTTAGGGTTTAGGGTTTAGGGTTTAGGGTTTAGGGTTTAGGGTTTAGGGTTTAGGGTTTAGGGTTTAGGGTTTAGGGTTTAGGGTTTAGGGTTTAGGGTTTAGGGTTTAGGGTTTAGGGTTTAGGGTTTAGGGTTTAGGGTTTAGGGTTTAGGGTTTAGGGTT